>OY757915.1:88735746-88842749 GCA_963585895.1 Sepioteuthis lessoniana | reverse complement strand
GGAATAAAATTTGTATAACATCGTAACATTGTTTAATAGAATATGATAAATCGATAAAAATTGTAGGCGCAGCTAGCAAGCTTGATATATATATATATAAATAGATAGATATGAAATTAGTGAGATAGATAGATAGATAGATAGATAGATAGATAGATAGATAGATAGATCGTAAAAGTAAGAGGGGGAAAGGTTTAGATATACTTCGAAGTAAGGAAATTACGAAACGAAATAAGAAATAAAATCGGATATCGCTGAAATATTAACACAGTTTTAGTCATGATATATATATATATATATATATATATATATATATATATATATATATATATATATATATATATATATATACCTCATTTCCTTGTATGACGGATTGGTATTATTAGATTAGGTTATAAATAAATGCACGTGTGTGGCCGGACAGATCAAGGTGGTCCGTCTGGGAAGTATAATGCTAATTAATGTTTAATAAGTTTGTATTTACTAAACCTCTCTGCACGAACATTAGGAGACCCACAATCAATTTCTTTAGTGGAGTTTAACAGGTCTGATATCAGAATTTTCCTTCGCCTAAACCGGTTGTCGAATCTGCCCAACTATTTACCCATAGCTGGCTTAGTTTGTGATTGAACTCGCAACACTTATCATGACCCTAGTGTGAGGTGTCAAGAAATTAAGCCAACTAAATACCTCCATCGAATCAATCATTGGGCATCGACCCACTGGTTAATGTGTTTTACATCAGGTGCCAATGAACGACACTCGAAATTGGAACAGAGATAGGAATCGTCATTTTATGAATGAAAAATATAGCAGACGAGATTAAAGCTATTGTTGGCAAGCTAGTCTGACTGGCAATTTACGGTTCGATCCGGACAACACCCAGTGAGAATCGAACTCACTCGTGAAGGCTTACTAACCATTACGCCACCCATGGTGCCCGTGTGTTATTGTTATAATTTGGTTCTTGAGTTTTAAGAAAACGGAATTACCTATTCCGAATTGGGTAAGGAAAACAGATGTACCGACTCCGCCATTGTTATTTGTCAATAAAATACGCTAGGATTCTCTCTCTCTCTCTCTCTCTCTCTCTCTCTCTCTCTCTCTCTCTCTCTCTTCTGAAGCCTGTGTCCAATTCATTACAGTTACCTCCCCCAGAAATTGACAGTTATTCAATTTTGTTTTCATAGTTTTAATAGAGTAGACTGTAGTTGTAAATAATAATAATAATATCCATTTCTTTGGGGGGAGGGTTATTGCTCATCTTGAAAATAATGAAATGCTGGTATCTTTGGTTTAGTTGGAAATTAACATTTTAACTTATTTATTTATCTATTTATTTATTTATTTATTTTTCGTTTTTTTTGGTGGGTGGGTTGTTTTTTTAAGTTCAACGTTTACTTACGGACCATACTGTATATTGCATCATACTGAAGTATTTATTTTTCAATTATCTATTTCTCTATAATGAGTTGAATTAGCCATCTGTTTATCTGTTTATTATATTTGCCGGTCAGTTATAGCATGATTGATATGATTATCGTTGTATTTATTTAGCTAACTCCTGGCTCTATGATGTATCATTATTTCTTCTGGCACAAAAGTTGCCAAATCTCTTATCATTCATGACAGGAGATTATTATAAGTACGAGTATTATAACCATCAAAATATGATTATTTACATAATATCACAAGATATTCAGATCAGTGTGTAGTTTTCAAAAAGAGTTCTCGCCAAGATAAATATGAACATGACAGATATCAAATCATCCAATGACTTAATAAATTATCGGAACACCTGATTAATTGATCGATTGTGACGGCATGTTAACTAGTGTAGGGTTAATTTATGCTTTCAGGTTAGGGAATCATATTCCGTGTACGTCCATATTTACATTATTTGTGCAGTTGTTTCTTGAGAGATTTTTTTCAAACTTTTATAAGGAGAAATGGTAGATTTGGTAAATCCGACAAGATGAGAAAAGATAACTGGGAAAGTGGATGAACCGAAACACTGACAACGGATTCAAAAATGAAATTTCGTCTTTATTTCAACATTTTGATGAAGTCTTTTTAAAATAAAGACGAAATATCAATTTTGAATCCGTTGTCTGTGTTTCGCTTTATCCACTTTCCCACTTATTTTTTTACACTCCTATACATCAATTATTCCTATGATTATATGGTCTTCTAATGATCACATGGTTTCCTAATGGTTATATAGTTTCCTAATAATTATATGGTTTCCTAATGATTTTATGGTTTCCTAATAATTAAATGGTTTCCTAATGAATATATGGTTTCTAGCAATTATTTCTATTTAATGATAATCATTTGTTTTGCACAGTTACATGGTCTCAAGTAACTATTAATAATCCTTAGTAAACAACTAAAGCTTTAATTAATTCTAGTAATTATTTATAAATGAAAATGATTTACTGATAAATGACATCAACTATTCCTATCTAATAAAGATAATTTGCACACAGTTGTATGATTTCAAAAATGCCGATCAAATACTAATAATTATATGGTTTCAAGTAATTATTTCTGCTTAATAATGGTCATTTGTTTGTACATAGTTACATGATTTCAGTAGCCTAACGGTAGTGTTAGCCACTGGTCTGGGAGACTGGGGTTCAATCCCAGGTCAAGTAGTACAAAGGTTCAATCCCAGGTCAAGTAGTACAAAGATTTAAAAAATGGAACTTGATGCAACCTTGCTTAACAGTATTATAAGGTAAGGATCAAGGGTAAAGTGGAGCAATCCAGGTAATGGAGTAGCACCCTCCTCTATACCTCAGTGTAGTAGCTATTTAAAAGGGAGCCTTCGGGTCACCCCCGACGACAGTCACCAACTATGCTTTACTTACTTACTAATAATATGACCCAGTCGGCTGGAGTTGCAGAATACAACGACTATGTCTCTGTAGAGAGATAAGACCAACCTCCCACGTAGGCCAGTCGGCTGGGGCTGGAGAATATACCTACTGCATCCCTGCAGAGGAGTAGGTTCCTCCCCCAACGTGTGTCCTGGATATGAAACAAAACAATCTGATGGCGAGGCTACAGTAATGCTGGAACTTTGGGGAATACGGAGTACTCCTTCATCACCATCGCTCCCAGGTCCACTCTGGCCCGGAATAGTAGCATCTGATAGGGTCCTATCTATGGGTCAATTAGAACTGTTTCACAATTAAACTATGTGCTAATGCTAAACTGAGTTTCTTGGGATAGAACTGTTTTTACATTTAACTGTATGTAAGCAAGAAAACTGTGTTTTAACAAATGACAGTGTGTAAACAAAAAACTGTGCACTTATGCTAAACTGAATTGTTTGAAATTAAGAAAAACTATTAAACTGTGTGTAAAAAAAAATGAGCTCAGGCTTGTTTAAGGATGTTATCTGCAAAATGTGTTTAGAAATCGTGTTTGATATATGTATGAAAAGAATCTGGCATTAAATGACCTACAATGGTTGATATGCTATAAAACTAAACCAATCCAAACTAATAATAATAATGATAATAATGATGATAATAATAATAGTGCATAAGGCGTTACACCCCAGAGACGACGTTGACAGATTATATGTTTCAAGAAAAGAGGGAGGAAGAGGACTTGCCAGTATTGAAGACAGTGTTGACTCATCGATATAACGACTCGAAGACTATATAAAAAACACAATGGATGACTGATTACAGCCATCAGAAACGATAATGATAACACGATGGACAACAGAATGACAATAACTAGAAAACAAAAATGGGAAGAAAAACAACTCTATGGACGTTTTAAACGACTAATAAACAACATCTCTAACGACAAAACCTGGACATGGCTAAGAAAAAGAAACTTTAAGAGTGAAACAGAATCTCTCCTAATAGCAGCACAAAACAACGCCATAAGAACCAATCATATCAAAGCGAGAATAGATAAGACGCAACAAAATAGCAAATGTAGACTATGCGGTGACAGAGATGAAACCATCAATCACATAATAAGCGAATGCACCAAATTAGCACAGAAGGAATATAAGACTAGACACAATTGGCTCGGCAAGGTGATCCACTGGGAGATATGCAAGAAATCTAATTTTGACCATACAAACAAATGGTACATGCGCAACCCAGCACCTGTCCTTGAAAATAACACGCATAAACTCCTATTGGACTTCGACATAAACACGGATCACCTAATTTTGGCCAGAAGACCAGACCTTATAATAATCAACAAAAAGAAGAGAATGTGCAAAATTGTCGACTTTGCTGTCCCGGCTGACCACAGAATAAAACTGAAAGAATAGGAAAAAAAGGATAAGTACCTCGACCTTGCAAGAGAATTGAAAAAGCTGTAGAACATGAAAATGACGATTGTACCAATTTTGATTGGTGCTTTTGGCACAATAACTAAAGGATTATTAAAAGGCCTGGAGGACTTGGAAGTTGGCAGACGGGTAGAGACTATCCAAATGACAGCATTACTGAGAACGCCCAGAATACTAAGAAGAGTACTGGAGACTTGAGGAGACGAGCTGTCGCTCAAACTCCAGTGAAAAACCATCAGCCATTACTGATGTGAGAAACTCTAAAGGAGTAAATAATAATAATAATAATAATAACAATAATAATAAGTAAACAATACAAATAAGGTAGTTATATGGTAGCAAGTATTCCTATTAAATACGAATAATTTTTTAAAACGATCTATTTGACCAGTAGATGTGATCCTTACAGGTACTACCACTCCGAAATAACGTGGACCTTGGAGGAATGACAATAAAGAGATACTCCAGACTTCTCAGATCTCCATTAGTGGAGCCGCTCTATCAGATGCAGTTATGTCTGACAACTAGAACACCATATTTTGGGCGAGAGGCCTTACCTCTCTGCATGGAATACAGTCAGCTTATACTATTCCCAGCTAATAGGGAGAACAGCAGGTTGAGTCTTTGATAAAATTTCTCGAGACTATTGGGCTAGGTGGAATCCCTATGACGTAATGGTTAAAACACTAGACTACATCCGTGAAGTAAACGATTTCGAACTCCAGTGGTGTTATTACGTTCATTTTCGGGCCCAAACCCCTAGGAAAGTTATCAAACCCGTTATACCCTCTGCTATCGGTTAAAAAAGAGGAGGAGGTAAACCCTTTTGATGGGAGAGCAGCATCACTATGTTATGAATTATCAAAGGCCGCATCTTTTAAAATCAAAAGAATTCAGTCTCGATTCAAGTGCAAGTGTTTGGGGGTTTTGGGGTTTTTGGAGTTTTGGAGGTTTTGGGGGGTTTTAAAGGCTTCCACAGGCTGCACAGAACATTGCCCACTCCTGGATTAAATAGTACTATTGCTGTTCTTCTCCAAGGATGGTTTTTACATTAAATAGCCAAATAAGGTTGATATGCCTTTAAAATAAGAAACCAACCGAACAATGGGATTACTCATCGATCTCCTTTCAATGACTAATTATCCTCAAAATGAAATTTTATGCATTTAAAATACAACCTGTTCTAAATTTAACACGAAAGCTTTATTTTTAAAAATGAAACGTTATATTTGGTCGGCTAAAAGCAATTGATACCTTGCTCTATTCCAACATCGACCGAAGAAATTTTAGTATCAATTTTCTTGCTATCAATTTTAGACAGACTAATTTGATATTAATCTCTATGATAATCTTATCAAGTGTTTTCATATTGTGACGTCATTAATGGAACAGAATCAACCACAATATACATACAAATCGCTCTCACGATGGGGGCTTAGAATACACTAACAGTGTCCCCTGTAGAGAAATAGGACAAGACCTAGGTATGATACTATACTGCATCTGGGGAATGTGGAATACCTCTTCATTGCCATTACTCCCAAGTCCACTCTGACACGGAGTAGAAGTATCTGTTAATGTTCCATGTATGAGTCGAAAAGATCTCGAAACACTGCTCGTGGTGCCATTTACCAGGATATTGTCTTCAGAGGAGTTACTTGAAGTTATAATTATTTACATTGGATTAGTGGGTAGAGTATTAACCAACGGTCCGGGAGACCGGTGTTCAATCCCAGATCAAGTCGTACCAAAGACCAAAAAAAAAAAAACTATATGTTGCCGCCTTGCTTAACACTCAGTATCATAAGGTACGTATCAAAGATAAAGTGCAACAATCCTAGGAAAAAAGTAGCGCCACCCCCTGCACCTCGGTGTAGTAGCTCGTGAAAGGGAAGCCTTTGGATCGCCCTCGACTACAGTCGCCAACTTTCATCATCATCATCATGTCGCGCCGCCTGCGCGGATATCCCTGACCGTCTCTCGCCATTTCTCCCTATCATTCATCGCCTCCGGCAGGTCTTCAGGATTACAACCCGTGTCCTCACATAGCTGCTGTATGTAAGTTCGTGCTGGACGTCCCACTCTTGCACATCCATGAGTGGGGGTCCACAGGAGTACATCGCTTATGAGCTCGTCCTTGCTTCTCCAGCAGTGTCCTGCGTGTCTGGTTCGTCGAACTTGTATAGTTTTTGTGATGGGGGGCAAGTGTCCGTATAGTTGGAGTCTCGTGGGGTGTTGTCGCCAGGACTTGTTTAATACTGCTCTCAACATTCTTGTGTAATTTCCGTCCAGCCTCCTCTCCAGCCGTTTTGTAATCGTCCATGTGGTGCATCCATATAGCAGTATCGACACAACCGCTGCCTGGAAGAAACTAACTCCTTGAAACCATTTAATTTTTGTATTGGATAGGAATACTTAAAACCATACAACTGCGTGCAAATTATTTGTATTAGATATTAATACTTGACATTATATAACTGCAAATTATTTTTATGAAGTATAGTTATCTAAAGCTACAATCGTTTACTTGGTATTATTATTAATTACTTGACTATATATAATTGTGTGCAAATAAATGATTATCATTAAAGGAAAATGATTACTTGAAACCATATAATTATTAGTATTAGATAGAATACTTGAAACCATATAATTGTTAGTATTAGATAGGAATACTTAAAACCATATAATTATTAGTATTGGATAAGAATACCTAAAACCATGTATGAATTATTAGAGTTGGGCTAATTTAACTTTGACTTGGGCTAAATTGAATTGTATGAAATAGAACTGTTTGATTTATTAATCTGTGTGTAAACAATACTTGGAAACATTTAACTTTGACTTATGCTAAATTGAATTGTTTGAAATAGAATTGTTTGATTATTGAACTGTGTGTAAACAATTCTTTTATGTTTAATTGAATTGTTACGTATGTTTACAAATCATATATATATAATAGATAGGTATAAAGAGGATTTGGCATTAAATAACCTACAATGGTTGATATGCCATAAAAACGAACCAAACAAATCTGCTCTTCTACAGGGTGGAACGATAAAATTGTCGCCTTAGAAAAGACGACATGATTCCATTTCCGTTTAATGAAAACCAGTCTTTTTTGTTGTTGTTGTTGTTGTTGCAGACCATCTACTAGTTGGCCAGTTGTGTACAAGTCCCAAGAGCGATATGAGCCTTCTATCATGTCTGAAAGTGACACAATGTTCAACGAGCGAGATCGGAGATGCGCCGCTATACAACTCATGCTCTCTACCGATCCGAGTTATGACAACAGGGCCATTGCCATCACCCTCAAAATGCAAATCAGGACGGTTCAACGCTTGAGGGCACTGCTCAACGCATCGGACGACCCTTCGGATGGCTACGGCTATGGTCTTTGGTGTGGTTTCAAGTGAGGGCCACATCATGCCACCTCACATCTTCGAAGTCGGCTTGAAAGTCAACACCAAAGTGTACCTGGGTGTGCTGAAGAGTGTGGTGATCCCCTGGTGCAATCAGATGGCCAGTGGCAGCCCCTGGGGGAGGCAGCAGGACTTGGCGCCGGCCCACAAGTCCAAAGAGACCCAGGCTTGACTTCAGAAGGAGTGCTACAACTTTGCATCCTTCTCTTACTGACCCCCTCCTCCCCGACTTGAACCCGCTGGACTACTTCGTTTGGTCATACGTCGAGAACATCACCAACATGACCTCCCACAACACCAAAGCCAGCTTGATCGCCGCCATCCGCCTAGTATTTGCCGAGTATTCCGCCGACGCTTGTGGAAAAGGCATTTTCCCAGTTCCAGATCCATATCGAGGCGGTGATTGAGGCTGAAGGCTGCTACATTGAAAAGATGTCAGCTCTACTACATAAACAAGTTAACTGAATTGATTTTTTCAATAAAAGTTTTACAATAAAGCTGTAGTGTTGTTTTCTTTAGGACGACAATTTTATCGTCCCACCCTGTATTTACTCATAGTTGAGGAAAGAATAGACAGTTTCACGCATTTCTTGAGAGCATTAGGACAAGAGAAAAAATGTGAAAATTAGTGAAATTTAGAAATCAAAGCAGAGAAAATCAGGATGTTTGTCTGTATTATAATTCATGGAATAAATCTTTGTAACCTAATTTGCCGCAAGATCACGTGATGCCGGATCAGTTGATTTCTACCCACGTGTTGAACGCACTGACTGAAACACAGGAATCAAAACAACATCTGAAGATATAACTCCGTATAATTCCCGGTACGCATCTTAAGTTATCGGAACGCAACAAGATCCATCACCAAGTTCACGTGACGTTTAGTAAACTGCTTTCTACCCACGTGCCGATCGCGTGCCAAATCGTACAACAGACTACTGGTCAGCCACTCTCCAAGCTTCTCGAGTTGGTCTGCCAGCTATTGTTCTCTTCCGTATTCGTCTGATCACGAGGTTCGTCATGAGTTGGAAAAAGTGGATTGAAACCATGGCTCAGAGGAAATGAGCCAAGACAGTGGCTATTGTTATAATTATTATAATAAAAATGAAAGAAAAAAAAATAATGCAGAATAGTGGGCAAAGATCCAACTTCAAGATTTTCCAATGATATATCATTTATTTCATAATGCCAAATATGGTGAAAACTATTTATGATTTATTTGTTTACCTTCTTAGCGACATCACTTCCATACATTGCTTAGAGTTCACGATATAACTTATATACTTACTGTGTGATGAAAAGAATCAGATTGATAGATGCTAGCTAACAGAATGTCAGTTAGTCCAGGGTTATTTTATGCCTAGAGGTAAGAGAATCGCTTTCATTGAAAATTCGTTCTTACATTTTTATATTGATGTTGCTTAAAAGACTTTTGCAATCATTTCTATATCAAGTATTCCTATCTAATACAAATAATTTGCACACAGTTGTATGATTTTAAGGGTTGCCGTTGTGGTCCTTTGTTAAATGGCATATCAACCTTCGTGGGTTATTTAATGCCAAAGCCATCCTTAGAGAAGAATTGATAGTATTAGCTGGAGCGGGTGAAGGGAGTTCATAAATGTCCTAATGTAAACGTTAAAACGCTACTGGAGTTCGAACTCGCATACTTTCAGGCCGCAGTCCAGCACTTTAGCCAATACATCATGGGGACTGTTCCGGAATGGTTTCAAATATTCCTGTCAAATACAAATAATTATTTGGTTTCAATTAGTTATTTCTATTTAATGATTTACATACACTTATATGCTTTCATACAACTAATATAAAACCTTAGGAAACAATAATAGGTTCATGTCACTATATAAGCAATTTAAGTTATATGACATAAGGTATTCCGATCTGACGCTAATCATCTTCAAATAAACCTATTTAACCCATCGATAAGACCCTAACAGGTAGCACTTCTCCGTGTCAGATTGGACTTCAGAGTAATGGTAATGAAAGGATAATGTGGAGGTGGTCGTGATGTAATGGTTATCGTCGTAGGAAATGGACACGGCGAGTATAAATCCCAGACGATGTAACATGTTGACCCTCGACCGAGCCGTCAATCAAGAGATGCACCTGTGTAAATAAACGGAAAAACAGCGAAACAGGCGCATCCGGTCGAAGATATCGGAATATCACCTTGACCTGTGGACGTGGTTGAATTCGGTATGCGTACGCCCACATGAAGCAGGTGTACGTAAGACAATTATATAAGCAGGTGCCACAGACGGCTTGAGGCTGACAGTTTTAGGCAGTTCAGTTCCAGTCGCAGTTGGAGGGAGTTGGGAGCCAGCTCCAGACCGAGGGCTTGCGGCCCTCAATGACCCACGGCTGAGCAGCCTAGCCAGAATGAAGAAGAAGTGCCGCTATGGTAAGAAGAACTTTGGGCCAATATGTGGCAGTCTGTCTCCGTCTCCAACTCACCTCTCACACATAACCAACATCAACCCTTTTGCAACCCTTTCACAAGCCTTTCGAGAATAAAGTGTGGGAGGTATATTTTTCAAAGAAGTGTCTTCGTTCGTTCATTGAAGTTCGTCATTATTGTTGACTATGTTTCCGCATATATTTATATATATGTATATGTATTGTGTATATGTATACGTATAGTTTTATTACAGCTGTACAACAACGAGACAGATTGCATTTCATATAGCACTAATACCTCTGGGAAAGGTATGAATCCAATTATTCTCCCTCCAGCTATGGGTAAATAGTAGGACAGACTGAGTTCTTCAGCCTTGGTGAGGCAACTAGTCTAAAAGAAATAATCTGAATTCAAACCTGTTAAACTCCGCTTAAAAATTGACCTTGTGTTATATCCTTCCCGGGCGTAGGCTTGGTAAATATGATGAAAGGATAATCCACACTCCCTAGAAGAGGAGCCTCACCATGAGATGCAGTTTAGTGTCATACTTAAGGCACTTCTTTTGAATGGGTCCTACCTCGCTTCAGGGTATACAGTTTTCGCATTCTCAGCCCCAATGACAGGATTGGGGGGGAGTCACAAAAAATTCTTCTAAATAATTGTAGAAATTTTATTTTTAGAGACCGGTTAGAAATACGGATCTTGGATAGTCAAGCCAGTTGTCCGGGGAACTGGAAAGTGTAATGTAGTGGCCGCCTCGCATCACCAGTGAACCTGGTACTCGGTTCTGTGACTGACAACAAATGTTAATTACGAGAGCTCTCGAGGTAGGTTCGAGAAACAGTCATAATCGTGAATTAAGGTTTTTTAAAAGGAGTCAGACAGTCAGTCACTGAGAAGAAACGACTTAAATTTTAAAACAATCGAAACTTTAAAGCATCAGCAATAAAATATGTGGTATTTTTCTTTGACCCCGTGTCTGACTTTTATTTTTCCTGGAATTAACAACTTCGTTCTTGTCTTTCATCTCTTCATCTCGATCAGCTTTTTTCGAGATGTCCACTACACAAAACCCGAAACATTAATTTTTAGCCCCAACATCACAATGAGTCTGGTATGTAAAAATTGCGGATATAAGTGAATTGTCAGTTGAGAAAGAATAAACCGTGTGTAATGCAATTTTATCAATCAATTGCCTTTTTGTAGCATGTTCTTGCTGTTGTGGAGATTAATTTCCTTTGTCTTTTCAAGATTGAAAAGGAGAAATTACTCTTATCTCTTCGTCTCGTCTTTGTCTCAGCCGACTTACTTTGAGTTCTAATCCCGGGTAGAATTTATTTCGTCTCAAATCTTTGAACAGTTCGTTTAATGCTGCTTTTTGGGTTTTTTTCTTTCTTGGGATAAGTGGTTGGCTGGTTGGTGGTTTTTATAACATATCAACCCTTATAGGTTACTTAATTCCAAATCCATTTTTACGAATAACCAGTTCTATTTCAAACAATTCAGTTTAGTATGAGTACAAACTTTAATTGTCAAAAACATTTCTATTTCAAGGTATTTGTTTAGTCAAATAGTTCTAATTCAAAAAATTCAGTTTAAGTATAAGTATAGATTTCGTTTACACACAGTTAAATATCAAAAACAGTTATATTTCAAACAATTCAGTTTAGCAGACAAAAACAGATCCATTTCAAACAATTCAGTATCAGTTTACATGTAAGTACACAGTTTAATTGTTAAAAACATTTTTATTTCAAGCTATTCAGTTTAGTCAAACAATTCTTTTTCAAACAATTCAGTTTAGCAT
The DNA here is from genome assembly GCA_963585895.1 of Sepioteuthis lessoniana. Classification (NCBI taxonomy): domain Eukaryota; kingdom Metazoa; phylum Mollusca; class Cephalopoda; order Myopsida; family Loliginidae; genus Sepioteuthis; species Sepioteuthis lessoniana. The sequence goes on along the minus strand of OY757915.1, from coordinate 88,830,774 downwards.
AAATACGCAGTTTAGTTCTTTTTAACCAATAGATAGGGCCCTATCAGGTGCTACCATTCTAAGCCAGAGTGGACCTGGGAGTGATGGAAATGAAGGAGTACTCCGCATTCCCCAAAGCTCCAGCATCACTAGAACCTGACCATCAGATTATTTAGTGTCATACCAGGACACTCATTGGGTGGGGTCTTACCCCTTTGCAGAGGTGCAGTCGGTGTATTCTACAGCCCCAGCCAACTAGGCAATTTTGGTCGCAGTAAACATTTTAGGATCCAATTTTAGTTCAGTTGAATTTAATCTACAGCCCCAGCCAATTGGACAACATACAGAGTTAAATCTAAAAACAGTTTTACTTCAGATAATTCGGTTTAGCATAAGTACGCACCTTAGATGTCAGAACAGTTCTATTCTAAAGAATTCAATTTAACATCAATACCCAGTTTAAATGCAAAAATAGTAACCTCTCTAAACCACAGTTTAGTTCTATTTGACCCATAAACAGGATCCTTATCTGGTGCTACTACTTCGGGCTAGAATGGACCTGGGAGCGATAGCAATGAAGGAGTACTCCGAATTCCCCAAAGCTGGAGCCTCACCATTAGATTGTTTAGTGTCATATCTAGGACACTCGTTGCGGTAGGGTCTTAACCCTCTGCGAAGTTGCAGTCGGTATATTCTACAGCCCTACCCCACCAGACTGGGCAATAGGCTTAAGGGGTATATCACTACTTTCTCTGTTAATGTTTGAGTGTTTTCAAATAGATAGATAGATAGATAGATAGATAGGAACAGACTGAGATAGATAGATAGATAGATAGATAGATAGATGCATGCATGCATGTGATGTAATGGTTACAGTTGTAAAGAAGGAAGAGACTCGAGTTCAAGTCCTGGACGAGGCTGTCTACGTTTCACATAGCACTAATATCCTTGAGAAAGATATCCAATAATTCTCCTTTCCAATAATTCTCCCTTTAGCTATCGATAAATAGTAGGGCAGGCTGAGCAAATAAACCTTGGTATGACTAGCGGTCTAGGAGAAGGAAAACCCTGAATACAAAACTGTTCAACTCAGCTTAAAGATTTTCCTCATGTTGCATCCTGCTTGTGTGGAAGAGCTAGTAAATGCATACATATAAAATCCGTTATTGATAGATGGTTGGTTGTTTGGGTTTTATGGCATCTCAACCTTTGTAGGTTATTTAACGCCAAATCCATTTTTATGCAAATAGTCAGTTCTATTTCAAACATTTTCGTTTAGCATTAGTACACAGTTAATTGTCAAAAACATTTCTATATCAAGTAATTCAGATTATTCAAAAAGTTATAATTCAGCTAATTCAGTTGAGCATAAGTATAAATTTTGTTTACACACAGTTAAATGTCAAAATAGTTCTATATTAAACAATTCAGTTTAGTGTAAGTACAGTTTCAATGTCAAAAACAGTTCCATTTCAAACAATTCAGTTTAGCATAAGCACGCAGTTTAAATGTAAGTTGAGTTTAATTGTCAAAAACATTTCTATTTCAAACTATTCAGTTTAGTCAAACAATTTAGTTTAGCATAAGTATGCAATTAGTTCAATTCAACCCATAGATTGGGCCCTATCAGGTGCTACCACTACGGGCTAGAGTGGGCCTGGGAGCAATGGCAATGAAGAGGTGCTCCACATTCCCGAAAGCTCCAGCAACACTTGAATTCCACTATTAGATTGTTTAGTGTATATCCAGGACACACATGGGGGGGGGGGTCTTACCCCTATGCAGAGAAGCAGTCGGTGTTTTCTACAGCCCCAGCTGACTGGTTAATGATAGATAGATAGATAGATAGATAGATAGATAGATATGAACAGAAGAGATAGAGAGAAAGTCATATGAACAAACGAGATAGATAGATAGATAGATAGATAGATAGATAGATATGAACAGAAGAGATAGATAGAAAGTCATATGAACAAACGAGATAGATAGATAGATAGGTAGATAGATAGATAGATAGATATGAACAGAAGAGATAGAGAGAAAGTCATATGAACAAACGAGATAGACAGATTAGATAGATAGATAGATAGATAGATAGATAGATAGATAGATAGATAGATAGAAAATGATGAAACCTTATCTAAACATAGAGTTTCAGACAGCGTCCATAATCGTACACGTGATGCTATGCCCACATGTATAAAGGTGAAACTGAAGCGAAGTGAAACGGATAGTTAGAGAGAGGAAAGGGAAAGGAGTGATAAAGAGTGAAACGTGTTTCATTCAATTCTTTTGAGACTGCAACCACAGCTAATAACTCTCAACCATTCCAAAACATTCCAAAGCTTTCATCGCAATCAAACCGTATATTTACATCTACCTTCACTCTACGACAACGCCTCATTATTTCCACTGGCCGGGCAAAAAGCCACCGATGGGTGTGGACAGAAAGGCATCAAGTAGGGAAGGATACTGAGACAGCAAGCGAGGAAACCAGTAAAAGAATATGCTGAATTTTTGATTTTAGAACAGATATATATATATATATATATATATATATATATATATATATATATATATAAGCAATGAATGGGAAAAAAACAATATAAGGAAAAAATAATCCTCTATGAGCGTTAGATAAAGTTGAGTGCTCGGATACCGATAAGCAGGGCAATATAAAAACTAAAATGATAATTACTTTGTTTATCTATTACAAACCGTTCCATTTCTTTTGTTTGTTTGTTTGTTTAGTCTTTTGTTTTTTGTTTTGTTTTTTATTTTTTTGGGGGGATGGGGGGAGTACTTTTACATTTTGCTTAAAAACAAGATAATAGATTAAATTCTTAAAGAAATATACATTTCAAAAAACTTTTGTCTAATGATTGTGGCTTGTTTATTTTATTCATTTATTTTTTAAAAAATATGTGCATCAAATAGGTTGTAACTTTTGAGCAAGGGAATAAATAATTCAGTTTTTATATTGCTCTGTTTACCGGCATCCGAGCACTTTATCTAATCTACCTTTTCTTTTTAAGTGCATGAAACTACTGAGCAAAGGAATGTCAGGTATATAACTATTTTAATTCTAGGACCTTTGACCTCGTTCCCGGATATTTTTCTGTCTGAAATTTGTAATATCTGTAGTTATGGTCTGTTTATCCAAGGTCGGACTTGCTAGTCAAATGAGAACATGAAAACAAATATTTATTGGCTTGTCATACACACATCTTTCCTCGGCAACCTACATGTAATTCGTATCAAATTTATGACAAAGCATGTGGATCTGCAGCAAGTCTAAGAAGCCATATGAATATCCATGGGATTAAGCCTTTTGCAGGTAGATAAAGCGACAAAAGTGCTCTCTCCCTGACCCTAATCCTTCACCACAATGATGTTCAGATGTTTGCCGCATAAAGAGTATTGCTTTCAAGGATGAATTTGGCATGAAGAGTCATATGCTTTGGCGCGAGTTCTTTTTGCGGGATTAAGGAGATGACCTTCTTCTGTAAAGAAGTATCAGACAGTATACACATATATGCAGAGAGAGAGAGAGAGAGAGAGAGAGAGAGAGAATTAATGATGACAATAACATACGCATATACACTTTGATTAATTCATTCAATCACCTTTTTTGCTCAATTCTCTTATGACTCCAGCCCTCCTCTAAAACCTGTAAGACAGAGGTGGTAATTAGCCTTATCATCCCACGAGTTAAAAAAGATTTGAATTCAGAATTACCCTCTTCCTTTGTAAGGTTACCACTTCTAGTTGGACTCTTTTAATTATAGGTGCAGGCCAGTAAAGGTATGAGTTCATGCCTTTCTGAAGAGGTTTAGAGTAATGTGTATGCAAACTGTCTCGTCCAGAACTCGAACTCGACTTTCTGATACCATTTTCTGTAATGGATAACCGGTACGCTACCCACTCATCTATATATATATATATATATATATATATATATATAAACACAACTACCATCTCGGGCTACTCTCCCTTAAATCTGAGTTTCATGCTTTCAAAATCATCAAATAGCCGAGTATTACGACCAGCCACTTCTAAAACGAGGTTCTAAATGATTGATCCCGCAGTATTTAAATACTTTTTTTCAGTAAGTGCTCGACTACAATAGTAAAGTTAGTAAGTAAAGTTAGCGACCATAGTCGAGGGTGACCCGAAGGCTCCCTTTTCGATAGCTACTACACCAAGGTGTAGGGGAGGGCGCTACTCCATTCCCAGGATTGCTCCACTTTACCCTTGAACCGTACCTTATAATGCTGAGTGTTAAGCAAGGTGGTATCAAGTTCCATTTTTAAAGTCTTTGGTATGACTCGACCTGGGATTGAACCCAGGTCTCCCGGGCCATTGGCGAATGGTCCAACTAATAATAAGGAGCATATATCACTGTACGGTTGCACCAAATTGACCCAGACAAAATGTACGGAGAAAATGCTTCTTTACGCTGAACAAATCCGAGAAGCAACATCCCATAAAACAACAGCTGTACGACCACTTACTCCCATCTCTAAAACCATTGAAATATGATGAACAAGATATACAGGACACTGCTGAAGAAGCAAGTACGAAATCATAAGTGACGTTGTCCAATGGCCTCCTTCACATGGGCGTACAAGTGTTGGCCAATCGACAAGAACTAACCGAAAACAGGTCTGTGTGGACACAGGATGTAGTCTGGAAAACCTGCCGGGAGCGATGGATGATAAGGACGTTCTGAATGAGAGAGAGTCAGGGAAATTTATGCTAATTGCACAATTTGATAATATCATCATCATCATGTCGTGCCGCCAGCATGGATATCCCTGACCATCTCTCGCCACTTCTCCCAATCATTCATCGCCTCCGGCAGGTCTTCTGAGTTATATCCTGTGTCCCCATATAGCTGCTGTATGTACGTTCGGGCTGGTCGTCCTGCTTTTGCTTGGCCATATGTGGGGGTCTATAGGAGTACATCACTTACGAAATTTGATAATATATATATATATATATATATATATATATATATATGAGGGAGTGATTAAAATTAAGACACACATCGTAAGAAAAAGCTATGACAGAAAGTTGGCGAGTAACGAAAGCATTGAGCAAATATCCCAATAATGAAATATAATCAGAAAAAACCCAACTCACGACTTTGTGTTTAATCTTCTCAATCATCCGGGATATTACTTTCAACTATATATATATATATATATATATATATATACGCTCGGTTGGGAGAATTTAAACTGCGCTGTGTGTAACCCCTACAGATGGATAAGGCTCCCCACCTCGAAAAAACGGTTATGCCCTGGCTATGACAGTAAACTGCATTGATAGGGAGGCTTTTGTTCTGGAAATCAAGTTTGTGTAGAGTAACTATCTAATGCCATACTCCAAAGTCCACTCCCCACGGGATGGTCGTACCAGATAGGGTTTCATCTATATGTCAAATAGATCTGTGTGAAAAGAATTTGTATTAGATAGGAATACCTGTGTGCAAAATCTCTTAAGAAACTATTTTTAAAAATATAAATGTACGCCAATTTCCTAACCTATAGGCATAGAATAACTCTACACGGGTTGAGATGCGGTTAAAATCAATCAGTAAATCAATCAGTCAAATATATATATATATATATATATAATCTTCGATTTATATATATACGAGGATCATTAAATAAGTTTACAGACTTTTTTCGTTTGGGCACTTTTATGTATAGTACACACATGAAACTCTAGTCCCCTTTGAAGTAATCTCCTCCGGCTGGAATCCGTTTGTTGTACCGTTCCAACAACTTCTGGAAGGCCCCATCGAAGTTCTCTTGTGTGAGCATGTCAATGACCTTCGTCACAGCCCCTTTCATCTCCTCAATTGTCTCATAACGACAGCCTCTGAGCTTAGAGAATAACCAAAAGTCACAGGGAGCAACGTCTGAACTATAGGAAGGCTGAGGAACTGTCTTGATGCCCATCTTGGTCAAATAGTCTGTGACAAGGATGGAGTTGGGGACTGGTGCGTTGTCCTGCTGGAAATGCCACTGACCCGATTTGAAGAGTGCTGGCTTCTTCCAACGGAATCTCTTGCTGAACTCCCTTAAAACCTCAACATAGTAACCCTAACCCTAACCCTTTGGCCAATCAACTCTGGTGTATTGACTTCCTTACTCCTCACACACCTCTCATCATCCCTCACAGACTCCCTGCCTTCCTAGAATCTCTTATGGCACTCAAAAACTGATGCTCGATTCATGCAAGATGCTCCAAAAGCAGTCTGAAGCATTCCATACGTTTCTGTGGTATTTTTCCAAGTTTAAAACAGAATTTTATTGCATATCGATCTTCTAAAGTGTCCTCACGTCCAGATTGCATTTTTGAAATTCACCAGCTGTGACAACTAGGCTTTTGTAGGGTGTATTCCAATTGCTGCTGTAGCTGTCCATTTGAACCTGAAATCATAAAAATTGGTCTATCATCTCATAAGGTGTATAACATACTGAATTGTCAAGAGTCTACAACAATTTTAACTGTCTCTACAAAAAAGTCTGGAAACTTATTGAAAGCACTACGTATATATATATATATATATATATATATATATATAACCCTCTATTTAGCTCCATTGAGCGAGAGTCGAAACCGGTTAGCTAGCTTGTGATATTTTTGTTGTTTTCTATACCTTTATTCTTAGGATGAATAAAACTATGGATTTATTGATGGTTACGGTCAGATCTTGAACCCCTATATATAGTTGTTTATTCTTATCTGAAATTTTTAGTGTATAATGATCAAAGCCATTTGGTTAATATTTATTGAAGTGACTGTATGTTCTGAAGGCAATAGAAGCTACTGGTATGATTCCATTGTACATAAACAAAAATAATTTTTCTTTCTTTATCGTCTATATTTTAAAAATGTGTAAGTCTAAGTTTTATTTGTTTATTGACACCCAGTCAATAGCCATGGTATTATCTAAATGTTTACGTCGTTGCTAAGACGTTTCTTTTCCTTTTTTTTTAAGGATTTGTATATTCGCAGGTGTCTGCTTGAAATAAATCGAAATCATTGCATCTCTCATTAACATGGATTCCTTGGCGTGCGTTAAGAAAAAAATCATAGATACCACCACTTCCTCCCCCGTCTCTCTCTCTCTCTCTCTCTCTCTCTCTCTCTCTCTCTCCTTATTTTATGTGATTGTGAATATACCTTTATGTATTGTGTATAATAAAAACAACAGAATTGGCATCAGCGAGCAAATTGACACGAAACATGATTCTACCAAGTTGGAGGCAGGGTTAGCGTAACCGATAATAACAAAGGAAAAAGAATTTGCATCCCGAGTTCAAATCCTGGATTAAGCCGTTTGCATTTCACCTTTTGCCAATTCCCTTGGGAAAGGCATAAATCCATGTTCTCCTCACTACATATGGTAAAAACAGTAAGACAGACTGCGTTCTTTAGCCTTGGTTAGGCAACCAGTCTAGGAGGTGGAAAACTCTTAATTTAAACCAGCAATAGTCCACTCTGGGAAATAACTTTGTGTCACAACCTGTTTGTGACCGAGAAGTTGAGTAAATTCATGCCCTATCAACAGAATCTAGAATACACAAACCACATTTCTTGCAAGAGGCTAAGATCTTCTCTAAGAATATGTTCTGAATATGATAGAAAAGTGTATCTGGTGTTAAGGAATGTGAAAAGAAGGATAAGTTCCTCGACCTTGCTAGAGAATTGAAAAATCTGTGGAACATGAAAGTGACGATTGTACCAATTGTGATTGGTGCTTTTGGCACAATAACAAAAGGATTATTAAAAGGCCTGGAGGACTTGGAAGTTGGCGGATGGGTAGAGACTATCCAAATGACAGCATTGCTGAGAACGGCTAGAATCCTGAGACGAGTCCTGGAGACTTGAAGAGATTTCCTGTCACTCCAACTCCAGTGAAAAACCATCAGCTAACACTGATGTGAAAAATTCTAAAGGAGTAAACAATAATAATAATACTTGGGTATCTTAGAAGCTAACACCATAAAACAAATGGAGATGAAAGAAAAAATTAAGAAGGAGTATCTCAGGAAAACCAGAAAACTACTAGAGACAAAACTATACAGCAGAAACCTTATCAAAGAAATAAATACCGGCACTGTACACTTCGTGACCATTCTTGAAGTGGACAAGAGAAGAACTTAAGTTAACGGACCAGAGAATAAGAAAATTAATGACCATGCATAAGATATTACATCCCAGAGATGACATTGACAGACTATATATATCGAGAAAAGAAGAGGTCTTACCAGCATTGAAGACAGCGTTGACGCTTCAATACAACGACTCGATGACTACATAGAAAAGCGTGGAAAAGGACTGATTAATTCCACCATAAACAATACTGACAACACGAAGTCCAACCGAACGACAATAACTAGGCAACAAAAATGAGAAGAAAAACAATTCTATGGACGTTTTAAACTACTAATAAGCAATATCTCACATGGGAAAACTAGGACCTGGTTAAAAAAAAGGAAAACCTTTAGGGAGAGAGAAACTGAATCTCTCCTAATAGCAGCACAAAACAATGCCATAAGAACCAATCGTATCAAAGCGAGAATAGATAAGACGAAACAAAATAGCAAATGTAGGTTATGTGGTGATAGAAATGAAACAATCAACCACATCATAAGCGAATACTGCAAATTGGCACAGAAGGAGTATAAGACTAGACACGACTGGGTGGTAAAGGTGATCCACGGGGAGATGCGCAAGAAATTTAAATTTCACCATACGAACAAATGGTATATGCACAACCCAGCACCTGTCCTAGAAAATGGCACGAATAAACTCTTTTGGGATTTTGAGATACATACGGATCACCTAATCTCAGCCAAAAGACCAGACCTTATAGTAATCAACAACAAAAAAAAGAGAACTTGCAAAAATGCGGACTTTGCTGTACCGGCTGACCACAGAATAAAACTGAAAGAATGTGAAAAGAAAGATAAACACTTCGCCCTTGCTAGGGAATTGAAAAAACTATGGAACATGAAGATGATGATTATACCAATCGTGATTGCTGCTTTCGATACAGTAACAAAAGGATTATTAAAGGGACTGGAGAACTTGGAAGTTGGAGGACGAGTGGAGACCATCCAAACTACAGCATTGTAGAACGGTCAGAATAATGAGAAGAGTCCTGGAGACTGGAGGAGACTTGCTTTCACTCAAACTCCAGTGAAAGACCATCAGCTAACGCTGATGTGAAAAACTCTAAAAGAGTAAATAATAATAATAATAATAATAATACCAATTGTAATTGGCACTCTTGGTACAGTCACCAAAGGATTAGTACAAGGACTGGAGGACTTGGAAATAACAGGATGAGTGGAGACCATCCAAACAACTACATTATTGAGAACGGACAGAATAATGAGAAGAGTCCTGGAGACTTGAAGAGACTTGCTGTCCTCAAACTCCAGTGAAAGACCATCGGCTAATGCTGATGTGAAAAATTCTCAAGGAGTAAATAATTTATTCCTTTTTTTTGGGTTCTCAATTACTTCTACACTGCCTAGTATCTATCTATCTATCTATCTCCCATATTTACGTCATTATTTACTGTCTTGTAATTTGACCGATTTCAGTTATTGAAACGTTTGTTCAATTGAATGAAATCAGTGGAAATGAAAGCAGCATTTTATTCATGTATTTTTTGACTAGTTATTTTTAACCCTACTGATCAGCAAAAACAAATGAATGCATGTATGTATATTTACCGGTGTGTATGTTGGGGGGTTATCTTGCAAAGCGTCTCGCTACGGCATGGTGTTCGAGAAAGGCATGATGTGTATGCATGAAATCAAACACAGCTTTAGCGAGTCTAGCGAGGTCTATTCTCACTGTGCACAACAAATTTCGTCCACAAAAACTCATCAATAGATTGTAGTTTATAATTCACCTATGAAAATAAATGTATCTCTTTATAAATATAAGCAAGTGCTGGGTGGTCGGTTTGTTGTTTGGGTTTTACGACATATCAACCTTTGTAAGTCATTTATCGCCAAATCCATTTTAAAACAAATAATCAATTCTGTTTCAAACAATTCAGTTTAGCAGAAGTACACAGTTTAATTATCAAAAACATTTCTATTTCAAGCTATTCAGTTAATTCAAATAGTTCTGATTCAGCTAATTCAGTTTAGTATAAGTACAGATTCTGTTTACATACAGTTAAATGTCAAAACACTATATTAAACAATTCGATTTAGTATGAGTACAGTTTCAATGTCAAAAACAGTTCCATTTCAAACAATTCAGTTTAGCATAAGCAAGCAGTTTAAATGTAAGTACAGTTTAATTCTCCAAAACATTTCTATTTCAAGCTATTCAGTTTAGTCAAACAGTTCTAATTCAAACAATTAAGTTTAGCATAAGTATGCAGTTAGTTCTATTTAACCCATAGATAGGGCCCAATCAGGTGCTACCACTCCGGGTCAGAGTGGACCTGGGAGCAATAGAAATGAAGTGGTGCTCCGCATACCCCAAAGCTCCAGCATCACTGGAACCTCATCATCAGATTGTTTAGTGTCATATGCAGGACACTCATTGGGAGGTGCCCGTGGTGTAATGGTTATCGTCGTAGGATATGGACACAGCGACATGAGTTCAAAATCCTGGAAGAGACTGATTGCATTTCACATAGCACTAATACCTGTGGGAAAGGTATATATCCAATTATTCTCCCTCCAGCTATGGGTAAATAGTAGGGCAGACTGATCTTCAGCCTCGGTGAGGCAACTAGTCTAGGAAAAGGAAAACTCTGAATTCAAACCTGTTAAACTTCGCTTAAAAATTGACCTTGTGTCATATCCTGCCCGAGCGGAGGGGTTGGTAAATATGATATGCAGGACACTCATTTGAGGGGGCGGTCTTACCCCTTTGCAGAGGTGCAGTCAGTGTATTCTATAACCCCAGCCAACTGGGCAAATCTATATAAGAGTTAGTCACTTTAATGTATATCTGTCAATGTACCTATGTATATATGGATGTTTGCGTACGTATATGCATGCACTCTTTTATCAATGGGTTATGTATCTATACATTTGTGCCTTTATTCGTATGAGGGCTTAACGAAGTTATATATGAACTGATAGATAGATAGGAGCCGACGTAAATAGATAGATAGATAGATAGATAGATATAAATACATCCTGAAAGAGGGATGGGGAAACGGACAAATATACAAGCATACAGAAAAAGAGTGGGATAATAAGGCAGAAATTGACAGATTAAGATAGATAGATAGATAGATAGATAGATAGATAGATAGATAGATAGATAGATAGATAGATATAAATAAATCCTGAAAGAGGGATGGGAAACGGACAAATATACAAGCATACAGAAAAAGAGTGGGATAATAAGGCAGAAATTGACAGATTAAGATAGATAGATAGATAGATAGATAGATAGATCCTGAAAGAGGGATGGGGAAACGGACAAATATACAAGCATACAGAAAAAGAGTGGGATAATAAGGCAGAAATTGGCAGATTAAGATAGATAGATAGATAGATAGATAGATAGATAGATAGATAGATATAAATAAATCCTGAAAGAGGGATGGGAAACGGACAAATATACAAGCATACAGAAAAAGAGTGGGATAATAAGGCAGAAATTGGCAGATTAAGATAGATAGATAGATAGATAGATAATGAGTAAAAACCAACCACATTGAGAGCTTTTGTTTTCACAGTTGGAAAGAAACTCTAACTTAAGACACCCCAATAGAAAGCACCTACAAGATGAACCTCATGATGACCCTCATGAAAATTGGTCCTCTATAACAGGAAACTCATTAAGGATGATGAATTTGTTAATTCAATGATTTGGAAGTACGCACTTAAACAACGTTTATTGACGTGGTTAACATTTTTCAATCGCCGAGCCGAAAACTAAAAGAATATGGTGGAAAAGCTTTGAAAAGTCTTCAGGACATAGGCGCTTATTTGAGTATTAAGATTCTTTTTTTACATAGTCATCGAGATAAACTTTGGGATAATTGCGTTGATGTGAGTGATGAGCAAGGAGAACGATTCAATTAGGGTATCAAAACTATAGAAAAGCGCAACCCAGAATGATGGGACAAACGAATGATGGCTGACTACTGCTGGACTTAAATAATATTGAACATGACAGACAATCAAGAAAGAGAAAATTTTTACTATAATTCTTATGTTCACAAAGGTTTTATTTCCGCTGTTAGGTTATTAAATGATTAGATGAAAATATTTGTGGATCATGGTGTATTCAATCGTGTTATTTTTAAAAACATAGAGTCTGATTGTTATTGCAAAAATAGTATTTCTCAATAAGCAGACCCATATTTGTAAGTTTAAATACGAATTGAAAGGTTTCTACGATTTTATTTTAAGAAATATTGCCATTGGTCATTATTAAATATAGAAAAAACAAATCTAAAAAATGCTTTTTTTTTTTCCTAAAAAAATGAGGCATTTCTATACAGCAAAAACGGTAGCTAACCAAGAAAAAGTAAGACTATTTTCAAATTCAGCGCCCTCATCTTAGCTAAAAAAAAAAAAAAAAAAAAAAAAAAAAAAAAAAGTGGTGGCTCGACACCATTTAAAATAAATTGTTGAAAAATTTAACATAAAATTTTTTAATAAATCAGAGTAATTGCCCAATCGGAAGAGATAGATAGATAGATAGATAGATAGATAGATAGATAGATAGATAGATAGAAAATCGAGAGAAATAGATGAAGTGACGAGAAAGAAATTATATAACTGTAAGAGAGGACGCATTAATGTCTTGCGATCTCTTACATGTGCCAACATTCGTTTCTAACTCTTCTTCCACCCACACACATTTCAAAGAAAGAGAAAAAAATCCACGTGATCGTCTGTCCGCACTGAATGTTATTGTCCTTCAACACACCCCACTATACCAACTGCATCTTGGCATCATTATTAGAAGTAATTTCTACTTTTGAATAGTTTTTCTTTCGCTTCTTTATGAACATAATTATGATTACGAGGAGAATGAGAAGACCAAGAAGCATTTTAAAAATGTGTTCGGCTCTCGTCACAAATATTACAACTTCTATTACAACTCTATTACAACTAAAACTAATATTGCTACTAATAATAATAAACCGATGGCAGCAAATAACGACAAGAGGAATAGAAGACTAGACTGGGTGGGAAAAGGGATCCACTAGGAATTGTGCAAGAGATTAAAATTTAGCAATTCAACTAAAATTTAGCAATTCACAAGCCACAATCTGTCTTCGAGAATGATACGCATAAAATTCTCTATGATTTTGAGATACCTACGGATAATTTCATCCTGACCAGAAGAAGAGACCTAGTATTGATTAATAATTAAAAAGAATTTGTCATTTTGACGTTCTTTTGGACTACTAAGTGAAATTCTAAAAAAAGCAAAAAGATTGACAAATACTTAGATCTTGCCAGAGAACAAAAAATCTATGGAACATGAAGGTAATGGTGATACTAAATAGAACAATCCCCAAAAGTTTAAGGAAAAGATTGGAAATCAGATGGAGGATCGAGACCATCTAGACCACAGATGTATTAAGATCGAACTACGACCTTTATTGAATCCATGGGGGTCACCTGTTCTGATTCCGTTCGCCATAACCGGGTACAAGTATTAAGTATTCCTTTATTGTTACTCGCCTGTAGTCAGGATCGAACCTTCAACTTCCAGATGGTTGTCTCCTTAGAAGCTTAAGGAACCAACGCCTATAACCGTTACGCCATGTGTCCTGCTGGACAATTCAGAGTGGATTTTGGGGACTTATAAACTTAATGTTCTTACTTGACTAGAATTACAACTATTATGATTTTTTACCGGTGCTCATATTCAGATTTGTTCATCTAGCCTTCTTAATTATCGGTTCCCATATTGTATTCAATTCTATACTTGGTCTACTCGGCAGGTCATTGTAGCCCAACATATGTGCTGATTCCTTAAGACGTCTAATCCTCCAATATTCAGTCCTATCAATTATTTCAACTTTATCCCATAAGGGCAGATGGTTTCCCTTTTCCTTCCATATATGGTCCGCCATAACCGCTTTTCAATGTCACCTCGTACTACTGCCTTCCAATGTTCTTCTAGCCTTACTTACATTAGTAGCGACACTGATACATATCAAGAAGAAATTATTAGTCTGAGGCACAATCTCCAACATAACAACTACCCAGAGCGCATAACATCGGCTCCAAGAAACCTAGATAGGAGGATGGAGGATAATACCCAAAAACTCACCACGGTATGTCTGTCCTATGTCAAATGACTAGCCGAAAGGATCCAAAAGATATGTGGTCCATATGACATCAGGACAGTATTCACAAGTGGTTCAACTCTCCGGAGGTATCAAGCCACCAACGGAATTCAACATGACCAAGAACTGTGTTTACTCCATCCCTTGCAGTTGGGGTAAAATATACAAAGGTGAGACAGGTCGCCCACAAAAAGTAAATGTAAAAAAAAAAGCTAATACAAAATGCGTTATAAATCCCAAGCTGACGTATGTCGCCGAAATGACTTAGTAGTAAGATACTGAATCTAGCGTAAAGTTGGGCGGGTTTCAACCAGTTTGAAAGCGTGTTCAGGCACACTGAAGAGCTGTGATACAACGAAACAGTATGTCTGTGGATATATATATATATATATATATATATATATATATATATATATATATATATATATATATGGAATATCGAATGATTTCCAACCTAAACAAATGTGTCAATATTGTGAAAAAAAACTTTCGCGAGCCTTAAAATTTGAATCCCTATTTTTGTTTTGTTCGGTTGGTTTATGCTGGGGGGGTTGGGGGGTATTTGTTTGTTTTTTAGGGGTGTATTTGTTTGTTTGTGGGGGAGTTGGGGGGTATTTGTTTCTTTTGTTTTTTTACCAATCAGCGTTTTCGTTCAGGGAGCTGAGTTTTTTTTTTTAAGTTGCAGACGATGATATTTAAATTCGCCACGTGAAACTTTTTGGATCAAACACCTGAATAATTTAAGAAATCTTTTCCCTCTTAGATTATAAAAAAAAGATTTTTTTTCTTACCAATTAAAATCATAGATAAATTAATCCACTTTTGATCTAATTTGAAGTTTATCTAAATCTAATAAATAAAGCGACAAAATGTATCTTTTTAGCATTCATCTCCAATTAGTTTTCAAGATTCGTCTATATTGTTGCTCACTTCTGTGTTAATTTCTATTGTGTAAATTTCAGTTATTTCCCCTCATTCAATTCCTCAGGATGTATTTAATTTCAATATCGCTTAATAATTTTAACGATAAAAAATAATCACTTTCCTGTTTACTTTTCGATAGTGATGCTTCTGTTGATATATCATTCCTTATTGTTGATTATTATTGCCTTCCATAACACTTACATATTAGCGTTATGAATATACTTTCTCTCTACATAGTGACATACACAATTAAGATCTTCTACTAAAAAAAAATATGTTATCAAGTTTAAAATAATGCAAATTGCCATGAACTATTTTCTTTTGAATACTGGAGCATATTAACACATTGATTAATATTAACTTTTTTATGAAGAAAAAACTTTACCAATGGTTTTTTTTTTTTTTGGTTTTGTTTTGTTTCGTTTTGTTTTGTTTTGTTTTTCTTCAACAAATTTTTCACTCAAGAAAAAAAAAGTAAAATTTATTGAATTTGTCGAACAATGTTTTTATTAATCAATAGTCATTTTTCACACACACACACACACACAAACACACACACACACACACCAACCTCCCCAGACGAGCAAGATGCGACACAATGTCAATTTTTAAGCGAAGTTTAACAAGTTTGAATTCAGAGATTTTTTTATCCTTTGCTATACAAAGGTTAAAGAGCCCAGTCTGCCCAAGTAATTACCTATAGGAGGAGAGAGATTGATGGATTCATGTCAATGCACACAAAACTGAATATGCGCTTTAATCAAGCAGGCCACATTTCCACACTAGACGGAACCTCTCTGAAACTGGTTGACAAATTCACATACCTAGCAAGCAGTGTCTCATCAACCGAAAAAGACATCGACATGCGGCTAATGAAGGCATGGACAGCTATCGATAAACTATCGGTCATATGGAAATCAGACCTGACCGATAATGAAACGTAGTGTCACGTGGTCTGCTGCTGAGAAGAGAGAAATAAGGAATTTCTGCTATCCCTCCGTGTTTGAATTAGCAGGCCGTCAAAGGCTGACCGCTAAAAAGAAGAGAATAGTAATGTAGGTCAACTTCGGCCGGCCTGTCGGAGAAAGTAAGGAATGTGGGTCAGAGTGAAAGCCAACAGATGTTTGCATTCAGTGACCAGGGAAAGGAAGAAAAAAAAGCTAAATGATTGGCTAGAATCCTAAAACGTAAGTAGCCCCCTTTCCGGCAGCGGAAATAGGGGTAAGGAAAATCAGTTTTGAAGAGAGATGTCGTCGTGAACAGATGGGGCGAATCTCGCGCCAAACTCCGGGCAAAGTACCAAAACCGGGATTTGCGGGACAGTAGTTGAAGTGATAAGATATATTGAAACTACCGCCGAAATCACCGGGGGAAGACGGAAAGCATCTTGGACAAGGAGAACCCATACCTTCAAGCCAGAGCTATATATAATATAAAGTCCTCCAGCCCGTAAAAGAGAAAATACTCTCCGAAGGAACCCGTCGAAAAGATAAGTAAACATTAAGACTGTTTCTCCCTGCACCCAATTATATACTCTCTCTCTCTCTCTCTCTCTCTCTCTCTCTCTCTCTCTCTCTCTCTCTCTCTCAATTTAAAGAAAGACAAAAGAAAAGAAGAAAAGGAAGAAAGACATTTATAGTTATGTATTATCTGCTGATAATATAGCCGACACGTTGAATATGTGTGTCCGCGTGTATATTAAAAAGATTGTTATATTTTAATGTCCCCCACGTGTTGAAGTTTGTTCATTGTGTCATTTGCTGTCAAGTTGCTTATTTCATGTTTCTTTTTCAGCTTCTTTCGCTTTATGTTATTCTTGTCTAAATTGTCCTATTCTTTCCTTTAAAAATATTATACGGGAAACCGGAGTTGTCGACTAATATAGTTAATATTATTATATCAAAACCTAAAGGTCCATATCTTCCATTGTTCAAGAGGTAGGAAGAGCTAGTGGCCTGGTGGGTGGGTGTGTTAACGTGAAGTTTGGAAACCCCTTGCCAGCGGCGGTCAGTCTAGCCCTAAATTAACCCCCACATAATATGCCAGTTCCTATATGCCCGAGAAAGGACTCTGAAAAAGGACTTATTCTACGAGGGATCAAGTACCAGACCGCTCCGTCTTCCCACGTGCGAAAAATAAATTCCCGTCATGGGATTTTAATAATTTTGCCGTCACAGTAGTTTCTTCCGAGCAGCGGTCGTGTCGATACTGCTGTATGGATGCACCATTTAGACGCTAACAAAACGGATGAAGAAGAAACCAGACGGCAACTACACAAGAATGTTGCGAGCAAGTCCTGGTGGCAACACCCCACAAAGCATCAAGTACACGGCCACCTGCCTCCCATCATGAAAACTATCCAAGTTAGACGAACCAGACACGCAGGTCACTGTTGGAGAAGCAGGGATGAGCTCATAAGTGATGTACTCCTATGGACCCCCACATATGGCCGAGCTAATGCAGGACGACCAGCTAGAACATACATACAGAAGCTGTGTGAGGATACGGGATGTAGCCCAAAAGACCTGCCAGAGGCGATGAACGATAGGGAAAATGGCGAGAGAAGGTCAGGGATATCCGTGCTGGCGGCAGGACATGATGATGATGATATATATATATATATATATATATATATATGCTGGTCTCTGAAAAGACAAGTGAGAAATTCCCTTGTTATGCTCGCATTTTTTGTTATTCTTATATTAAATTTCATTAATAAAATTATGAGAGTATTCCATCAGGAATAGGATCATATTTGCTAATTTAGGTGTGGCAGAATTATTTTTTCAAAAAGTTTTTTGTGTATACAAGAAATGTATACACATATATATATATATATATATATATATATATATATATATATATATAAATTTACCAATCCTCTCGGGAGGGAGGGATGTGACACAAGATCAATTTATAAACGGAGTTTAACAGGTTTGAATTCAGAGTGTTCCTTCTCCTAGTTTAGTTGCCTCATCAAGGCTGAAGAATCCAGTCTGCCCTACTATTTACCCATAGATGGAGGGAGAATAATTGGATTCATACCTTTCCCAAGGGTATTAGTGCTATGTGAAATGCAATCAATCTCATCCAGGATTTGAACTCGTGTCACCGTGTCCATTTTCGATGAATATAACCATTACACCACGAGCACCTCCTAGGCATACGAGTATTTATATAGGATCTTGAAGAAATTGGTGTTAAAAGAATTATAATTAGCTTTTTATATGAATAAAATTTTTAACGTAAGGTGAGTTTAAATATACAAGGCATGTTCAGAAAGTATCAAGAATGATGTTTTATTTGCCGAGACACGAATGAAAAATGAATAATACGTTAATATTCTTCAAAATAGTCCAACACACTTAATACAGAAGGTTCTCCCTTTTTCAAAGCATCTCTAAAATACATGGTTCCATTGAGAGAGAAGCTTTTCGGTTGGGTTTTTTTTACTACACGTCCTTAAATTATCAGGTTGAGCAAATTTTCAGTTTAAGAAACAAGGAAAACTATTTAAAAAATCTTGACAAAAATTCTAGAAAAAGTCTATTAAAAAATCTACATAAAAACCTAGATGAAAACATAGAAAAAGTATTTTTAAGAATTTGATAAAAATCTTTAAAAAATATTTTTAAAAATCCAAAAAAGTATCAAAAAATACTCGATAAAAATCTAGAAAAAATATTTTAAAGATCTAGATAAAAATCTAGAAAGAATATGTGAAAAAAAAAACTACATAAAATCTTTTAAAAAGTTTGTTAAAGTTTGTTCGATGAAAATCTAGATAAAAATCTAAGAAGTATTTTTAAAAATCTAGATAAAATCTCAAAAAATTATTAAAAAATACAAGATAAAAATCTTGAAAAAAGTATTTAAAAGATCTGGATAAAAATCTTGAAAAAGTGTAAAAAATCTAAAAGAAAATCTAGAAAAAGTCTAGAAAATGTCTTGAAGGTAATCTAAGTGTCTACACTTTTTAAAATATGTAGATAAGCTGGACTTAGGTCTTCATTTAACTTTCCGATTAAAAAAATGTAAGCCTCTTTTAAGCGATACTTTTACATAACACTTCGTATATGTATATTGAAATTAAAAAGGTGGGCTGACAAGATCATATGATGACATCATATCTCTTATTGATGACTTTTTTGACCAATGAAATCCAAGCATTGCAATGCTGATGGAAGAAGTGCGTGAACCACACAAGAAACTAAATTGAAAAATAAACCTTATTTGTTCCTGTTCCATGTGAATGTGAACTTTTCGGTTAAGTCAGGGACTGCTCAGCCACCAGAATCCTGTCCTCAAATATTACAAGTCACCACCCATGGCCAACAGGTGGTCTTGTTAAGGGAGGGCTTACCCCTCTACAGAAATATAGTCAGCGTATTCTACTGCATCAGCCGACAGGGCTACCAACTTTTTTAGGTGGTCTTGTTCTTTGAAATAAAAGCCATTAGTTGTCAATTATGATGTTTCGAAACGAAAGTAAAGAACCTGATCGCCAGTATTCGAAAATTGATACCCATTAATCCTACAAACCAAACCCAATTACAAAGAAATTATGGAAACCATATAAGTATGAAGGCATTTTTTATATTAGATAGTTTTCAGGTAGTTTAGTAACGTTATAACTGTATAGATCTGACCCAGTCGGTTGTGGCTGTAGAATACACCGACTGCATCTCTGCAGAGGGATAAGACTTCCTAAACGAGTGTCCTGTATATGACACTAAACAATCTGATTATGAGATTTCAGTAATACTGGAGCTTTGGAGAATGCAAAGTACCCCTTCATTGCTATCGCTCCCAGCTCCACTCTGGCTCCGAGGGGTAGCACCTTATAGGGTCCTATCTATGGGTTAAATAGAACTAACCTGTGTAATTATGTTAAACGGAATTGTTTGAAATAGAACTACTTTTGACATTTAAACTGCGTACTTATACAAAACAGAATTGTTAGAAATAGAACTGTTTTTACATTTAACTGTGTGTAAACAAAAAACTATACTTATGCTAAACTGAATTGTTTGAAGTAGAACTGGTTTTATATTTAACTGTGTGCAAACAAAAACTGCATTTATGCTAAACTGAATTGTATGACATAGAACTGTTTATATGTATTAAAAATAACTTTGCATTAAATAACCCAGAATTGCTGATGTGCCATAAAACCAAACTAGACCAAAATGTATACAATTTGTTTGAATTAAGCAAAGTCATTTGAAGTTAGGATGGTTTATGAATGATTAATAGTAGTTTTATTTTCTTAAAGCTATATAATTCCTTGAAAAAGACTGACTTCGGCATTAAATAACCCAAATAGGGTTTACATGCCATAAACCGTCGAGTGTTTCCACTGGAACTCTCAGTTGATCAACCAACGAAGCTACTTCTGATACACCCTAACAGGTAGCTTGATATATGTGCACTGGCTATTATACCACAACGCTGAGAACCATCGCTATGTTTCATCTGGTATAATGAAAACAGGGCGAGATCAAAAGAGACAGCAGGGTAACGCAGCACCACTGACACTTCACGCACGTGTACTTTGATATTCTTCCATCATTTTTCGCTCCTTCTTTCTTTCCTTCCTCTCTTCCTCCCTTCCATCATTTTTCGCTCTTTCTTTCTTTCCTTCCTCTCTTCCTCCCTTCCTTCATTTGAAGCTCTTTGCTTTTCAGGCAACGGACACAACATTTCTACAGCATTCAGATGTTGGGTGTTTCGCAAAAACTACGGGTCTCCCTTACGAGTCTGATGCCAAGGATCGACCGAGAGGGAAACTAAATGCTTGAAAAAATTTAAATCATTCTCTTCCATCCGCTCCATCCCCTCTTTCTCTCTCTCACTATATATATATATATACTTACATTTATTTATTTATTTCTCTCTCTCTCTCTCTCTCTCTCTCTCTCTCTCTCTCTCTCTCTCTCATACACACACACACACACACACACACACACACCTCTTATCAAAATCCTTTTATCCTTCAGAAACAATAACAACGTCATTATTTATATTGCTATCATATCATCAACAGACACACACGCAAACACACACACACACGCAAACACACACTCACACACACACACACACACACACATATATATATATTCAGAAACGAAACATTAATTCAAGTGTGTTATATATATATATATATATATATATATATATATATAAACATCGAATTAAAGTTTTGTTTCTGAATATATATATATATATATATATATATATATATATATATATATATATATAACATCATTAAGTTCATGTTTTGTATCAGAAAAGTTGTGAATACATTCAAGATAGTGAGAGGGTTTTTAGTTTTAGTGGTAATAACGCTTTGGCTCCGAAATCATGCTTGATTCCAGAATCTTCTTCCAATGAAAGTTTTGTTAACCATACAACTATATATTTTTCTTTTTTCCTACCTATATATATATATATATATATATATATATATATATAGCAAGAAACGGACGATATCCTTAGGAAACTATAACATACACAGACTATGCAGATGACCGTGCTTCTCGCAAATACATCATTAAATCCCTACTGCATAACGTAGACTTAGCAGCCGGAAGCATTGGTCTCCACGTGAACGCAAATAACAGAGTTCATATGTTTCAAACGGGTAGGGCCTTGCCCGGTCGGCTGGGGCTGTAGAATACACCGACTACATCTCTGCAGAGGGATAACCCTCCCAACGAGTGTCCTGGATATGACACTAAGCAATCTGATGGTGAGGTTCCAGTAATGCTGGAGCTTTGGGGAATGCGGAGTACCCCTTCATTGTCATCGCTCCCGGGTCCACTCTGCCCCGGAGTGGTAGCACCTAATAAGGGTTCTATCTATGAGTCAAACAGAACTAAAGTGCGTTCTTAAGCTAAACTGAATTGCTTGAAATAGGACTGTTTTGACATTTAAACGGAGTACTTATGCTAATCTGAATTGCTCGAAATAGAACTGTATTGACTTGTTAACTGCGTACTTATGCGAAAGTTGATTGTTTGAAATAGAACTGTTTTTGTCATTAAAACTGTACTTAGGCTAAAATGAATTGTTCGAAATAGAACTGTTTTAACATTTTACTGTGTATAAACAAAACCTATACTTATACTAAACGAAATTGTTTGAATTAGAACTGTTTGAATAAACTGAATAGCTTGAAATAGAATTGTTTTTGACAATTAAACTGTGTACTTATGCTAAACCGAATTGTTTGAAATAGAACTGTCTACTTGTATAAAAATGGATTTGGCGTTAAATAACCTACAAAGGTTAATATGCTATTAACTCTAACAAACAAACTAATAAACAAACGAGAAGGACCATCTACACTCTAAGTAATAGGCCTATAAAATTAACGAAGCTGTTCACATATCCCGGCAGCAATATCTCCTTTATGGAAATAGATGTCAACATACGTATAGGGAAGGCGTGGACTGCTATCGAGAAGTTATCGATCATATGAAAGTCTGATCTATCCGATAAAAATAAAACGGGATTTTTTCCAAGTGTCTGGCTGTGTTAGTCCTACTGTATGGATACACCAAATAGACGCACACGAAACTCATCGAGAAAAAGCTAGATAGGAACTACACAAAAATAATATGCGCAGTTTTGAACAAATCTTGGTGGCATCACCCGACAAAACAGTAGCTGCACAGCAAACTTACCTCCCATCTCAAAAAAAACACCCGAGTAAGACGAACAAAATATGCGGAATATGGCTGGAGAAGTAAGGACAAACTCATAAGTGACGTTCTTCTATGGACACATGGATGCGCCAGGGTTGGCCGACAAGAAAGAACTTATTTACATGAACTCTTTGCTGACATACCAGAAGTGATGGGTGATAGGTAATATATATATATATATATATATATATATATATATATATATATATATATATATATATATTGTTCACGTTTATACAAAAAAATCGACTGTACGAGAAAAGGAAGACAATTCAGAACATCAAATAACCCTGTTCTACATATTAAGCTCTAAGGTTAAATTCTTCAGAAATTGATGATTGGTTGTTTGGGTTTTATGGCATATCAACCTTTGTAGGTTATTTAATGCCGAATCAATTTTTATACAAATAATCGGTTCTATTTCAAACAATTCAGTTTAGCATGAGTAAAGTAAAGTTAGTGACCGTAGTCGAGGACGAGCCGAAGGCTCCCTTTTCAATAGCTACTACAACGAGGTGTAGGGGACAGTGCTACTCCTTCCTATGGATTGCTCCACTTGACCCTTGATACGTACCTTATAATGCTAAGTGTTAAGCAAGGAGGTATCAAATACCTTTTTAAAGTCTTTGGTATGTCAAGACCTGGGATTGTACCCTGGTCTCCCAGACTATTAGCGAACAATCTACCCAATAAAAAACATTCCTATTTCAAGCTATTGAGTTTAGTCAAACAGTTCTATTTCAAACGATTCAGTTTAGAATCAGATTAGTTTTTGTCGACTCTCACTTAAATATCAAAACTGTTCTATTTCAAACAATTCAGTTGACCATAAGTACGCAGTTTAGTTCTATTTAACTCATGGGTAGAAACCAATCAGGTGCTACCACTCCGGGCCAGAGTGGACCCGGAAGCGATGGCAATAAAGGGGCTCTCCGCATTCCCCAAAGCTCCAGTATTACTAGATTATTATTATTAGATTGTTTAGTGTCATATCAAGGAAACTCGTTGGGGAGCGGGGGTCTTACCTTTTTGCAGAGGTGCAGTCAGTTTATTTTACAGCCCCAGCTCTCTGGGCAATTCAGAAACTGAATTCATTTCGCAAAACCAAAGTCTACATTTTATTCAGGTGGTGCTTCCTATTATATATATATATATGTACACACACACACACACACACACACACACACACACACACATATATATATATATATATATAGGGCTTGGTTTGGTTTCTGTTTTTAATGGTATATCAACCTTCGTGGATTATCTAATTCCAAAGCCATCCTTTTTGTAGAACAGCTGTGATGCTATTTCACCCGTAGTTGGTGGATGGACAAGGGCGTTTATCCCTTCACATATATGAAAGTGAACGTAATAGTGCGACTGCAGTTAAATACACATATATATATATATATATATATATATATATATATATAGAGAGAGAGAGAGAGAGAGAGAGAGAGAAGGAGAGAAATTTTCTAGCAAGGTAATCCGAGCAAAATGAGAGATTTATGGAGAAACAAAGTCGATACTATAGCGTTTTGATTCTAATGAACCATCATTAGGACAGTGATAACATCACTAATATCATCCCTCACAGTTCTGATGATGGGTCATTAGATCCGAAATGCAATAGTGTCGAATTTGTTTCTTAATAAATCTCTCCTTCTGCTTGGATTATTTGGTTATCAAATTTTTCTCTATATTCTCTGATTTTACCCCATCATTTACAAACATATATATATATATATATATATATATATATATATATATGGGGGGCGTGTGTGGGTGGGTGTCTGGTATTGCCTATAAATAAGCATGTACCGAACATTTTTATGAAATGTTTATAATCTTCTAAACCAAAAATGCCAAGATTTTATCATTTCTAGTAAAACATTCATCATCGTCAAATCGCGTTGACAGCACAGATTTCTCTCTCTTTCTCTTCCCACCCGTCCCTATCATTCATTGCTCCCAGAAGGTCTTCCAAACTACATTCTGAGTCCACACAGAGCTGATATAAATAAGTTCTTACTGGTTAGCCAAAACTAGCACATTTATGTGTATGGGTCTTATTCTTCTTATTTGTAAGTTTTTTTAGTTGAGAGTTGTTGTACAATTGTTGTTTCATTGGGTGTTCATCTCATATTTTTTTCAAAATAGATAGTAAAATATCAAAATGTTTGCACGTTGCATTTTAGTCAGATTTATTCAACGCCTTTACATTTAAATTACAAAATTTCATTCTTTCACACTCAACACACACAGACACACACACACACACACACACACACACACACACACACACACACACACACATATATATATATATATATATATATATATATAGTCATCCACAGACAGATCTGTTTCGTTCTATCAGAACTCATCAGTGTGGCTAGACATATATATATATATATATATATATATATATATATATATATATATATATATATATATATATATATATATATATCGGAATAAAATAAATCATTATGAAACGAGCTCATATTCTGGTATTTAGAGGAGGATAAAACCTAAAACCAACAAATTGTTTTTTCACCTTCTTACGTCAGTCTCACGTTTCATGTATTGGTTGGGTTTGGTTTCTTTGTTTAATGGCATATCAATTGTAGGTAATTTAATGCCAAAGCCATTCTTCTAGAAGAACAGTAGTGGTACTATTTAACCCATTGCAGGGAGGATAAGGGGGTTTATACCTTTCCCAAGGGTATTTACCCGAAAGTGAACGTAATAGCGCGACTGGAGTACGAACTCGCGTACTACGATTCCTCAGTCCAGCGCTTTTACCATTACACCACGAGGATACCCACTTCATGAATTGGAAAATAAAATCCAATCACTAGATATTATATGGGAGAAGAATGAACGAAGAAAGAAAAGGATTAAGTACCGATTCATGCACAGTTAGTTCTTATATGTGTTTAGAATAAGACCGAAACACATTTAAAATTCTAAAATGTCTAAGATCACACAGGTGCATTTGAATTCAAATACGGCGGAAGAGAGATAGGGGGGATGAGAAAGAGAGGGACGAGGGAGAAGAGAGAGCGAGAAAGGAGGGAAAGACTGAGAGATTGCAAGTCAAGTTACATTGAGAAAGATCCAAATAAAAAATAGGAATCGAAATAAAATATTTTTTGACTGCTACAAGAAGAAAACTATCTTTTTTAAATTTGCACGTAAACCCTCTGGATCCGATTGAATAAAAGATATTTTGGGTTGGAAAAATAAGGATAAAGATGGAAATGCCGTGTAAAGAAAGAAAGAAAGAAAGAAAGAAAGAAAGAAAGAAAGAAAGAAAGAAAGAAAGACGAAGGTCATTGAAAGAAAGAAAGAAAGAAAAGAAAGAAAGAAAGAAAGAAAGAAAGAAAGAACAAGGTCATTAAAAGAAAGAAAGAAAGACCTAGGTCATTTAAAGAAAAAGGGACAAGAAAGAAAGAAAGAAAGAAAGACGAAGGTCATTGAAAGAAAGAAAGAAAGAAAGAAAGAAAGAAAGAAAGAAAGAAAGAAAGAACAAGGTCATTAAAAGAAAGAAAGAAAGACCCAGGTCATTTAAAGAAAAAGGGACAAGAAAGAAAGAAAGAAAGAAAGAAAGAAAGAAAGAAAGAAAGAAAGAAAGAAAGAAAGACGAAGGTCATTGAAAGAAAGAAAAAAAGAAAGAAAGAAAGACCCATGTCATTAAAAGAAAAAGGGACAAGAAAGAAAGAAAGAAAGAAAGAAAGAAAGAAAGAAAGAAAGACTTAATAAATAACGCACAAAATAAATACGGAATAGATACGGTAGAAGAAAAAAAAATGCTCTATCAACAGAGAAGAATATAGATGTACAAAAGATAAAATTTTGACATTAGAAAAACAAAAATGCCAACGAAAAGAAAAAGTTTTATAAAAAGTTCAAGTGCAAAAAAGAAATACAGATGAATAGATAATAAAAAAAGTAAAAGTTAAAAGAAAGAAAAACTGAAATACACTGAATTTAGCCATTGTCTCTTTTAATTTCATTCTTTCAGCAAAACGTTCCGGTTATCTACTTAATGTATTCAGTTTCGTAACTATTGATATTTCAATTACATTCTTAAATATTCCACTTAAGTATTCCCACTTGAAACAGGCAAAAACTGAAATTGCCAATAATTTACCACAAAAAAACAAACAAACTTATCAACAAATATTTAGTCAAGCTTAAAAACACATGTACAGAGAAATAGAGGGATGAATAAAACAGATAGATAGATAGATAGATAGATAGATAGATAAATAGATAGATTTGAACAGAATAAGATAGATAGATAGATAGATAGATAGATAGATAGATAGATAGATAGATAGAAACTTCTCATACATACATACATATACATAGAAATGTGAGATCAACAAATATGATAACACAGAGGTAGTTTTGAACATAGATAGATAGATAGATAGATAGATATCCTAGCAAAGCTGCAGATTTTTTTTTCCCCAAACCTTAGTGAACACTAATTCTTTCCAACTAAATACATATAAATCATACGGTCACGGCACGCTATGAATACAAAGTTGAAATATTTATCTCTGCTTCCTACCAGACAGGATTTGATACAAGGTCTTTTTGAGAGTAGAGATTTAGGGGAGGGTGAGGTCTGGCACGAGCCGATACTCGCGCCTTGCTGGACTATGCTGGACATAGGCTCATTAGATGCAATGTGAACTATGCTAACTTTTACTAAGTCTTCCAGCACGAAGCCAGGTGACCTTGCTGGTTATAGTTTCAACCAGACTTGAAGGTCTACTGCTATAACGTCAACGATTCTTTGTCCACTCGAATCTGTCATTGATTTAATACACTATCCGGCACAAATGCTAGATGGCCCAGCAGAAAATCCAGGAAAGTATAAATGCCAAGTTGAAAATGAAGCATGACGTTTCATTCCCTGACATTAATTTGGACCAAACTCGGGGATTGTGTTTTAAAATTAAAGTGTAAACGATACTGACTTTTGCAACCACAGGTCTTTTGGTTGATTTGGGTTTTATGGCATATCAACCTTTGCGGGTTATTTAACGCCAAATCCATTTTTATGCAAATAGTCAGTTCTATTTCAAAAAATTCAGTTTAGCATGAGTACACAGACTAATTGTCAAAAACATTTCTATTTCAAGCAATTCAGTTTATTTAAACAGTTCTAATTCAGCTAATTCAGTCTAGTATTAATTTTGTTCACCCACTGTTAAATGTCAAAACAGTTCTATATTAAACAATTCAATTCAAGTACAGTTTCAATGCCAAAACAGTTCCATTTCAAAGAATTCAGCTTAGCATAAGCATGCAGTTTAAATGTAAGTACAGTTTAATTATGAAAAACATTTCTATTTCAAGCTATTCAGTTTAGTTTAACAATTCAGTTTAGCATAAGTATAGCGTTAGTTCCATTTAACCCATAGATAGGGCCCTATCAGGTGCTATTACGCCGGGCCAGAGTGGACCTGGGAGCAATGGTAATGAAGGGGTGCTCTGCATCCCCAAAGCCCCAGCATAACTGAAACCTCACCATCAGATTGTATAGTGTCATATACAGGACACTCGTTGGGAGGGTCTTACCCCTCTTCAGAGGTGCAGTTGGTGCATTCTACATCCCCAGCCGACTGCGCAAAGGTCTTTTGGAGAGTCGATCAAATTGTGGCTTAGGTTGTATAAAATAAATTTTTGATCACGTGATGACATCATACTAACGTCGTTAATCGAGGGAAAACTTAAGCAATTCTTACGAAAGTGTCACAGTTTTAAGTCAACTGTAACGTTTCTTAGTTGTTTTGGCCCGACCTCCACTATAAAAAATGTTGTATAGCCACATACATATACATAATATATGCATATACATATATAAATATAAGCGGAAACACAGTCAACAATAATGACGAACTTCAATGAACGAACGAACACACTTCTTTATAAAAAATATATCTCTCACACTTTATTCTCGAAAGGGTTGATATTGGTTGTGTGTGAGAGGTGAGTTGGAGACGGGGACAGACTGCTACATATTGACCCAAAGTTCTTCTGACCATAGCATCACTTCTTTCTCATCTTGGCTGGGTTGCTCAACTGTGGGTCACTGAGGGCCAAAGCCCTCTGTCGACCGCTGGCTCTCACGCTGGCATCTTCTCCCCAACTGACTCCAACTGCAACTGCAACTGGAACTGGAACTGGAACTGACTCAAGCTGTCTGCGGCACCTGGTTATATAATTGTCTTACGTCCGCCTGTGGTCCTATGCTAGTCACGGAGCCCAATGTGGTGTGACTACTAGTCACAGTACTTGTTGTGGCTATTGTGTTCGTGATTACCACATTTGCTTCCGACTGTTTGCTTTTGTCAAGTCCTTCCGTGCCCAAGCTGTGTTTGAAAAACCCACGAAGGGAGGTTGACGCAATTCAACCGGATCTTCTTCTGATGGTTAGGTAATATGAGTGGCTAAATTGTCTAGCAATTCAAATAATAAACAGAAAAACCCGTTGCTAAAAATTTAACAAAAATGGTTTTATTTAAACACTTTTGTGAGACAATAAAGCAATAATGCTTGCTTTCCTGGCAAACAGAAGAAGAATATTGAGAGAGAAATGGGACAATTAGATGCGGTTCGTATGATTCTAATATCTCTAAAAATCTCGGACTTTGAATTTTTATAGCCGGAAGGTTATTTAGAGTGCCTCGGGTCTAGAATTGAAAAGTTTGGCAGTCTCGAGTTGTTTTCTGGTCCCTTTTCTTGTTCTCTCTGATGACCCGTTTTAACATCCTATTTTTATAGATCAATATCTGGATCAAAAAGGTTTCTGATTGGTTGTCTAATAAAAGACAATCAGGAGTCATATTCCCATTGGTCAGCCAATCATAGTTCAGGACCATATCTAACAAGGACAGGGAAAACCCTTCTAAGACGCTTTGACCAATGGGAACAGTAATGGGGTTGAACCAAAAACTCCCAGCCTCACCTGACTGGATGAGCCATGCCCGGCTCACCTTTATTTATAATTAAATCTCCTTTTTGAGATTGATCTTCAAAACAAGGACCAGAAAAATACGCTGCACGAAATGATCCTTCTTATCATTATGATCGACGGATGTAGTTGTCAAAATGAAAATTAAACAAAACCCGTCGACCCTCAAAACCAAAAACAAGCGTCCCGCACTTAACTGACCCTCAGAAACAATCAACCAGCTCCCCCAGGTCAATACAAGCTTTGAACAAAAAGATACTTATTTTAAGGATCCCTTTGTTTTGAGATACACATTAAATTTCATATATATATTTCAATTTTTATACATTAATTAAATATTTAACCGCACGTAGTGCCACACGCCTGCTTCCACTTATTTACTCAGGTTTCTTGGTTTCTTTGTTTTTAATGGCATATCAACCTCTGTAGGTTATTTAATGCCAAAGCCATTCTCCTAGAAGAACAGTAGTGGTGCTATTTAACCCATAGCTGGAAGGATAAGGGGGTTCATACCTTTCCCAAGGGTATTTGCCCGAAAGTGAACGTAATAGCGTGACTGGAGTACGAACTCGCGTACTACGATTCCGCTGTCCATCGCTTTAACCATTACGCCACGAGGACACCCCCCTCCTTATTTATTCAGGTGTATCTCTTGATTGACGGCTCGGTCGAGGGTCAATATATAACAAAAAGACCTTGTGTCAAGTCCTGTTTGGTGGGAGGCACAGACAAATATTGTCAATTGTAACCTTCGAAGACGGCATTTCTACGGGAGAGTTTTCATTAGTGATAGTAGAGTAAAAATTGGGCTTTACAAAAATCACCAGGAAGTTGTTTTTATTTTATCATTTTTTCCTTTCCGGAGAAAATCGTTCAAGAACCAAAATTTAAAATGTTGAAAACGGGGAAGCACAATTATAATTGTTAAATGATGGAATTGTGTTATAGACTATGTAAGAAATCAAATCTCAATAAAATACACATTGGGGATCAAATCCAAAGTAATCAACAAAACCGTAAAAATTCTGAAATATTGTTGACAATTTTAGGCTGCCTCAAATTAAAAAAATAACTGACAAGTCGACTTGATTTTTCTCATAGGTCTTAAGATAGCCGGGAATGTTCGAATAAAATGAAGTTGATAGGTTGTACTATTTGGCTGTTAGAGGAGTATCAATTTGAATATATCCGAAAATAAAAAGAGTACGGAAATTTTCCTAGTTACAGAATATTTGTGTTAAAAATTGGAACGCTTGTCACTTCCGTTTCAGTAAAACATAGGTTCTGCAAAATTCCCTGAAATGTTTCACAGTTTCAAAATGTGAACACTTTGGATTACTTAAATTTTAGTTGGCATTTCAATTTGTGTTCGAGTTTTAAAAAATACTATTTTATGTAAATAATGTTTTTAATAATTGTAATGAATTCGAGGACATATACCTAGGACTTGTGACTGGAAGAAGCACTATAAAACAACACTGGGAGGTTTGTGTCGGATAGATAAATCTCTCTCTCTCTCTCTCTCACTCTCTCTCTCTCTCTCTCTCTCTATGTGGGCGTATGTATGTATGCGTGCGTGCGTGCGCTTGAAAAAAAAATTCAATTGAGACTTAATCGCAAGAGATAACATTTTTACTTGAAAAAAAATACACCGTAAATACTATTTACAGATAAAGTATATATATATATATATATATATATATATATATATATATATATATATATATATATATATTACGACCTATTTCTATTGATCCTATAAATAAGTTGACGTGCACATCTGGGTGAGAACGTTTGTGCCTATGACTTTGTGTGGGGGGGGTTGTGTGTGTGTGTGTGTGTGTGTGTGTGTGTGTGTGTGTGTGTGTGTGTGTGTGTGCACGTGGATTAACATGCTAATTATGTGTTATGTTTATGAAAAGATTTTAATTACAAGAAAACTCCAAATATTGATCAATTATGCATTCGCTCACCTAGCCTAAAAGAAAACACATTTCTAAAAGAAATATAGGTGCTTGTCCAGAATAGCCCACCGAGAAAAATCTCCGTTATTTGTACGCTGATGTACAAAAAAAAGAGAGACACGTTTCAGTCATTTGCTCTATATATAATGGTGGTTAGAAAGTTAAGCATCGGCGAGGGGGTGTACGTGATGTAGTAATTAACATGTTCGACTGCGACATCGTAGTAAGCGAGTTCAAACTCCAGGCGCACTGTTACCTTCACTTTGGGAAAGGTATGAACCCTTCTTAACCTCTACAGCTCTAGGTGAAATACTATCACTACTGTCCTTTTACAAGGATGGCTTTGGCATTAAATAGCCCACCAAGGTTGATACGCCATTAAACGAAGAAACTAAACCAAAATTGTTTATGCTAGAATCATTAAATGCTGCAGTAATTCTCAACAAAAACTTTTTTCAAAAAAAGGATTATCGATATCGGCACCTGAAAGTCGATTATACAATCCCAGGCATCCACAACTATGAAGTCGAATGTTGAAAATTAGACTGAATGATTTTAACGACACGTCAACCCTTCTAGGGTTATATTATACCTACACATTAAGGAATTTTGTTCACTAAACTTTCATGTCAACGTCATTTGTGGAATTGTTTCTTAAATGTTTTGGCACTTAGTTATATGTCAATTATTCCTATCAAATACAAATAATTTGCACACAGATGTATTGTTTCAAGTATTCCTACCAAATACAAATAATTTGCACACAGTTGAATTGTTTAAGTATTCCTACCAAATACAAATAATTTGCACACAGTTGTATGGTTTCAAGTATTCCTACCTAATACAAATAATTTGCACACAGTTATATTCAACCCAATTGCCTAAGACAGTAAAATACACTGACTGCATCTCTGCTGAGGGGTATAACCACCCCCCCAACAACGAGTGTTCTGAATATGATACTAAACAATCGGATAGCAAGGCTCCAGTCTGGGAGATTTGAGGAATGTAGAGTATCCTTTCATTGTCTTTGCTCCCAGGTCCACTCTGACCGGGAGTGGTAGCACCTGATAGGATCCTATCTATGGATCAAATAGAAGTGTTTGATAATTAAACTGTGTACAAACAAATGAATTGTGCTAAATTGAATTGTTAGAAAAAGAACTCTTTGACCATTCAACTGTGTGCAAACAAATGACTTGCATTAAATTGAATTGTTAAAAATAGTACTGTTTGACCATTTAACCGCGTGTAAACAAATAACTGATGCTGAATTGAATTGTTAGTGATACTTAACAAGACTTGGAACCATTAGATTGTGAGTAAATGAATGAATAGTGTTGAACAGAATATTTAGTGTTAAATAGCAATACTTGTAACAACTTCAATTTTTGCGAACAAATGATTATTGTTGAACAGAATTATTAATGTTAGATAGCGACAATTAGAACACTTTACCTTCGCACAAACTAATGATTAATAATTAATAGAATAATCTATATTAGAAAAAAATACTTGAAACTATCTAACTGGGAACAAAAAAAAAAAAAAAAGAAGTCGGGCTCGGTTAGAAATGTTATCAATTAAATGTCTTTTAAAGTCTTTGGTATAACGCGACCTCAGATTGAACGTTGATTTACAAATTTTATATTTAGTATATATGGATAACAGGGTTTGGCATTAAATAAACTATAATAGTTGATATTAAATAAAACCCTAACCAAACCAAACCAAACTGAAAGTTGTCCCGTGTTTAGCTCTTCCAGGAACACGTGTGCCGTTGAGCATCGATTTGACAAACGTTAGCTTAGCTCACTAATCGTTATGCTTCCCGAGACGACATTTTTCAACTAAACAGATTTAAGCCAAAGGGCATCCAGTGAGAATCGAACTCATGACTCAGTTGTGAATGGGCCCGCAAGATTAGCTTACTAACTTTTACATCATATCAAGTGTGCGTGTGTGTGTGTGTGTGAGTGTGTGTGTTGGGGGGTGCGCTCGTAAAATTATTCCATCGACACTTTTGATCACTGGAGATAACATTTTTATTTGAAAATTATTTACTGATGAAGTATATATATATATATATATATATATATACGAGGTACATACGATAAGTTTCCAGACTTTTTTCATATGTGCATTGAAAATTGTCGTAGACACTTGAAAATTCACTATGTTATTGCTATACATATTATGAGGCGACTGACCAATTTTTATGATTTCTGCTTCAAATGAACAGCTACAGCAGGAATTGGAATACACCCTATTAAAGCCTGATTGACACAGCTGGTGAATTTCAAAATTGCAATCTGGACGTGAGGACACTTTAGAAGAACGATATGCAAAAAAATTCTGTTTTAAACTTGGAAAAATGCCTCAGAAGCGTATGGAATACTTCAGACTGCTTTTGGAGCATCTTGCATGAATTGAGCATCAGTTTTTGAGTGGCATAAGAGACTCAAGGAAGGCATGGAGTCTGTGAGGGATGATGAGAGGTGTGGGAGGAGTAAGGAAGTCAATACACCAGAGTTGATTGGCCAAAGTGTTAAGGTTAGGGTTAGGGTTACTATGTTGAGGTTTTAAGGGAGTTCAGCAAGAGATTCCTTGGGAAGAGACCAGCACTCAGCAAATCTGGTCAGTGGCATTTCCACCAGGACAATACACCAGTCCCCAACTCCATCCTTGTCACAGACTATTTGACCAAGATGGGCATCAAGACAGTTCCTCACCGTCTCTATAGTCCAGACCTTGCTTCCTGTGACTTTTGGTTATTCCCGAAGCTCAGAGGCTGTGGTTATGAGACAATTGAGGAGTTGAAAGAGGCTGTGACGAAGGTCATTGACACGCTCACACAAGAGGACTTCCATAGGGCCTTCCAGAAGTTGTTGGAACGGTCAACTAGTGCATTGCAGCCGGAGGAGATTACTTGGAAGGGGACAAGAGTTTCATGTGTGTACTATCAATAAAATTGCCCATGCGAAAAAAAAGTCTGGAAACTTATTTAATGATCCTCGTATTGATATACTATTAAAGAAAGAAAATAAACTAAACAAGCTTATGTCCAATTGTTGGATAACTTTGAATGTTTTTTGTTTTGTTTTTTTGTTCTTGTTTTTTCTTTTGTGTATTTTTTTTTTTTTTTTTTTTGCTTTGTTTTTAGTCTTTAACAAGATTTTCATGGGGTAAACTATTAAAACTTCAAGAATACTCTGAAGTTGAAGCGGGAGACCGGAGTTCAATCCCAGGTAGAGTCATACCAAAGACTTAAAAAATGGTACTTAATACCTCCTTGCTTAACACTCAACATTATAAGGTACGTATCAAAGGTAAAGTGGAGCAATCCAGGGAAAAGAGTAGCGCCCTCCCCTACGCCTTGGTGTAGTAGCTATTGAAAAGGGACCCTTTGGGTCGCCCTCGACTACAGTCGCCAACTTTACTTAATTACTTATGTCATATGAATTATTAGTGTTCTATTCACGTTATATAAATTATTAGTGTTCTATTTATGTTATATAAATTATTAGTGTGCTATTCATGTTATATAAATTATTAGTGTTCTATTTATGTTATATGAATTATTAGTGTTCCATTCATGTTATATAAATTATTAATGTGCTATTCATGTTATATAAATCATTAGTGTTCAATTCATTTTATATAAATTATTAGTGTGCTATTCACGTTATATAAATTATTAGTGTTCTATTCATGTTATATAAATTATTAGTGTTCTCTTTATGTTATATAAATTATTAGTGTGCTATTCACGTTATATAAATCATTAGTGTTCTATTCATGTCATATAAATTATTTGTGTGCTATTCATGTTATATGAATTATTAGTGTTCTATTCATGTTATATAAAATTAGCACAAAAATACTCATCGATTTTAAGTAGTCATAACATCAAAACTCTTAAGAATTTGTTTATGAATATGGTGACACACATACGTCAACTCAAAACATTTATTTTTTTCCCAGCAGAATTTATATGCACCCCTCCAACCGCTAGAAGGTAGTGAAATCCAAGATGGCGCTCATCCCACCATAACGCAGCTGGAGCTGGGATTTGCTTGAACAGAGCTGTTTGCGGTATTTCAGATGAGAATATCATGTAGATCTGTCTTCTCACAAGACTTTTCTGAAGTGGTTTAATAATTTCACTGATAAATGTGTCTGTGATCAGAGAAAGGATGATTCAAGCCGACCGTCATTCTCAGTTTTTCTGTCTTTTCAGCTGGACCGCCTGGCATTCTTGCCGGATGGATCAAGATCAAAGATTGACTCGAGGCTAAATGCACCCCTCCCGGCTTTGACCAGGCTACCTTCAGGTGGGCGATGAATCATTGACGACATATCACTACGGATCTAGTTAGACTATGAGAAATAGGTCAACTTGCTTCGTACCGTAAGACTTAGCAAAGGCTTGCATAGTTTATATTGCACCTAGTAAAACTATGAACAGTGTAGACCAGCAGGGCACGAACAGAGATAGATAAACATTCAAGCCGACCGTCAGTCTCCAAACAAGTTTAAGCCTTTGAGTTTGTGTCTGTTATGCTACTCGATGCCACATGAAACTTTATAAGATCATGCAACTATTTCCATTAATAGGTAAGAATTTTCCCATATGTTATATATTGACCCTTGATGCACCTGTGTAAATAAGCGGAAGAAGAAGCTGAAGCAAGTGGGAGTTATGAATTGGCAGGTACTGGCGGCCGCTGAGTTAGTTGGTGAGGGGAAGGCCAGCTTGCAGACTGAGGACTGTGGCTCTCAACGACCCCCGGTTGAGCAACCCCAGCCAAGATGTGCTAAGTGGGTTCTTGAAGATAACACTGCGTGCTTTGGTCAAGAGAAGCAGTCTGTCCCTGTCTCCACTCATCTCTCACACACTACAGAAGCATCAACCCTTTCGAGAATAAAGTGCGAGAGATATATATTTTTATAAAGAAGTGTGTTCGTTCGTTCATTGAAGTTCGTCATTATCTTTGATTATGTTTCCACTTATATTTGTATATGTATGTGAGTATACAACACATAGTGTTAGATTCTATATGTTTGAAATCAAGGAGTGTTTTTGTGCTCACACTGTTTTTTTTTGTTTTTTTTTTGCGAGGGTTACAACTAGTCCTTTGAAATTTTATTTAAGTAGTTCAAAACTTATCAATTTTATCCAAGTTTACTGAATTCTGCATTTAAAAAAGTTATATGTCAGTTGGTAGGTAAACTATTGCATGAAATGAAACTAGGTTGTGATCAAAAAAGTTTTTAAAATCCTGACGGAAATCTGTATTATTATAGAGTTTAATTCTTTAGCAAAGTCTGTATTATTAAAGAGTTTTATTGTTTAGTGAAATATGTGTTATTATAGTTTAATTCTTTAGTAAAATCTGTATTATTATAGTTTAATTCTTTAGTAAAATCTGTATTATCGAAGAGTTTTATTCTTTTGTAAAATTTGTATTATTATAGAGTTTAATTCTTTAGCAAAACCTGTATTATTATAGTTTAATTCTTTAATAAAATATGTATTATTATTGTTTCATTTTTTAGTAAAATCTATATTATCATAGAGCTTAATTCTTTAGTAAAATCTGCATTATCAAAGAGTTTTATTCTTTTGTAAAATTTGTATTATTATAGGGTTTAATTCTTTAGTAAAATCTGGATTATTATAGTTTAATTCTTTAGTAAAATATGTATCATTATTATTGTTTTATTTCTTTAATAAAATCTATATTATCATAGAGCTTAATTCTTTAGTAAAATCTGTATTATTAAAGAGTTTTATTCTTTTGTAAAATCTCTATTATCATAGAGAGTTTTCTTCTTTAGTAAAATCAGTATTATTAAAGAATTTTATTCTTTAGTAAAATCTGTATCATAATTGTAAGTTTTATTATCACGGATTTTTCCGTCGCCGTGGAATTGTGCCAGACTTCGTGCATTTTTATGAATACCTGTAGATATATAAATATGTTTTTGTTTTGGCCGTATTCGTCTAAAGATTCTCGTCTCACGGCTCTAGTTGCCCTACTGCTGGGTTCTAAATGTATTCTGTTACACTTTAGCAAAAACATCTAAGAAAGCTGAAACCCCAGGGTCAGGTGTGAGGGTAGGAGGTTTTGGTTGATGAACAAAAAATAAAACATCGCATAAAAGATCAAGGGCGTTTCACCCCCTAAATTCACCCCAGATGAATTCGCCTTGCTTCTTGAAATTTGAAAAGCTTACTTCACTACGGCATATAACCAAAGGTGTATTGGGGAGAGGAGTGGAGAAAAATTGATATAAGACCCTGCCTGCCTTTAAAATCAGCATTCTTGCTCTATTTATTCCTTCCTTCTTTAACTTTTTTTTCTTTTCCTTTTTCCTTTCTTCCTTCCTTTTAAGTTTTTTCCAAGTTCCACATCATTCAATCTGTTTTATCTTCCTTTCTACTAGCCTCCTTCATTCCGTACTTCTTGTTTTTGTTTTTTAGGGGTTTGTGGGGGTCATTTTTTCGTTATTTTCTTATTTCCTTCTTGCCTTACTTCCTTTCTTTCCTTCCTTTTTTCTTTCATTCTCCCCTCCTTTTTTCGCTTTTTCCTTCTCTCTGGTCACCCTTCACCCATTACTTTCTTCCTTCTTTCATTCCACCTTCTTTCCTTCTAATTCTTTTTTCTCTCCTACCTTCTCTTCCACTCTTCTTCTTCTTCTTCTTCTTTCTGTGTATTTACCTAATCTCTCCGATACTGGTTGGATGCAACACAGCTGGCATGAATTCAAAGTTTTTTTCTTTTTTGTTGGCCCGGTTACCCTACCAAGGTTATAGACCCCAGTTTATTTTACTCATTCATAGCAAGGAGAAGAAAAGTTTGGATTCATGCCTGTCCAAAATTTTCCGGGATTTGAATTGGTCTCACTGAATCCTTTTCCTTCTATTGTAACTGTTACATCAAGTGCGCCTCCTTTCTTTCTCTTAATGAGCCTTTCCTATCTTCGTGTCATCCTTCTTTTTTAGCTGTTATTTTCCACTTTCTTCTCTCTTACCTTTCATCCTTCTCTTCTTCATCATCTTCCTTCTTTCTCTTCTTCATCTTTTTTTCTTTCTACTGTCCTTCTTCTTCTTCCAGCTTTTTTTTCCTTTTCTTTACCGACTTCTTTTCTTCGTGCCAGTTTTCCTTCGTTGTTTCCTTCCTTCTTTTTTCCTTCCTTCATTCATTCCTGCCTGCCTACCTTATTTTTTCCTTGTTTCCTTCCCCTTTTGGTTCACTTCTACCGACTCTTTTTCTTTCTTTCCCCTCATCCTTCCTTCCTTCTTTCTCGCTTTCATTCCTTCTTTCCTTCTTCATCATCTCTCATCTTTTAATCACGCAGCCTCTTCTTCCTCTCCCTCCTTTATTCCTTCCTTTCTTTCAGCCTCTCAGTCTTTTTCACACCTTTTCCCCTTCTGACAGTCCTATACCTTTTTCTTCCTTCTTACTTTCGTTCGTTCCTTCTTTCTTTCTTTTCTCTCTTCTCATTTGCCTTTTTTTTCTTTTTTTTTTTTTCTTTTTTTGTCAGCTCCCTCTTCCCTTTCTTCCTTCCTTCCTTCCAACTTGCTTCACATCAACTTTTATTCTTAATTTTCTACTTATTTCCTTCCCTTATACCAACCTTTCTTCCTTTCTTCTGTCACTTTCTTACCGTCTACCCTTCTTCTTCTTCTTCTTCTTCTCCTCTTCTAATATATCTTACTTCCCTTCTCTTTTGTTTTTGAAACTGCCTCAGTATTTGTTCTTTTCTTTCTTTCCTCTAACGTTCTTCCTCCATTTTCTAATGCATCTTCTCTGGATTCCTTGACTTGTTTTTTCTTATTCTCTTCCTTCTTTCTTCTGTTTTCTTTCTTTACTTTTCCCCCTTTCTTATTTCCTGCTTCATTTCTCCTCCCTTCCTTCCTTGCTTCCTTTTCTTCTTCTTCTTCTTCTCTTGATTCTTCCTTTACTTTCATTTATTCTCTTCCTTTTTCCTTCTTTTATTTCCTATTATGTTCTTGTTTACTCTCTTCCTTTCTACCCACAATCCCTTTCATCTTCCGGCTACTATCCCGCCATCATTAAAACTCGATAGACTTATGATTTTATTTTCAAGTATAATTTTCATTAATTCTCACAACTGTGTTATGTTCAAAACTTCTTTTATGTAAGGTTTACTAATAACTAATTTGTAGTGGCGCCAAAGAAACTCTTTTGATCAAAGTCATTTAACCCAAAACCAGAAACAGAAACCAGACAAAAAGAAAAAGAAATTAGTTTAAATTCTGTCGAAACTGCAAGTGAACCTAGCTCAAAATTTCTTAATAAAATCACTGGCAACACATGCCATACATCAAGTAATGTGAGAGAGAGAAAGCGTAAAACTATGAAGACTGTGTGGCGCCAAATATAACAAAATTAGCATAAAAATAGAAATGGCTTCATCATCATCATTATCATCTTCAAGACATGCTGACAGCACGAATTACTTTAACTCTCTCCCTCTCTCTCTCTCTCTCTCTCTCTCTTGCTCGTTTGCTCGCTCTCGCCGTCCCTAACGGCCATTGCAGTTACTACATCATCTAGCCGGCATCCAATCTGCCAAGAGCTGATGAACGTAAGTTTTTGCTGGTCAGCTAACACTGGTGTGTCCATACGTAGGAGTCCAGAAGAGAACGTCGTTTATGAGTTCGTCTTTACTTCTCCAGTTGTGTCCAAAGATGTCTTCATTGTCTTTTGGAATGGTTTGCGAGATGGGAGGTAAATATCCCTGCAACAGCTGTTTTGTTTGGTTTGGTTTGGTTTGGTTTGGTTGGTTTTATGGCATATCAACCTTTGTAGGTTATTTAACGCCAAATCCATTTTTATGTAAATAATCTGTTCTATTGAAAACAGTTCAGTTTAGCATAAGCACACAGTTTAATTGTCAAAAACATTTCCATTTCAAACTATTCAAGCAGTTATATGTAATAATTCAGTTAAGTGTAAATACAGTTTTAATGTCGAAAAACAGTTCTATTTCAAATAATTCAGTTAAGCATAAGCACGCAGTTTAAGTGTAAGTACGGTTTAATTGTCAAAAACGTTTCTATTTCAAGCTATTCAGTTTACTCAATTCATTTTAGCATAAGAATGCTGTTAGTTCTATTCAACCCATAGATAGGGCCCTATCAGGTGCTACCACTCCGGGCCAGAGTGGACCTGGGAGCGATGGCAATGAAGGGGTACTCTGCATTCCCCAAAGCTCCAGCACAGCTGGAACCTCACCATCAGATTGTTTAGTGTCATATCGAGGACACTCGTTGGGGGGGATCTTACCCCTCTGCAGAGAAGCAGTCGGTGTATTCTACTAAATG
This sequence comes from Sepioteuthis lessoniana, assembly GCA_963585895.1. Taxonomy (NCBI): domain Eukaryota; kingdom Metazoa; phylum Mollusca; class Cephalopoda; order Myopsida; family Loliginidae; genus Sepioteuthis; species Sepioteuthis lessoniana. The sequence continues at coordinate 88,789,517 of OY757915.1, read as the reverse complement.
GCTACTTATACTAAATGACAACTAATACTAATACTAAATGACTACTAATACTAAATGACTACTAATACTAATACTAAATGACTGTTTTGTGGGGTGCTGCTTCCAGAATATGCTTGAAACAACACGCAGCATTATTGTGAACTTCCTTTCTGCCTTTTTCTCCGACTGTTTTGTTAGGGTCTGAGTGGTGCAACTAAACAGTTGTACTGACACAGCTACAGATTGGAAGAATTCCCGTTTGATTTTGTCAAAGAGATCAGATTTCCTTATGGTCGATACTCTGTCAATTGCAGTCCAAGATTTACCATTGCGTATGTTAATATCACTTTTAGTAGAGGAGATATAACTAGCCGGGCATATAAGACCGGAATGACCATGAGATATTTCGAATGAAAGCATAAAGAAAGACACGACTGGCCTAATCGGCTGGGACTGCAGAATACACCGACTCCATCTCTGCATTGAGGTAAGACTTCCCCAACGAGTGTCCTGTTTATGACACTAAACAATCTGACGGTATGTTCAAGTAATGCTGGAGTTTTGGGGAATGCGGAGTAACCCATCATTGACATCGCTCCCAGGTTCTCTCTGGCCCGTAGTGGTAGCACCTGATAGGGTCCCATCTATGGGTTATATAGAACTGTTTCATATTCAAACCGTATGTTTATGCTAAACCGAATTGTTTTAAATAGAACTGATCATTTAACTATGTAAACAAATGACTGATGTTTAATTATATTATTAGTGATACGTAGCAATACTTGAAAACATTAAACGGTATGAAAACTAATGAATGACTGTAAATAGAATTGTGCCCGTGGTGTAATAGTTATCGTCGTAGGAATTGGACACGACGATACGAGTTCAAATCCTTGACGAGACTGATTGCATTTCACATAGCACTAATACCCTTGGGAAAGGTATGAATCCAATTATTCTCCCTCTAGCTATGGGTAAATAGTAGGACAGATTAGGTTCTTCAGCCTTGTTGAGGCAACTAGTCTAGGAGAAGGAAAACTCTGAATTGAAACCTGTTTAACTCTGCTTAAAAATTGACCTTGTGTCATATCCTGCCCGAGCGGAGGGGTTGGTAAATATGGTAATTAGAATTATTCGTTTTAGATAGAAATAAGTGAAAGCATTTACCAGAGTTCCCTCACCGAGCATGGACAGCTATCAATAAGCTATCGATCAAATGGAAATCAGACCTGACCGATAAAATGAAACGCAGTTTCTTCCAGGCAGCGGTCGTGTCGATACTGCTGTATGGATGCACTACTTGGACGCTAACAAAACGGCTGTAGAAGAAGCTAGACGGCAATTACACAAGAATATTGCGAGCAATATTGAACAAGTCCTGGCGGCAACACCCCACAAGGCACCAACTGTACGGCCACCTGCCTCCCATCACGAAAACTATCCAAGTTAGACGAACCAAACATGCAGGACGCTTCTAGAGAAGCAGGGACGAGCTCATAAGTGATGTACTCCTATGGACCCCCATATATGGCCGAGCAAAAGCAGGACGACTAGCTCGAACATACATACAGCAGCTATGTGAGGATACGGGATGTTGCCCTGAAGACCTGCTAGAAGCGATAAACGATAGGGAGAAGTGGCGAGAGAGGTTCAGGGATATCCGTGACATGATGATGATGATTTACCCGAATGAAAAAAATGAACTCAGGCTCGTTTAAAAATGTTATCTACAAAATGTGTTTAGAAATCATATATTTAATAAATATGTTTTAAAAGGATTTGGCATTAATTAACTAGATATACCATTAAACCAAAACAAACTGAAATACACGACTGGTTGTCATACATATAAAAGCTGAACTGAAAAAATTTGACAAATAAGAATTGTCCTACCTTCGAGCATCGTTAGAAGAAAAGTTTTTGGTATAAAAAAAAAAGAAGTTATTTCGAAAGGTTTTTAAATGAGTGGATATCGACTACAAGAAAAGCTGCGAAAAATAAACAGGTGACTTAGTATAACCATTCGTTGATAGCAAATGATTTTCTAGTGTCCAAGTTTCTACAACTGACCTTCATATGACCTTTGCTGACGTGGACACTTGGCACTGAACTCTCCATTTAGGACATATATTCTAAGCATGCGTGCAGTGTGTTTCTAATCAGCTGTGACTGCTTGGTCAGGCATTTCTCTTTTTAGATATTTGTATACGTTTACGAAAACCCTCCACGTGATACAAGGTCAATTCTAAGGGAATTTTATATGACTGAAATTCCAATCTGATTTTTCAACAAAGTAAAATGTCCTCCTTATACTTGAAAGAATTACAAATTTTGCGTTAGTTTGATGTAGTAATTTACTAATCTTTTTGCTTAGATGCGGCTCAAACCTGAGTGAATGGGGCACCAAAAGAGACTCGAACTCACGCTTGAAGGTTTGCTAGTCTAGCTTGCTAACAAATTACACCACCCGACGCGGTCACGTCGGTTTGATGTTGTCTCCAGTGGGATCTCTGGTCATGTCTACCCAAATGAATTGTTATTCTGTCACTCTTAATTTGGTCTCCCATTGATCCCGAGGAAAAAAAAGTTGCAGGGATAATTTTTAATTTAGAAGATCCGGATACAAAAGGTTTAACGAGTATGTTACATATTAGGTAAATAAATGAAATTTGAAATGAAGAACGATAGTTGAAAACCATAGACAATAACCTTCCCAAACCATGATAGTTCTAATGATCTAAAGTAAGTAAGTAAAAATGGCGACCGTAGTCAAGGATGACCCGAAGGCTCCCTTTTCAATAGCTACGACACCGAGCTGTAGGGGAGGACGCAACTCCATTCCTGGGATTGCCCTACTTTACCCTTGACCCTTATAATGCTGGGTGTTAAGTAAGGCGGCATAGAGTACCATTTTTTGAGTCTTTGGTATGACTCGACCAGGGGTTGAAACCCGGTCTCCTGGACCATTGGCGAACACTCTACAGATTAGACCGACGACTAATTGATCTATAACAATAATAATACAACTAAAACTAACTTGCCCTGGGGCTGCAAAATACACCGACTGTATCACTGCTGAGGGGTAAGATTCCCCCCAACGAATATCCTGATATGACAATAAATAATCTGAAAGTGAGGTTCCAGTAATGCAGGAGCTTTGGAGAATGAGGAGAATCTCTTCATTGCCATCGCTCCCAGGTCCACTCTGTCCCGGGGTGGTAGCACTTGATAAGGCCCTATCTATTAGTCAAATAGAACTAAACTGTGTACTTATGCTAAACTGAATTGTTTGAAATAGAAATGTTTTTAATGTTTAATTGAATTTTTAGTAACGCATAGCAATACTTAGAACAATTTAACTTTGTTGACTGAATTGAATACCTTGAAATAGAACTGTTTTTTTGATATTTAAACAGTGTACGTATGTTAAACTAAATTGTTTGAAATAGAACCGTTTGTAAGTAAGTTTAGTTAGCGACCATTGACGAGGGTGACCCAAAGGCTCCTTTTTCAATAGCTACTCCATTTCTTGGAATGCTCCATTTTACCCTTGATTCTTACCTTATAATTCAGAGTGTTAAGCAAGGCGGTATCAAGTACTATTTTTTGAGTCTTTGGTATGACTCGACCTGGGATTGAATCCCGGTCTACGGGACATTGGCGAACACTATAATCATTAGGCCAATAGAACCGTTCATAATGGATTTGGCATTAAATAGCCTACAATAGTTGATATGCTATAAAACCAAACCAAACTACTAAAACTAATAATAATAACTATAATAATAATAATAATACCTAACAGAATAACAAATGTAGATTAGGCAGTGCAAGAGATGATACAATTAATGACATAGTAGGCGAATGCAGCAAACTAGCACAGAAGGAGTACAAGACAATCACGACATAGTGGCAAATGTCATCCGCTTGGAATTTGAAAGAGATTGAATTTTTAGTCATATTACCAAATGACATACACACAAACCAGAATCCGTCCAAGAGAATGAAACAAAAATTATGTCGAATTTTGAGGTACAAACGGATCATTTAATCCCGACCAGAAGGCCAGACCAAGTGTTAATTAACAAGAAAAAAAAGAACTCGCCATCTACTGGATGTTTCCATTCTGGTGAGCCAAAGACTAAAAATAAAAGAGAGCGAAAAGATGAACAAATACTCGAATCTTGACAGAAAACTAAAAAGACAGTAGAATATGAGGGTGACGGTGATACTGATTGTAGTTGGTGCACCTGGAACGGTTCTAAAAGGTTTGGATAAAATACTGAAGGATCTGAAAATCAAAGGAAGAATCAAGGCCATCCAAATCATGCCATTGTTAAAATCGGCTTGAATACTTATAAGTTTACGGGAGACCTGAGGAGAATCGCTGTCACTCAAACTCCAGTGACAGGCCTCCAGTTAAAACAGGTGTGAAAAACTCACAAGGAGTAAGAAAACTTGCCGAATAGAAGACATTGAAATCCTGACGGACCACTGACATAAAATTAAAAAAACAACGAAAGAAACAAGTACTTAAACCTTGCCGAAGAACGTGAGGGTGACGGTAGTACCAATTATAATTGGTGTGCTTGGTACGATCCCGAAAGGCTTGATAAGGAGGCTGGAAGAGTTGAAAATCAAGAGGACGAGCAGAGAGCATCCAAATATTAAGATCAGACAGAATATTAAGAAGAGATTTGCCGTCTCTCAGACTACAGGAAAAGACCGTCAGCTAACGCTAGCGTGAAAAACTCGAAAGGAATAATAATATTGCTACTACTACTACTACTAATAATAATAATAATAATCATAATAATATACCATAGGGTGAAAGTGAAAGAAAGAGAAAAGCTGGACATATACGTGTACTTTGATGAAAAAGCTGTAGCACATCTGATTGTCAGTGAGAGCCAAAGGCCTTTAGGTTGAGTATCATTGTTCTAAGTTATTTACTTGGTATTTTTTGTTTCTTTCATTCGTCATCTTTCAAATATAGTTTCACCATCGACATAATTACAAGAACTTATGGCGCGTGTTTGGTAATTAACAGCGAACCTCTGTCTTTGAATATGCACAACTTGGAAAAACACAAGTCTATATCAATTACTTATAGTCAAACGTTAAAACCTAAGTAAAAAAGATTTTTAAAAATGCCAAGTTTTATCCATAAATTATCTTGTCTTTGGCTGAACGAATTCTTTTTAGACGAAGTAGTCATTAATAATTTTGGCGAGTTTCCCTATTATTTTTGTTCTTTCTTTACATCTATAGTATTAGTAGTCATTTAGTATTAGTATTAGTAGTCATTTAGTATTAGTAGTCATTTAGTATTAGTATTAGTAGTCATTTAGTATAAGTAGTCATTTAGTATTAGTAGTCATTTAGTATTAGTATTAGTCATTTAGTATTAGTAGTCATTTAGTATTAGTATTAGTAGTCATTTAGTATTAGTAGTCATTTAGTATTAGTATTAGTAGTCATTTAGTATTAGTAGACATTTAGTATTAGTATTAGTAGTCATTTAGTATTAATAGTCATTTAGTATTAGTATTAGTAGTCATTTAGTATTAGTAGTCATTTAGTATTAGAATTAGTAGTCATTTAGTATAAGTACCGGACATTGGCCTAGCGGTTAGAGTGTTCGCCAATGGCCCGGGAGACCTGGGTTCAATCCCAGGTCGAGTCATACCAAAGACTCAAAAAAATGGTACTTGATGCCTCCTTGCTTAACACTCAACACTACGGATCAAGGGTAAAGTGGAGCAATCGAGGGAAGGAGTAGCGCCCTCCCCTACACCTTGGTGTAGTAGCTATCGAAAAGGGAGCCTTCGGGTCACCCTCGACTATGGTCGCCAAATTTACTTACTTTACTTACTTTTAGTATAAGTAGTCATTTAGTATTAGTAGTCTTTTAGTATTAGTATTAGTAGACATTTAGTATTAGTAGTCATTTAGTATTAGTATTAGTAGTCATTTAGTATAAGTAGTCATTTAGTATTAGTAGTCATTTAGTATTAGTATTAGTAGTCATTTAGTATTAGTATTAGTAGTCATTTAGTTTTAGTAGTCATTTAGTATTAGTATTAGTAGTCATTTAGTATTAATAGTCATTTAGTATTAGTATTAGTCATTTAGTATTAGTAGTCATTTACTATTATTAGTAGTCATTTAGTATTAGTATTAGTAGTCATTTAGTATTAGTAGTCATTTAGTATTAGTATTAGTAGTCATTTAGTATAAGTAGTCATTTAGTATTAGTAGTCAATTAGTATTAGTATTAGTAGTCATTTAGTATTAGTAGTCATTTAGTATTAGTATTAGTCATTTAGTATTAGTAGTCATTTAGTATTAGTATTAGTAGTCATTTAGTATTAGTAGTCATTTAGTATTAGTATTAGTAGTCATTTAGTATTAATAGTCATTTAGTATTAGTATTAGTCATTTAGTATTAGTAGTCATTTAGTATTAGTATTAGTCATTTAGTATTAGTAGTCATTTAGTATTAATAGTCATTTAGTATTAGTATTAGTAGTTATTTAGTATTAGTAGTCATTTAGTATTAGTATTAGTAGTCATTTGGTATTAATAGTCATTTTAGTCATTTAGTAAGTTCAGTTTTCTCCCAGTCGGCAGGTCTTAGAATACGCTAACTGTATCCCCACTAAATAAAAGAGTATCCTGTGTATGACACGAAATTGCATCTGTTAGTGTAGATCCAGTTCTGAAAATTTGAAAAGTGGAGAGTACACTCCATTGCTATTACTCGCAGGTCAACTCTGACCCGGAATGGCAGTACCAATTAGGTTCCCATCCAAAGGTCAAATAGATCTGTTTGAAAATTACACTGACACTAGTCTGCTGGAGCTGCAGAATAAACTATAGCGTCTCTGCAGAGAGGTAACCCTCCCCCAACGAGGGTCCTGGATATGACACTAATTAACCTGATGGTGAGGTTCCTGTAATGCTGGAGCTTTAGCGAATGCGGAGTACCCTTTTATTATTATCGCTCCCAGGTTCACTCTAGACTGGAGTGGTAGCACCCAATAGGGTCCAACCTATGGGCCAAACAGACCTAAACTGTGTACTTATGATAAACTGAATTGTTTGAAATAGAACTGCTTATATGTATAAAAATAGATTTGGCACTAAATAACCTACAATGGTTGATATGCCATAAAACCAAACCAAACCAAACCTAAATTGCATCTCATGTTGAGGCTTCAGTTCAAAAGATCTGTGGAATGCCGAGTAATCTTTTATTCCTTATTACTCCCAGGTCTACTCTGACTCGGAGTTCTTATCTATGGGTCAAATACGTCTGTTTAAAATTTATTCGTATTACTTGATGCCATATAACTGGACATTTTTGGTATTAGGAATTGCTACTCGAAGTGATATGCCACCCTGTCGACTGGGTGTGTAGAATACACCGACTGTACCTTTGCAGAGGGGTAAGACCACCCAACCCCAAAGACGCAACCTGTTGGCCATGGGCAGTGATCCATAATCCTTGAGGAGGAGATCCTGTTGGCTGAGGAATCTGTTACCAACAACTGACGCGACCAAATGACTTGGAACACATCACTTTGGCGTTTACTTGGAAAGACGGGCGGTCAGAGAGGTTCGATCCGATCAATCGACTGATCATGTCAAGCTCTTGCACCTATATGATTGCCCCGAAGTGCCCGTGGTGTAATGGTTATCGTCGTAGGAAATGGACACGGCGACACGAGTTCAAATCCTGGACGAGACTGATTGCATTTCACATCGCACTAATACACTTTGGAAAGGTATGAATCCAATTATTCTCCCTCCAGCTATGGGTAAAATAGTAGGGCAGTCTAGGTTCTTCAGCCTTGGTGAGGTAACTAGTCTAGGAGAAGGAAAACTCTGAATTCAAACCTGTCAAACTCCGCTTAGAAATTGACCTTGTGTCATATCTTATCCGAGCGGAGGGATTGGTAAATATGATATGATTGCCCCGATTGAATTATTCAAATTGTTCTCGTGGCAAACAAGTACCCAATTTTCCTATTCTATCTTAAAGATGCTGGTTGGTTGGTTGGTTGGTTGGTTGAGCGGGTGTTTTGTTTTACAGTGTATCAAGCCTTTTCAGGCAATTTAAAACCGAATTTCAGACAGTTCAATTCAGCATAAGTACGCAGTTTAAATCTGAAAGCATTCCTATTTCGAGCAATTCAGTTTATCATAAGTACACAGTTTAGTTCTATTTGACCCATAGATAGGGCTCTATCAGGTGGTACCACTCCCGGCCAGAGTTGACCTGAGAGCGATAGCAATGAAGGGGTACTCCGCATTTTCCAAAGCTCCAAAATTACAGGAACATCAACATCAGATTGTTTACCAGTCGGTGTATTCTGCAGTCCCAGCCGATTGGGTCATTAAAGATGTTAGAAGTCGGTGACTGAGGTTTAATTTCGCTAAGACAGTAATACTTGAAACGTGCAAACAAATGAGCTCAGGCTCGTTTGAAAATAATGTTACATACAATCTATTCAAATGATTTATATTGAATTGGATTGTTAGATTAAAAAAAAATCAACTGTGTAAACAACTGAGCTCTCTTTTAAAAATAAAGTTCAATACAAACTATTCGCTTACAAATCACACACACACACACACACATACATACATACATACATACATACATACGCTCTCATACATACATATACACATACGCTCTTACACACATATATATATGTAAACAGGATTTTGCCTTAAACAAGGTTTAATATGCCATAAAACCGCATAAAGTAAAGTTGGCGACCTTAGTCGGGGGGCGCCCAAAGGCTCCCTTTTCAATAACTACAACACCAAGCAAGGTGTAGAGGAGGGCGCTTCTCCTTCTCCTGGATTGATCCACTTTACCTTTGATCCTTACCTTATAAGGCTGAGTGTTAAGCAAGGCGGCATCAAGTACCATTTTTGAGTCGTTGGTCTGACTCGTCCTGAGATTGAGCCCCGGCCTCCTGGACCATTGGCGAACACTCTTCTCATTAGGCCAAAGCTATAATTGTTTACAAGGATATATATTTGAAACATGAAATCATATAACTGTACCAACAAATGATTATTATTAAGTATAAACAACTACTTGAAACCATATAATTGTTAGTATTTTCTTATGAATACTTGAAACCATACAAATTTGTATCGGATAGGAATACTTAATATCATATAACTGTGCAAGATACTCTTAAGAAACAACTCCGCGAAAAATGTAAATATAAGTTAACAATAAATGCAATTCCCAAACCTCTAAGCATGAAATAATTCTAGACGGTTTGATATGCCGTTAAAATCAATCAATAATCTTAGTTTAGTTTTTCACATGGTAAGGAGAGTAGTAAGAACCAAAGCATTAACAAGACTCTGTTTTGGTTTGTTTTAATTGTTTAACGGCATATCAACTCGTTATGGGTTATTTAATACCTGAATTTGATTCATTCGTAAATGTTTGTTTGTTATCATTATTATCTATATTTTCAATGCATTTTTTTTTAATTTCACTTCTTTTATTTGTATGGAATAATTTGTTTGTGCAAAGACGATGATTTCATGTATTCCTATTCAACACTAACAACTTTAGAATGGATCTTGTTTATCCATAGACGTGACCCTAATAGATAGAACGACTCTGAGATCAAAGCGGACTTGGGAGTAATGGCAATGAACAAGAACTCCACACACCTCAGAGTATCAGAACTGGAGCCTCACCATCAAATTCAGGACATATCTTTTGGAGGTGAGTTACTAAGTTTCACGGACAGAATGGCCTAACAATGGGCTGCTGACTTCGATAACACAACACAAAAACTCTCTCCTTTTTTAAGGCAACTTAGATTTGAGGAAACGCCAAAATATAGCACATATCATCATCATCATCATCATGTCGCGCAATTAGCACAGATATTCCTGACCCTCTCTCGCCAAACATCCCTATTGTCTATTGCTTTTGTCAGATCCTCAGGGCCACATCCCATATCGGCACAGAGCTGTTGTGTGTAGGTTCAAACTGGACGTCCTGCTTTTCTCGTCCATATGAAAGGGTCCACAGCAGTACATCACTCACAAGCTCACCCCTATTTCTCCAGCAGTGTCCCGCGTGTCTGGTTCGTCTAACTTGGATAGTTTTCGTGATGGGTGGTAGGTGGCCGTATAGCTGCTGCTTTGTGGGGTGCTGTCTCCAAGACTTGTTCAATATTGCTCACAGCATTCTCGTGTAATTGCCGTCAAGCCTTTTCTCTATTTGTTTAGTCAGCGTCCATGTGGTGCATCCATATAACAGTATCGACACGATCGCTGCTTGGAAGAAACTGCGCTTCATTTTATCGGTCAGGTCTGACTTCCATATTACTGAATGTCCATCGATAGCTGTCCATACCTTTGCTAGTCGTGTGTTGATGTCTGTCTCGGTTGATGAGACGCTGTAAACTAGTTCCAGAATCCGAACAGAGTATACACTCGTCAAAGATGCAAAGACGTAAGGCCCTGAATATGGAATTACAACACGGATTAAGAAAAAATCAATATAGCAGTCCACCAAGTCCTGCGCCAGCCTATATTCGTCTCGCTATCTCTATCTTCCACATTTACAAAAGTTTTCATCCTTTCGAGGAATAAAGAGAGTGATATATTTTTGTAATGAAGTGTTATACTACATCCTTATGGTTCATCATTCTTCATTCATCACGGCTATACATCAAAGATATTTATCATGCGTAAAATTAATACTTATAAATCCATCAATCAATCCAGTTTAAGAAACTACCCAAAAAATGAAAAAGTAAATGTACAGTGAACGCAATTCCCTAACCTCAACGCATAAAATAACCTTAGACAGTTTGACATGACGTTGAATTCAATCCCTGAAACCAAACAAAGGTGCACTTTAAAGCAGCAATGGCCTAGTCGGCTGGGACTGTAGAATACACCGGCTGAATCTCTGCAGACAGGTAAGACTCCCCTCAACAAGTGTCCTGGATAGAACATTAAATCATCTGATGGTAAGGCTCCAGCATGGGAGATTTGGGGAATATGGAGTACCCATTCACTTCCATTGATCCCAGTTCCACTCTGACTCCAAGTGATAGCACCTGTTAGGGTCAATCAAAGGGTCAATTTGAACTTTTTGACATTAACTGTGTTCAAAGAAATAACTTGCATTAAACTGAATTGTTAGAAATAGAACTCTTTGACTATATAAATGAGAGTAAACAAACGACTGTTAGTGATACATAACAATACTTGGAACCATCTGTCTGCAAACAAATAAGTAATATTGAATAGAATTGTTAGTGTTAGATAGCAATACTTGAAACCATTTAATTGTCTGCAAAGAAATGAATTGTTATCAACAAAATGTTTACAAATCATATATATTTAATGTATATGTATTAAGAGGATTTGGCATTGAATAACCTACAATGGTTGATATGCCATAAAACCAAACCAAACCAAATCCTATATATTTATGTATATAGAGTATTTTGCATTACATAACCAACAATGGTTGATATACCATAAAACCAAATTTAACCAAACCAATATAAAGCAGAAGGAGTTACTGGAAACAATATAATTGTATAAATTACTAGTGTTAGATAGGAATACTTGAAACCATATAATTGTGTGTAAATCGCTTGTATTGAATATGTATACTTAAAACCATAGAATTTTATATAAATTATCTATTTTAAATCGGAAAACTTGAAACAATATAATCGTGTGTAAATTTTTTGTATTAGATAGGAATACTTGATATCAAATAACTGAGTATAAACTTCTCTTCAGAAACAATTACCCCAAAAACGTGTAAATATAAACGTAAGACGTATGCGATTTCCTAACCTCGATTGCCCAGTCGGCTGGGGCTGAAGAATACACCGACTGCACCTCTGCAGTGGGGTAAGACCCCCCCCAATGAGTGTCCTGGATATGACACTAAATAATCTGATTGTGAGGTTCCAGTGATGCTGTACCTTTGGGAAATGCGGAGCACCCCTTCATTGCCACAGCTCCTAGGTCCACTCTGGCCCGGAATGGTAGCACCTGATAGGGCCCTATCTATGGGTTAAATAGAACTAAACTACATACTAATGCTAAACTGAATTGTTTAATATAGAACTGTTTTGACATTTAACTGTGTGTAAACAAAATTTGTACTTATACTAAACTGAATTAGGTGAATCAGAACTGTTTGGGTAAATTGAATAGCTTGAAATTGAAATGTTTTTGACAATTAAACTGTGTACTTATGCCAAACTGAACTATTTGAAATAGAACTGACTATTTGCATAAAATGGATTTGGCGTTAAATAACCTACAAAGGTTGACATACCATAAAACCCAAACAACCAACCAACCAACCTAACCTCGAGGCAAAAACAACCCCAGATGGGTTGATATGCCGTTGAAATCGATCTTATTTATTACTGACACTGGCTGAATGTTCTGCATTCAGCTCACCTACGCAACAATTCGGAGTTTGTAATACAAAATTGGGATAGGAATTGGCATATTATTTGAAACGGTGTAAATGTCGACACATCGCTTTAGAATTCGACCAACCTTTTTGCCTTCATTGACGTCCAAGAAACGAACGACCTCTGTTATTTCCTGCACCGAAAAGTGCTGAACTTCCTAGGACAAAGAACAAATTGATAGAACTAATCAAAGACGAAAGTAATTGATACCTTTTAATATCGCACGACTGCTGACAGTTTAAAAGCCTCTTAACTGTTTTAATGTGCATTAAGAAAATTTAATATCAGTAATCTAATCGTCGTTACTATCTGTGAAAAGGCTTCATCTATCTTAAAATGAAACGACTTGTTGCTGGTAATAAAATGTCACAACTGACGTTGGTGCTTGGTTTTTTGTTATTGTCTTTTTTTTTTGGTGGGGGGGGTTCTTTTAGCTTTTTTTTTTTTTTTTTTTTTGCTTTTTTTCTATTCTTTGTTTTCACTATTTTTGCAATAAAGTATTTCAGAACTTTCGTTTCTGAACTAACCGAATTGTATTAAAATTCGTAATACATTTTTTCTCGGTTAATTAAAATATTACACCCGACATAAATACTGTAATTTTGCCCAAGGACGAATGAAATTTCTCCATGTCGAGTGTTTTGATTTTTCTTCGCGTTGGCTGGTATTAAGGTGACTGTTCCAACCGATATTTAAAATAATTTCATATAATATTGACTTTCATTCTATTTGGTTTTGTTAACTCCATTTTTTTTTCTCAATCTTCCTGCATTTTTTTTCTACATTTCTATCCACATCTTCAAATACACTCTCTCTCTCTGTCTCTGTCTGTCTGTCTATCTGTCTCTCTCTCTCTCTCTCTCTCTCTCTCTCTCTGTTTCCGTTTCTTTCTTTCTTTTTTTCTTTCTTTCTTTATATCCTCATCTTCCATTACACTTTACTCTCTCTCTCTCTCTCTCTCTCTCACTCTGTTTCCTTTTCTTTCTTTCTTTCTTTCTTTCTTTCTTCCTTTCTTTCTTTCCTCATCTTCCATCACGCTCTACTCTCTCTGTTTCTCTTTCTCTCTCTCTCTCTCTCTCTCTCTATCTATCTATCTATCTATCTATCTTTTCCTTTCTCTCTTTCTTTCTTTCTTTCTTTCTATTACCCTTTATTTACTCTTTTTATCTATCTATCTATCTATCTATCTATCTATTCTCTCGCTCTTTCTCTCTCTCCCTCTCTCTTTCTTACTCTCTCTCTCTCTCTCTCTGTTTCCTTTTCTTTCTTTCTTTCTTTCTTTATCTTCTATTTCGCTTTATTTACTCTCTCTCTATATATATATATCTATCTATCTATCTATCTATCTTTTCTCTCTCTCTCTCTCTCTATCTCTCTCTCTTTCTGTTTCCTTTTCTTTCTTTCTTTCTTTCTCTTTTGAAATGCTTTACTCTCTCTCTCTCTCTCTCTCTCTCTCTCTCTCTCTCTCTCTGTACAAGACTAAGCTTATTTTAGCAAATACCCATTTTAGACGCATTCACACTCATCCTTATAATTTCTTATAAATAAGTGCTCGGAAGCCGGTAAGCAGAACAATATGAAAACCAAAATAATTATTATCTCACTCTCCACAGCTCATCCGTCATAACTATCTTCACGCGATTTTCTTTGAAAAAATACACAATCATCAGACAGTCAAGTTTTCTCAGGAATAAATATATTGCTTTGGAAAAACTACTGCCTGATGATTGTCTTTTTGCTTCTTGGTTTTTTGTCTCTTATAAGTTCGTTCCTACTTCCCCAGAAGTACCACGCATGCATTTTCATCTTACTCGGATGGTTTGTGAGATGGGAGGTAAGTGACCGTACAACTGCTGATTTGTCATGTGCCGCTTCGAGGATTTGTTCAAAACAACTCGAACCATCTTTGTGTATTTCCTATCTAACTTTTTTTTTCCTAGCGTTTCGTTAGAATCAAAGGGTTGCAACCATACAGTAGTACTGGCACTGCAACAACATGAAAAAAATTAACGTTTTATTTTATCAGAAAGATCAGATTTCCATATGGTCGCTAATTAAATCGTATTTATATAGTCATCATCACCATCATCATCATGTCGCGCCGCTAGTATGGATTTCCCTGACTCTAAGTCCTGTATCCAGAAAGTGCTGTTGTTGTTAAGTTCTTGTTGATCGGTTAATATATATGCACGTCCGTGTGAAGGGGTCCATTGGAAAACGTTACTAATGAGTTTGCCCTTACTTCTCCAGCAGTATCCCCACAGGTCTTGTTCGTCTTATTTGGATGGTTTTAGATAATTTGAGATAGGTGGTCGTACAGGTACTGTTGCTTTCAGGATTTGTTCAATACTTAATTTTTTATTTCGTATCTATCTATCTATCTAATATTCATTTATCTATATAGTACTTAATTTATTCTAATAATAATGGTATAAATTCTATAAAGAGAAGGAATTGACTATATCTTAATTTTAATGTAAAATATATGTTCGTACTCATCCAGATTACGATATTTAAACTAGATGATAACTAAACGCTAATTATAGAGTACTTCCCTAATTTATTTGTTCTTTCTACTTCGTTGTATTTATCCTAACATTTCAGCGACTGCATGTTCCACCATTTTCCATGTGTTTTCCATGTACTTGTTAACCTTCCGAGATTGTCTTACGGAACCCTTCACTTAATCCAGTAGGGTCTGCCATTCTCATTTCCACATAGATATCAAGGGTCACAGACACTTTAGGTAGATTGGATGGTGCAGTAGCCAAAACGTGGGAAAGACAACGAAGACGAGGAAACTGAATCAGAATAATCAATGCATAATAATAATAACAGCCACACGTTTCAAAAGTTTGGACAAAAGATTTTATTCCTTTCATGTGATATTTTCTTGAAATATTCCGGAAAGATCGAACTCCTAACAATAGTAAAGTTGCACACAAAAAGCTTGTTAATCATCTCACTCTGACTGACTCTTATTTTCTTCATACATATCAATCATTTAATGATTATATATATATATATATTTATATATATATATATATATATATATATATATATATATATATATATATATATCCAGTAAGCGTCCAAAGACAGTGGCTGTGGATTATTTTCTAATACTTTATTGTTTTGATCCCCTTTACTCTCGCCTAAGAATTTAAAATTTTCATAAGTTTTTCTTTCTTTTTTTTTCTCAAACGCATATAGACTGTAATCCACATTTGCTGTTTTTCAACCTCAAGTTAAACATGTACAGTCATCTGATGAAACGGAAAGTATAATGATATTCTCCGGCGAAATAAATTTATAATGACAATTTAACCAGGTTTGAGTTTCCTTCTAATTGCACTATATATATATATATATATATATATATATATATATATATATATACATTAAAACGATTACGTCTGTACATGATTCTGAAATTGGTAGTCCTCTACACGGTTTTCAGACTTTATGTATTCTTAAGGAGATATATAATGACTCGGGTACTCGTTTGCTGTCTTTATAGTAACAATTGTTTAGATATGGATGTGATCCTTTTTAATTCCATGATTTGGGTCTGTGAATTATCTATTGCAGTTAATAGTCTGTAAAGACCTCTGGTCTCAGCAGATGTTATATATCTATATATATATATATATATATATATATATATATGTGTGTGTGTGTGTGTATGCCTGTACCTACATATATGCGAACATACACACACACACACACACACAGTGACTACATACTTATATATATATATATATATATATATAAGCATGTAACTTGTGTGTGTGCGTGTGTATACACAGTGTATATATATATATATATATATATATATATATATATGTGTGTGTGTGTGTGTGTGTGTGTGTGTGTGTGTGTGTGTGTGTGTGTGTGTGTGAATGTGCATGCGTGTACATTCATGTATAGAACGAAAGAGAGATAGAGAAAGAGAAAGGAAAAATAACAACCCTGAAGATATATGTGTACGAGTGTGTGTATACGTGGGTGTACGTACATATATGCGAATGTACACACACGCAGACTCACAGAGTACATACTTATATATATATATATATATATATATATATATATATATATATATGTACTCTCTGTGAGTCTGCGTGTGTGTACATTCGCATATACAAATCTCCGTATACAAATCTCCGTACACATCTTATGCCATAAAAATCCAACCAACCAACCAACCAACGATCAACAGAAATTCGTAACTGTCATTTTCACGCCGATACAAACCTCTGTCCAATACTTGGTCTGATGATCACATAGGTGAGAAATTGACTGTTACCAAGCACCGCAGCTCAATATTTACGTTATTCCTTTTTAGGTGCATATATTTCTATAACTGATATTGAGCACTCTTTATCCATAAAACCTTGAAATGAGCCATAAAATGATAGATAGATAGATATATAGATAGATAGATAATTTTATTGCAAAAATCTAATGCTAAAATCGTTTTGAATCAATAAAAAAAATTACAATGTTCTATGCAAAACAATACAGAACAATATCACAATGAAATAGAATGACAATAAAAGCAAAATAAAAACTCACGATTAGACCCTAGTATTCGACACATCGAATGCAAGCTCACCAAAGATTTGCAACGTGAAACACAGAATTGTGAGTTTAATCATGTTTTTTATGATTATATTCACACTGAAAAAATAAAGAGGTCAATATTTTGTAGATGACCACTTACCTCCCATCTCACAAACCATCCAAGTTATACGAGCAAGAATGCGGAATACTGCTTGAGAAGTTAGGACGAGTTCATGAGTGACTCCTTCTTTTGGACTTCAACACATGGACGCATTAGTGTTGGCTGACCAGCAAGTACTTACATATATCAGCTCTGTGCGGGCATTGGATGCGGTCTAGAAGACCTATCCGGAACGATGGATGATAGGTGCGGATTGCGAGAGAGATAGAGAGTCAGGTAACTCCCGACTTTATGAAGATGGTGATGATAGTCGAAATATATATATATATATATATACAAATATATATATATGTATATATATATAAATATATATAAAAGCCAACCGGCTAATTGGCCTAGTGGGTAGAGTGTTCATCAATTGTCCGGGAGACCTGGGTTCAATCCCAGGTCGAGTCATACCAAATACTTTAAAAATAGTACTTGATATCTCCTTGCTTAACACTCAGCAATATAAGGTGCATATCAAAGGTAAAGTGATGTAATCCAAGGAAAGAAGTAGCACCCTGCCCTACACCTCAGTGTAAGAGCTATTGAAAAAGGAGCCTTCTCGTCACCCTCGATTTCGGCCACCTACTATACTTTACTCTGTGTGTGTGTGTGTGTGTGTGTGTGTGTGTGTGTGTGTGTGTGTGTGTGTGTGTGTGTGTGTGTGAGCGTTTGAATAAAAATCGCAAAAAGAAAGACAAAACGAAAAACCAAATGGGCATGTTTCGATATAAGAATAATTTCTTCAAAATTAATAATATTAAAAAAATCGAAATCTACAAAAGGTCCCTAGTGGTGGTCGAAAGTGACTTAGGTAATACTTGGCCGAGTCGTCTGGGGCTGTACAATACGCCGACTGCTACTCTGCAGAGGGGTAAGACTCCCCCAACGAGTGTCCTGGGTATGACACTAAACAATCTGATGGTGAGATTCCTGTAACACTGGAGCTTTGGGGAAAACGGGGTACCCCTTTATTACTATCGCTCCCAGGTTCTCTCTGGCCCGAAGTGGTAACACTTAGTAGGGTCCTATCTATGGGTCAAATAGAACTAGATAGTGTACTTATGCTAAACTGAATTGTTTGAAGTAGAACGGTTTTAACATTTAAATTGTGTACTTATGTTAAACTGAATTGTTTGAAATAGAACTGCTTAGACATTTAAACTGTGAACTTATGCTAAACTGAAATGTTTAAATAGAACTATCAACTTGTATGAAAATAGATTTGGCATTAGATAACCTACAATAGTTGATATGCCATAAAACCAAACTCAACCAAATTCTGGTGTTACTACCACTTATTTCCAAAATAAGAATGTCGGTTTCGTCCCCATTTTTTTCAATCTTGCTAATATAAGTTAACTATCCTTCGCTTCATTCGAAATCCTGTCAACGTCTGGAAAATACAATCGGTCACTGACTTTAAACTAATCAGACATGACTTAGTTTAACCTCGTTGCTTTGTTTGTTTGTTGTTTTGTTTTTTTATGGCATATCAATCTTTGTGTCTTATTTTATGCCAAAACCATCCTTGTAGAAGAACAACAATGATACTTTTTAACCCATAGTTCAGGTGAAAAAAAGGTTCATACTTTTCTCAAAGACATTAGTCCAAAAGTGAACCTAACAGCGAGACTGGAGTTCGAACTCGCATATTGCGAGGCTATTTAGCCACTACACTACAGAGACTCCCTCTAATTCAGTTATTTGAACTGGAATCGGTGATGAACTGCCAGCACATCGGCTAGTCACGTTTTGCAAACTGGCACGAGACAAGCTTTCCGGAAATTCACGGATGTCTCGATTGCAAATAACGATCAAATAGAAATAAAATACATAAAAACGATGAAGACAGAAAGAAAAAGACATTTCGTGGGTGTCAGAAAAGACGACGACACCCGTAGAAATATTGATTGAGGAAATTCAAAAGACGATTCTCTTCTCTACTGATCAGTGCACTCAGCCGGACACAAGTAGATCTGCCTACCTGTCTCTGTCTCAGGGGGAAACGATGACGCGTTTTACCTCTCCGTAACGAATGATGTCATCATTCGACTGGGTCTCTCATTATTTTATTCACATTTTCATTGCATGAGGCACGTTAGCGAAACTGCAAACGTTACACCTGCCCACTTCGCATTATTCCTCTTCCTTTTTTTTTCTGTTTTCTTTTTTCTTTTCTAATCACGAGTTTCTATCGCCAACCTTGTGATAATTCTTTAACAAAAGTATCAATGTCTGCACTTTTTGAGGAGACAGAATTTCCTCCCACGATACTGAAATCGTTAAAGTAACAGCTGGTCTAACGGTTGGTTGCTTAGCTGGTTGTTTTATGGTCTATCAACACTTATGGGTTATTTAAAGCCAGATCCAGTATATATATATATATATATATATACTGGATCTTGTCTAGTGATACCGAAGACGCAAAAAATGGGACTTGAAGCCGCTTGGCTTAGCACTCAACACTAAAAGGAGAGAAGCAATGGTAAAAATGGAGCAATCCTAGGAATGGAGTAGCGCCCTCCACTACACCTTGGTGTAGTAGATATTGGAAAGGAAGCCTTCGGGTACCCCTCGTCTAAGGTCAGTAACTATATATATATATATATATATATATATATATATATATGAGCTACTTTTTAAATGAATTGTTACAACTCATTTGTTTGCACAGAGTTTAATGGGACGGTGTCCTTGTGGTGTAATGGTTAAAGCGATGGACTGCGGAATCGTAGTGAATGAGTTCAAATTCCAGTCGCACAATTAAGTTCACTTTCAGACAAATACCCATTGGGAAAGGTATGAACACCCTTATCCTCCCAGCTATAGGTTAAATTGTACCACTACTGTTCTTCAAGAAGGATAGCTTTGGCTAATAAATAACCTTCAAAGGTTGATATGCCATTAAACAAAGCAAACCAGTTAAATGGTACCATGTATTTCTATCCAACTCTTATAATTCTATTCGATATTAATCATTCATTTCCACCCAATAAATTGGTTTCAAGTATTGCTATTCAACTTAATAATTCTATGTATCAAGTATTCCTATGTAATATAATTTGCGCGCATATGTAACGTTTCAAATAACTAATGATAATCCTTTATAAATGACAGGCCAGTTCTATTTGACCCAGAGATGAAACCCAAACAAATATTACCTATTCGAGTCGGAGTGGACCAGGGAGTAATAGAAATGTAGAAGGATATCCCATTCACCGAATCTCCAGGAATTGAGCCACACCATCTGATACAGTTTAGAGTCATACACAGGATACTCGTTGGATGGCGTTACCCCTCTGCAAAGTTCAGTCGCTATATTCTACAATATCATCTGAAAAGGCATGAAAGGTAATATTGGTTCTTAGGCACATTTTATATAGGTAATATTTTATTAATTTCCACTCGTAAGTTTCTTTTGCTTTTGATGGCATATCAACGTTCGTGGGTTATTAAATGCCAAAGCCATCCATGTAGAAGAAGAGTACTGGTACTCTTTCACCCGTTGTTCCGGAAGTAAAGGAATTTATGCCTTTCCACAAGAGTATTAATCTGAAAGTGAACGTAATAACGAGACTAGATTTCGAACTTACTTCATGACTGCAGTCCCGCATGTTAGCCACTACGTCACAGCAATTTCACTCACCACCCACTAATTTATTTCATCTTATAATTTTAGTTGCTTTTTATATCGCAACTCACTAGAATAGTTACGCGAAGCTGCAATTATTTACGAATGATTATTATCATAAGTTTTATGTGACCCTATAAATGCTTAAAATAAAGTATAAATTCAGTCTTCAATAATCTGATGAGAGTCATTAGGCCATATAACCAATCAATTACATCGTGTTCTGTGAAAATTTTTGTGGAGAATATTTCAAATTTAAGTGAGAAATACGAAAAAGATTAATCGACTTAAAAAGTTTTGTACTAATTGTTTGTCCTAACTAAGCAATAACACTATATAGTTGCTTTACACCTTCGACTAAAAAAAAAAACTATTAATATTGTACTAATTGTTAGTCCGAACTAAGCGATAACACTATATAACTTCTTTACACGTTCGACTTGTAATAAATCTCATTCAATTCAATGTTTATTATTTTTGGAAGACAATTCAACTTCTATCTTTTCGAAATTTCAACCAAATCCAATTAAAGATTTATGTCTTAGGGGATACTGATATTTTTTTAATCAAACACACTGGCTTTACGGCACCGACTATTCCAAAGCGGTCTACCATCTAAGTTCTGCGCATTTTCCTCACAGCTTAACTTCGATCAGATGTTTGTGTGTATATTATTGTTTAAAGGTGTAGCTAAATGAGTTGGGGTGGTCGGCAGATTTTTAAAAGATAATAAACTAGAAAGAGGAGGATTTCTCAGCGGTTTAAAATACAAAATACGTGACTTAAACCAATTGAATCAAATGGAGAGATGCAGTTTTGGAAGATGTCCTCTGAATCTGGTTCATATACTTATTACTTTTTTTTAAAAAAAACCGGCCCCGGATGACCAAGAATTCGTAAACTGAGGAAGTCAGCGTGGTGTAATGACTAGAGTGCTAGATTGCACTCTCGAAGTCAGTGAGTTCGAACTACAACCGCGCTTATACGTTCACTTTTGGACTATAACCCTTGGGAGTGTTATGAACCCTTTTATCCCCTCCAACAATGGGTTAAATAGTAATTACATCTGTTCTTCTACAAGAATGGCTTTGGTATTAAACCCACAAAGAGTCGTGTGTTATTGAACAAGGATGCCAACCCAATTCTGAAACCAAGATAAAACTTCGGATTCAGAAGGTTTGGTTATACACGCACACACACACACACACATATGTATATTCTCCGGGGAAATAAATTTAAAATGACATTTTAACCAGGTTTGAGTATCCTTCTAATGTTGTATAGCCATATCAATCACAAACGTTAAACATATGCAAAAACACAGGCGGACTCAAATACACGGGCGACTCTGTTGTTCACGTACGAACGTTTATTAACTTCTTGACTTCTGAGTTCGATTCTTCAACACGATGAGAGGGAGACACAATTCTCAATCATTCTATACTAACAAAACGGTAGAGATCTGCAGAACTCCATAGTCAGACTTCAACTTCTCAACACCATGGTCTTAACTCAACTCTCTCGACATGGCTAAAGTCAACTCCCAACTGAACTGGCCACTGTCGAGTGCCCAACTCGACTGGCCTACAGTAAAACTCAATTGGACTGGCCTCGAGTAAACTACCAACTCGACTCGCCTACAGTCGAGTACCCAACTGACGTGTTTTTCAAAATACCCAAATTCTCAGCCTATCGCTTCCGAGCATGACGTCATTCACACTCCAGTCTCATTTCTTATCTGGAGTTCATTAAGACAATTGTGATTGTCATATCCTCTGCGCACGAGCGTAAACTGTACCCAATGTTTGTGCACTTGAACTAAGAGCCGAATAGTTCAAAGCCCACCCAGACTGAATGATAAAATATAATTAACGAAAAATGATTAATATAAAAAAAATCATTCCGTAATTATATAACACTAATTGCACGATATATATATATATATATATAATCAACAATAAAAAATGGTAAAACGGGCCATAAACTCACAACTCAAATTTCCATGTAACCGATCTGAAAGTGAGTTTTTAGAACCGTTTTAGTAGTACATTTTATATATAATTACATATATATATGGGGGCGTCCACTATTGGCTTGTGACCTTGTGAATAAACAAATTATAATAAATATTTACAGAGTAAAAGCATTGAAAATTCTATTGTTAATATTATCAAGCATGCCTGTTTTAAAACGCACCCAAAGATTCGTGGATCGTCTAGTTGGTTTGTTTTTTTTCGGTTTTTTGTTTTATTTTGTTTTGTTTTGCTTCTTTATTTTGTTTTGTTTGTTTTTTGTTTCTTTTCTTTTTTTTTTTTTTTTTTTTTGTTACAGCTATAATCCCATTCATCAGCTTGATGTTAATTTGTGCGCATGCGTAGCTCTGATGTGAGGAGTGACGCCAACAGTAGAGAACTCTTCGGAAGTACATGAGACCTGAAATAATTACCCGGTCACCGGCTAATGTCAGTAATTGTTAGATGCAAAGAAACAAGGATTGTGTGACAATTTCCCGCTCTTCACGTCGATTATCACGCATGCGCTCAGCCATCCATCGCTGTAGATTCACGCGTCTTTCGCATGGAAATTGACAAGCTCTACGAGTAGGACGTTACAGTTCTGCGGGTCCATTTCTTTTCTCACTCGGATTTCTGTCAATTATTTTTCTGAAGTCTACCCACCCAGTGCCGCCGCTCCACTAAATCGTAGTGCTTGTAATGATGGACAAACAATGTCAAAAACAACAGAACTTATCAAGATGGCGTTGCTTTTGCAAGGTGGGGGTTACTACGTCACCGCTTTAGCCGAATTGAAGATGTGTTGGGATGCTGTTAGTAAAAGAATTTTTAAATCGCATCTAGTTATGTGTCAAAAGTCTTTTTCTCTATCTGAGCTAGTCTACTGCATAGGTAGATAGCATAGACACAGAGTCTAGTTTCTCGCTTGGTGACGTCAGCTTCCATTGATTTGGTCTGAGGATCGCATAAGCGAAAAACTGACATATGCTTCATCACCGATATTAAGCACCCTTCATTTTAGAATATCAAATTGTATAATTCTTGGGTGAGTCAAAAGTTTTGCTATATTTTGGTAAAGTAATAATTTGGTCTGGTTTCTTTGTTCAAAGGCATATCAACCTTCGTGGTTATTTAATGCCACAGACATCATTTTGGACAAACAGTAATTCTCATAAACCCATCGCTGGGTTGGTAAAGTAAGGCACATTTCAGCATCTACGAGTGTTTTTGCCAATGTCATGAAGGTGACAAACTGAACTGAACTGTGAGGTGCTGAGCTCGTCTGATACATTTTGAGTATTAATTGTCAGACTTATTTCCATAGCATGGCCTTGGAAACTAAGCTTTTAGGCCTACCTGATATATAAATATTGTCATCCACAGAGAGATTTTTGCGTTGTATCACAACTCTTCAGTGTGCCAAGACGCGCTGGACGCTTCAAGCTGGGATTGAAACCCGCCTAACTTCACTCAGTCAATTCGGAGACGTATGTTAGCTCGGGAAATTAACGCATTTTGTGTTAGCCTTCGTTTGTTTACATTTTACGCTATCAGATACCGGCGTGCTTAAAAGAAAAGATTTGCGTTACGCGGGTGGCAACCGATAATTCTTTCGTCAGAAAGCTCAACCCCCGGTAGGAGAACGTTGTGTGTGTGTGTGTGTGTGTGTGTTTAGACTGCAGATTTTCTAGAACGATAAGTTCATACTTTTTCCTATGGTATTAGTTCGAAAGTTAACGTTATAGTTCGACTGGAGTTCGAACCCGCTTACTACGAAGTTTCAGTCCAACACATTACACCACGGCGACTCCTCCGTGTGTGTGTGTGCGTGTATGTGACAAGAAACACATAAAATCAGATGATCCTAAGATCGCGATCTTTCTACTTTTTTTCTTGCCTTACCACGCGCGTTGGCGGTTGTTCGTTTTCCCTTCCAGTTGTAACACTTCAAACCGTCAAGTGTTGAAAAGTTTTTCAAAAAAAGAAAAAGAAACAATTATGGCTCCCTTTTTTCCCTTCTTTCTCTCTCTCTCTCTTTCTCTGTGTCTCTCTCTTTCTCTCAACCAATCACTCTTTCTCTTACTTTCTCCCTCTTTGTTTTTCAACCTATTCCTCTTTATCCACCCACTTCCTCCTCCAGAGAAACGTCAGTCTAAAAATATGACAACCCTTCTGCTAATAAATATCATTCAAAGTTTTCGTTTTGTGTTTTTTAGATTTTTCTTATTTTCTTCTTGCTTACCTACTTGAAATGAAAAAAAAACCCCTTAACCTGAAATGTTTCTCGTTTAATTCTTTTTTTTTTTTTTACTTATTCTGAATGCTTTTTTTTCTCACCGTTTTCCTTCTTCAGTTTATTTAACCCGCTGACTTCCGCATCTGATTTTTTTCCTGCAGTCTTTCTGTTGAACTTTCGTTTTGTATGCGTGTGTTTGCGCGTGGGGCGGGGTTCGTTGATCTTGTTTCGTCTTTCTTTTCTTTTCTTTTCTTTTCTTAGTTCTTTTTCTCATTCCGCCTTTTCCTTCTTTTTCAGATTCTCTTTCGAATCTCATTTCCTCCTCCTCCTCCTCCTCCTCTTTCTTCTTCTTCTTCTTCTTCTTCTTGGAAACATTTATTTTAGTTCTTTTCTGTTAATTTTCCACTGTTTATTCTTCCTTTCTTTTTCTTCCACAGTTCTTTCTATGATTTTGAAGATATTCAGATTTTTTTTCATGTTTTCTTTTTCTAACATTTTACTCTTCATTTCTCTCTTTCTCTCTCTCTCTCTCTATATGTATATATATATATATATATAGAGAGAGAGAGAGAGAGAGGAAAATGAAGATTAAAGTGTTAGAAGTATATATATATATATATATATTCTTCTATCTTTTTTGTATTTCTTCTTCTTTTTTCTTTTTAAAATGTTCCATTTATTTGTCTGTTTTTCGTTTTTCATTCTTTTTCGCCATTTTTCTTCTTTCATTCCTTGTTTCTTTTGTTTGTATTCTTTTTCCTCCATTTTTCTCTCTATCTTGACGCTTTCTTTCGCCTTCGTTTTCTCTTTCTAAAGCCTTTATATCTCTCATTACTTTTTTCCTTTTTTTCTTACACTTCTTCTTTTCTTTCCTTCAACTCCCACTCACTCCCTTACTCTACTCCCACCCTTGCCAGGGACATCTCTTTTTTTTACTTCTTTTTTCGCCTTTACTTTTACCACACACTTACTTATTTATTTATTTCCTCCCCCCTCTTGGTTCTCTTTTTCTTCTTCTTTCACCCTTTTCAATTTTTCAAGTTCATCAAAGCTGAATCTATTAGGATCATGATGCGTGTTCTATGCGTGGGATAACAAAAAGAGCGAGTGACTTGAAGGTGACATGTTGATTCGAGGCTGACCATATCTCGTGATTCAAGCAACAAAATTAAACAAACATATTGCTTTCTTTATTTTCCCAGTTTATTTAATAATATCATATTTTAAAAATAAAAATGAATGATCCAATTTGAAAATGATAATTCAAACGTAGGCGGAACTTTGATAATAATAATTTTAAAAAATCTCGTAAAACAGTAAAAACGATTTGTTAACCATTTTATAAATCGTCTTTATTGCTTGCTTTGTCAAGTATGATACAAGGCCATGGACAGTACAGCGTTTAAAGGAAGATATAGCAACGTTGATCTGCTTGAAAATAACTGAATTGGAAAGAAAGAAAGAAAGAAAGAAAGAAAGAATAAGGAACTAAAGTTAAACGAGGAGAAAGAAAGAAAGAAAGAAAGAAAGAAAGAAAGAAAGAAAGAAAGAAAGAAAACACAAAACTCTGGTTATAAAATCTAAAGAACAATCACTCAGTCAAATTATTTTTATTATCATTTTTATTTTGCCTAACCTTTTTTTTTTTTTGTGAATTAAATTACCACGATCAGAAAATTCGGCGAACACTCGCGCGCGACATACGGAAACACTGGACAGCTGTTTTGAAGATCAAGCCAGCGACCACTGCATGCAGAGCCGAAACTCTACCACTGAACCACCATGTAACTTGCAAGACAAATTCAGGTTAATTGGCCGAGCAATTACCATCACTAGTTGATTTGGCATTACTTTTGCGCGATGTGGACAGGTATCTCAGTAGTAGAGTTTCGGCTCTGCATTCTGTGATAGCTGCATCGATCTCCAGTGGGGAGATCACAATATACACTGCTGATGAGACCTAATAAGGTAGCACCTGATAAGGGTCCTATCTATGGGTTATATAGAACTAAATCGTGCTTCCTTCACTATAGTGATTTTTGCATTTAAACTGCATATTTATGCTAAACGGAATTGTTTGAAATATAACTGTTTTGACAATCAAACTGTGTACTTATGCTAAACTGAATTATCTGAAATAAAACTGTTTTGACATTCAATTGTGTATTGCCCAGTCGGCTAGGGCTGTAGAATAGACCGACTGCTTCTCTGTTGAGGGGTAAGACCCCCACTCCAATGAGTATCCTAGATATGACACTAAACAAACTGATGGTGAGGCTCCAATGATGCTGGAGCTTTGGGGAATGCAGAGCACTCCTTCATTACTATTGCTCCCATATCCTCTCAGGCTCAGAATTGTAGCACCTGATAGGACCCTATCTATGGGCAAATAGAATTAACTGCATACTTATGATAAACTGAATTGTTTGACTAAACTAAATAGCTCGAAATAGAAATGTTTTTGATAGTTAAACTTAACTTACATTTAAACTGCGTACTTATGCTAAACTGAATTATTTGAAATGGAACTGTTTTTTTACATTGAAACTGTACTTACACGAAACTGAATTGCTTAATATAGAACTGTTTTGACATTTAACTATGTGTAAACAAAATCTGTACTTATAATAAACTGAACCAGCTGAATTAGAACTGCTTGACTAAACTGAATAGCTTGAAATAGAATTTTTTTTCGCAATCAAATTGTACTTACATTTAAACTGCGTACATATCCTAAACTGAATTGTTTGAAATAGAACTATTTTCATAAACTGTACTTACATTTAAACTGCGTGCTTATGCTAAACTGAATTGTTTGAAATGGAACAGTTTTTGACATTGAAGCTCTACTTACACGAAACTGAATTGCTTAATATAGAACTGTTTTGACATTTAACTGCATAAACAAAATCTGTACTTATGCTAAACTTAATTAGCTCAATTAGAACTGTTTGTCGAAGCTGCATAGCTTGAAATAGACATGTTTTTGACAATTAAACTGTGTACTAATGCTAAACTGAACTGTTTGAAATAGAACTGACTATTTGCATAAAAATGGATTTGGCATTAAATAACCTACAAACGTTCATATGCCATAAAATCCAACCAAACAACCTAAAATGAGAAAAACTTTAAGCTGCATCAATGCTGTTATTATTAATGTTTGCTGCTTTCTTAGTTTTAAAAATATTCTAAAGATAAAATCAAATAAACAGCTAATCCAGTCTTATCCTTTATCCTCTGAATATAAATTAATACAATAATAATAAATCAAAGTAATTCATGGACAGAAGAATAATGCACGATGAGAAAAGTATAAGAAGAGGAATCGAAAAATAAGAGAGACAAGACTTAATAGACCAAACGAGAAACAATAAAATGTTAAGAGATTTTATCATAGCACAATGTATCACAACTTGTTCTTGAAGACCAGTTCGCTTAGGTAGAAAGTTTGATCCTCGCTACCGGCCTTATTACTGCCAGCTTTTGTCAAAGAAATTGAGCGTTGAATGAGGATCAAGTTTAAAGTATCAAGATGAAGCCTATTCAAGTCCTGAAAAAGACTGTTTGCATTTCACATAGTGCTAATACTCTTGGGAAATCCAACTACTCTTCCTTCAGATGTGCGTAGCGAAAACTAGAGTCTTTAACCAAAGTATGGCAATCAATCTGAAAGAAGGAAAAATCTTTCTTCTGTCGCATCCTGTCCGTAAGAGAGTGATTAGGTATATATATATATATATATATATATATATCATCCTCATCATCATTATGTCGTACCGCTAGCACGAGTATCCCTGAGCCTCTCTCGCCAATCCTCCCTATCGTTTATCGCCTCTGGCAGGTTTTCAAGGCTACATCCCATATCCTCACATAGCTGCTGTATGTATGTTCGAGCTGGTCGTCCTGCTTTTGCTCGGCCATATGTGGGGGTCCATAGGAGTACATCAATTATGAACTCGTCCCTGCTTCTCCAGCAGCGTCCTGCATGTTTGGTTCGTCTAACTTGGATAGTTTTCGTGATGGGAGGCATGTGGCCGTATAGTTGGTGCCTTGCGGGGTGTTGCCACCAGGACTTGTTCAATATTGCTCGCAGCATTCTTGTGTAATTGCCGTCTAGCTTCTTCTTCAGCTGTTTTGTTAGCCTCCATACAGCAGTATTGACACGACCGCTGGCTGGAAGAAACTGTGTTTCATATTATCGGTCAGGTTTGATTTCCATATGATCGATAGCCTATCGATAGCTGTCCATACCTTCGTTAGCCGTGAGTCGATGTTTTTTTCGGTTGATGAGATACTGCTCCCTAGGTAGGTGAATTTGTCTACCAGTTTCAAAGAGGTTCCGTCTATTTCTCTGATTTTATCAATCGATGTTCTAAGCACGTAGTCTAGGCAGATGATAACGAGGTATGGGGCTAGCATGTCCCCTTGTAGTGCTCCCGCTTCTATGTCGAAGTATTCTGTATCTCCATCCGGTGAACTTACTTTCACTTTGGTGTTTCTATAGAGAATCGTTATTGCTGCTACGGTTTCTTTTGGTATGCTAGTAGCATTTGTTCCATCTTCCCTCTGTGAATGGAATCGAAGGCCTTGGTGAAGTTGACAAATAGTAATGTCGCCTGTAGGTTTTTTGCCCGTACGCCTTCAAGGATTCTACGGATGGTCAATATTTGTGAGGTCATGGATCTATTTCTTCGGAAGCCATTTTGATTTTTCCTAAGGATGTTGTCGATTTTGGGTTCGATACGGTTTCGTAGTAGGACATTGTAAATTTTGGCTGCTATGGATGTCAGTGTTATACCTCGGTATTTCTTGGCTAATCCGAGGTCACCCTTTTTAGGGAAGGGGAGGATGCATCCCTTCTTCCATCTGTCTATCGGGTTTTGATTATAGACTGCGTTGCAGTGTCGGAGCAGTATGTCGTCGAATTGTCTGGTCTTCCATCCTTCTGGGGGAATCTCGTCAAGCCCTGCAGCTTTCCTATTTTCAATTTTTTTAAGAACCGAGTCATGTTCTTCTTGAGTGAATGGTTCAAGTTTAATGTCCAGTTGCTTACTAATAATTCTGGTAATTGGTTCATGCGTTACTTTCGGTGGGTTTCCTAGTAGATTAGATTTTCTGCAGCCCCAGCCGACTGGGCAATGTGTATGTGTGTGTGTGTTTTTTTTTTTGTGTGTGTGTGTGTGTGTGCCTCAAAATTGATACATATACTGCGCCACACACGTATACAATCCAGTTGTATGTATTTACTAACCTCTTCACACGGGCAGAATTTGACAGAAGGTCAATTTTTAACAGAATTTTACATAGTATCAGTTCAGAGTTTTCTTTTTCTTAGACTAGTTGCCTAACCAAGGCTAAAGAACTCACTCTGTCCAACTATTTACCTATAGCTGGAGGGATAATCAAATTCATACCTTTGCCAATGGTATTATTGCAATGTGAATTTCAAACCAATTGTTCTCAACTTAATAACTGACCTTGCATCTCATTCTGCTCGTTGTGAAGAAATAGTGAAAGTCCAAGTTAAAGCTAAGTTTTCAAATCCAATAACATAAGGCTTAATTAAGTTTATGCCTCTTTGGAAAAACCAACAACCTTACACAGAAAACTATTCCAATCTCAAAATTAGAAGGGAAAAAATCAGTTCAATGATTAACATCTTAAGCTAAGCTTGATAAATAAATATACAACGACTGTAACATGGTTTAAAAAAACAAATAGTGAAACAATAACATTACGTTAGGTGTTTAAGATATTTTCTTGTCTTTCTTATAATGCCAAAGCTGGAAGGATAAGAGTGTTTATATCTTTCACTAGAGAATCAGTTTGAATGTGAACGTAATAGTATAACTGGAGTTCGAACTTGCTTACTTCGAGGCGGAAATCTAGCTCTTCAACCATTACGCCACGGTGGTTTCAATTAAAATTAACCCATAACTAGGGAAATAAGTGAGTTTATACCTTCCACAAGAGTATTAGTCTGAACGTGAATTTGACAACGTGACTGGAATTGTAACTTTCTTACCTCGAGGCTGAAGTCTAGTGCGTTACTCCCTACGCAACGGAGACTCCACCGTAGGATGTTTAAGGTCAGAAAACAGGAAAGAGCGGCGTCTGTGATCACTTTTCTCTTTATTGGACCAAATCGACGAAACGTGATGTTGACATGGTGTCGTGGGTCGGCAAGTCTTTTATGAAAGTGCCAAAAGGCAATAATATTTGTCAGAGTCTGTAGCTTAAACGTAACAGAAAAGAAAGCAAACATTGTCAGTAAAGATATTAAAACAAGGATAGAGAAACAGATAAACAAATGGTAATTGTGAAAAGTAAAAAGAAAAGAAAAAGAAAGCTTTCGTCTGACACTTTATTCTGATATCTTTGTAAAGCAATAACAGGAAGTTTTTTCCGTGATGTTTTCGACAGAAATCAAACTCTTTGCCGGAAAAAAAAAACTACAAATACAAGTCCAGTGAAAGTTGGAGAAGAGCCCCCGTGTCGCAAAGGCTTGACTGCAACCTCGAAGTAAGCGAGTTCAAACCACAGTGACGACCATTACGCTTACTTTCGAACTAACAACTTATTATCTACCCCAAGCTATAGATTAAATGGTATCACTGCTGTTCTTCCGTAAGGTTTCGTTTGGTTTTATGGCATATCAACCACTGTTGGTTAATAATGCCAAATCTATTATATACGTATAAAGTAAGTTGGCGACCGTAGTCGAAGGTGACCCGAAGGCTCCTCTTTCAATAGCTACTACACCGAAGTGTAGGGGAGGGCGCTATTCCATTCCCTGAATCGCTCCACTTAACCCTTGATCTGTTCCTTATAGTGCTGAATATTAAGCAAAGCAGTATCAAGTACCATTTTTTGAGTCTTTGGTATGACTCGACCAGTAATTGAACCTCGGTCTCCCGGACCATTGGCGAACACTCTAACCATCATGCCAATGACCGAGTAAACTTTATACAGATAAACAGTTCTATTTCAAATAATTCAGTTTAGCATAAGTACGCAGTTTAGTTCTATTTGACCCATAGATAGTACCCAATCAAGTGCTACCACTCCGGACTAGAGTAGACCTGGAAGTGATGGCAATGAAGGGGTGCTCAACATCCCCAAAGCCCCAGCATCACTGAAACCTCACCATCAGATTGTTTAGTGTCATACCCAGGGAACTCCTTGATGGGTATTACCCCCTGCAGAGATGCAGTCGGTGTATTCTACACCCCCAGCTGACTGAGAAATTTATCAAAGAATGGCTTGAGCTGACAAAGAAAAGAAGCAGAAGGTACCCCGCTAAAACAATTACCGACGCCGACTACGCCGACGACATAGCGCTACTGGCCAATACACCCGACCAAGCCGAAACACTACTGCATAGTTTGGAACGAGCCGCTGCAGGCATTGGACTCCATGTCAATGCACACAAAACTGAATTTATGTGCTTTAATCAGGAAGGCGATATCTCCACACTAGACGGAACCTCCCTGAAACTGGTTGACAAATTCACCTACCTCGGAAGCAGCGTATCATCAACCGAAAAAGACATCAACACACGGCTAACGAAGGCATGGACAGCTATCGATGGGCTTTCGATCATATGGAAATCAAACCTGACCGATAAAATGAAACGCAGTTTCTTCCAGGCTGCGGTCGTGTCGATACTACTGTATAGATGCACTACTTGGACGCTGACTAAACGGTTGGAGAAGACGCTCGACGGCAATTATACAAGAATGTTGCGAACAATATTGAACAGGTCCTGGCAGCAACACCCCACACGGTACCAACTGTACGGCCACCTAACAAGTATCACGAAAACTATACAAGCTAGACGAACCAGACATGCTGGAGAAGCAAAGACGAGATCGTAAGTGATGTGCTCCTTTGGACCCCCGCATATGGCCAATCAAAAGCAGGACAACCAGCTCGAACATTCATACAGCAGCTATGTGAGGATACGGGATGTAACCCTGAAGACCTGCCGAAGGCGATGAATGATAGGGAGACGTGGAGAGAGAGGGTCAGGGATATCCGTGCTAGCCGCACCTCATGATGATGATGATGATGATGAGTTTTATGGCATATCAACTTTTGCATAGTTTTTTGATGCCAAGTCCATTTTTTTTAAATAAACCGTTCTATTTCAAACTATTCTCTTTAGCATTAAATACCATGTTTAATTGTCAAAAACATTTCTATTTCAAGATATTCAGTTTAGTCAAACAGTTCTAATTCAAACAATTCAGTTTAGGATGAGTATAGTTTTTGTCCACACACAGTTAAATGTCAGAACAGTTCTATTTCAAATAATTCAGTTTAGCGTAAGTACAGTTTCAATGTCAAAAACAGTTCTATTTCAAACAATTCAGTTTAGCATTAGTGTGCAGTTTAGATGTCAAACAGTTCTATTTCAAGCATTTCCTTTTAGCATAAGTACGCAGTTTGAATATCAAAACAGTTCTACTTCAAGTAATTCAGTTTAGTATAAGTACGTATTTCAGTTCTATTTGACCCATAGATAGGACCCTATCAGATGCTACTATTCTGAGCCAGAGTGGACCTGGAAGCGATGGCAATGAAGGGGTACTCTGCATTCCCCAAAGTTCCAGCATTACTAGAACCTCACTATCAGATTCTTTTGTGCCATATCCAGGACACTCATTAGGGTGGAAGCTTTACCCCTCTGCAAAGAAGCAGTCGGTATATTATATAGCCTCCCCACCCGCCAACTGACTCGGCAAAATACATGCGGGGTACAGCTAAAGAAGCAAGGACGAACTCATGAGCGATGTTCTCTAATAGACTCCTGCGCATGGACGCGCCAGTATTGACCAACCAAGAAAGACTTACATCAGCTGTGTGCAGACACTAGATGCAGCCTAGAAAACCCGCAAGAGCAATGGATGATAGGGACGGATGGTGAGAGAAAATCTGGGAACTCCGTGCAGTCAGCACAACTTGATGATGATGATGATGAATTGCTTCAAGTATTCCTATCTAATACTAACAATTTTAAATAATTGTATGGTTTTAATTAATAATTTCAATTTAATGATAATTTGCTGGCAAACGGCTTTTTTGGTTTTACATATTCTGATCCGACACTGATAATTTTAAAACTGATCTATTTGACCAATGGATGGGACCTAAGTATCTTCTACCATTCCGATTCAAAGTGGACTTGAGAGTAATGTCAATGATAAGATACTCCAAATTCAAGAACCGGGGCTTCACCATCAGATGCAGTTTCGTGTCATACACAGAGCCTCCCTTCTGAAAGCGTCTTTCCCCCTGCAGGGGATACAGTCAGCTTATTCTAAGCCTCACCGACAGGGTGGGGAATATTAATTTATTAGAGTAGCGTACAGATACATATTATACTATATTTTACAATTTCAAATTGTATCCACAACTTTGCATTTTGTTGTTTTCTGCCTTCCTAGATACTCTCCGCTTCTTTAAAAACTTCTGGCTGCTGTATAAATTCTTTCTGATGGTAAAATATTTCTCTTGAGGAAACTTTTTAAAATCTCTGGACACACGCCAAAAACAAGAGTTAGAATTCATTAAAATATATTTTTATTTTTATCATCACAATTTTTTAAATTTTTATTATTATTATTATTATCATTATTATTGCTGTTGTTGTTGTTGTAGTAGTAGTAGTAGTAGTAGTAGTAGTAGTAGTAAAAACATCTTTTCTTACAACATAACATTCCATGGCGCTAAAAAGCGAGAGAAGTAGATCGTCACGAGGTAAGTGACGTAATAGATGCATCAGCTATAGATCATGTACAGTGGACATACCACGTGATGAGTTCATTACTAAAAGAACGGGCTTTGGGAATGAGGAGCTTGGACCAGAACATGGCAACCGGTGCTGGCTAAAGAAGGAAAACGTCGGCCTTTCCTGGGGAAGATCTGGGCAGCGTGCCGAGTAGAACAACGTCCCAGACGTCATTGCCAGAAGCTTCAATTTGAAAGATAATTTTTTTGCACTCAACAAGAGAATTTCAAGAAGAAAACAAAAAAAGAATAGAAAGATCCCTATAATAGATAAGTAATCAGAAGAAAATGCGGGATTGCTCCCGAAAGTAACGCTTTTCCATCTATTCTCACAGGAACTACACCAGGTACAAGAGCAAGTTTTCAGCTACAAAACGTCATTTTTATATAGTCACTACCATTGGCAATGCGTTTTCGCCTGCGATGAATAAAATCCTGTTCGATAAAAGATGGGCTGTGTCTTTTATTTGGCCAACAGAGTAACCATACGTAAAAAAAAAACCCTCTTTCGATGCAACTGTACAAAAAATATAAATATGAACTTAAAATGAATGCGATTCCCTAACCTGTAGTCATAGTTAGCACCCCATTAAAATCAATCAAATTGTTTTAATTGATTCGATTTTCTTCAGTTTGTTTGACTTGATCTTAATTGCACTTATATATATTCATATGAAGAAAAATGTAGTAATTATTTATTAGCTTAGTTTGACGCAAGGCCAATAGTATGAAGCGCTCAGTGGTAATCGATAAACAGGAAATACAGTAGTCGTTTATTTCAGTTCAGCTCAAGGCCAGAAGTATGGAATACCCATTTAAAATCGATAAATAGAAAATACTGTAGTCACTAACTAACCTTAACTTAGTTTGGCACGAGGCCAAAATTAACACACACACACACACACACACACACACACACACACACACACATATATATATATATATATATATATAATTGTTTCCCTCAGTTGGGTCAACAATATAGAAGACTGTTCCTTTTTTTTTTTTTTGCTTGATAAGGCAATCTGTCAAGTAAAAGGAAAACTGAATTCAAACCAGCTGTACTCCGCTTAAAAATTGACTTTTTGTTGCATCCTGCACCTGGTAAAGGAATTGAATAAATACATACTTTTAGTCTTGTTCTAAACGAGGTTTAGTTTGATAAATTACGAAACAATCGGTAAGTGGGGTAATTATCAGTACCAAGTGGTATTTTACCAGCTGTGGAATAGAATAGCGCAACATCATTCAAATAATTATATGCTGACATAATCAAGTACGAATGAAAGAATAAGTTTGGTTGGGTTGGGTTGGATTTTATGGCATATCAACCATTGTTGGTTATTTAATGCCAAATCCTCTCTATACATATATAATAGTTATATATGATTTGGTTAGGTTGAGTTTTACGGCATATCAACCATTATAGGTTATTTAATGCAAAATCCTATTTCTACATATATATTAAATATATATGATTTGGTTGTGTTGGGTTTTATGGCATATCAACCATTGTTGGTTATTTAAGGCAAAATCCTCGTTATACATATATATCAAATACATATATGATTTGCAAACACATTTTGATGACAAACGAGCATGAGCTAATTTTTTTGTACACAGTTAAATGGTTTCACTTGTTTCAATCTAATACAAATTATTCTATTTACTATTTATCATTCGTTTGCACTCAGTTAAATGCTTTCAAGTATTGCTATTTAACACTAATAATACAATTAAATATCAGTCATTTGTTCACACGCAGTTAAATGATCGAAAGGTTCTATTTCTAACAATTCAATTTAACACTAAACATTTGTTTGAACACAGATTAAAAGTGAAACAGTTCTATTGGACCCATAGATAGGACCCAATCTGGTGCTATCACTCCCGGTCAGAGTGAACTGGGAGCAATAGCAATGAAAGGGTACTCCACTTTCCGCAAATCTCCAAGTCTGGAGCTTCACAATCAGATACAGTTTAACGTCATATCCTGGACATTCGTTGTGCAGAGATACAGTCGGTGTATTCAGCCGCCCTAGCAGACTTGGCTCAGAAAGGATATGATCAATAAGAGTTGTTGTGTTATATATATATATATATATATATATATATATATATATATGTGTGTGTGTGTGTGTGTGTGTGTGTGTGTGAATGAATTAAGTTGGCGACCATAGTCGAGGGTGACCTAAGGGCCCCCTTTTCAATAACTACCACACCAAAGTGTAGGGGAGGGTGCTAATCCTTCCCTGGATTGATCAATTTTACCCTTGATCCGTACCTTATAATCATGAGTGTTAAGCAAGGAGGCATCAAGCAGCATTTTTTGAGTCTTTGTTATGACTCGACCTGGGATTGAACCCAGGCTCCCAGACCATGGGCAAAAACTCTAACCATTGTTTTATATATATATATATATATATATATATATATATATAATGGTATTTTAAAGCTATTGAAAAGTTTGATTCGGTTTCTTTGCCTAAGAGCATATCAAGCTTGGGTTTTTTAATCCCAAAGCCATTATGGTTGAAGAACAGTGGTGGTACTATTTAACCCATTGCGAGGGATAAGATGGTTCATGCTTTTCTTAGTGGTACTTATCTGAAAGTGGGCGTAGTTCGAACTCGCTAACTATGATATCATCGTCTTACATGTTAACCACAACGCCACGGAGACTCACATAGATAGATAGATAGATAGATAGATAGATAGATCTTAATTATGAATTTAAAAACATTCCGTCCAGCAATTTATATATGAGATCATCCATTTTTTTCCTATCAAATTTCCTTTTCTTCCATTTTTTTTGGGGGGGGGCTTCTTCTTAAGCTTTTTGTTTTTGTTTGTTTTTCTTTTTGTATTTTGCCCTTCAATTAAAAAGTGAAAACAAAAGCAATATGCATTTATTTACATTCATGTCTCGTAAATTCATGACGGTAAAGATAAACAGATTAATGGTCACTTTCTCTGACGTCACAACACATGTGCAGTGACGTCAGCACTAAATTTAATGAACATAACATGCCAACGTTCTAATTAGGACTGAACTACTTTATGACTCCATATTTTTTTGCATTATCATCGACTAATCTGCTTCAAATCTAAGAACAAAATGGCGTCTTTTTGGAAATGCTTTTATGAATGTTTTACTTTATTTTATTTTTTATTCGATAACATTTTTTTCTGTTATTTTTTTTTTTTTTTTTTTACTTGTCCCTGGTCGATAACTAGCAGAATCTGATAATGGATCAAAATTTCTTTGATCCTCTCTCATAAACCGATAAATGAGTTATAGAAAATCAACATAAAAAAATTTTGAAAACATCCACAACTAGTCTCCCCGAGGGCCAGAGGATTTGAAATATTTTTTTCAACGTTGTAAACAGATACAAATAAGAAAGAGAAATCCCACGTCGAACTATAAATAGAGACAATCGTATTTGCTCTTTAAATGTTAAGGCAAAATAGACATCGATACTTATATATTATGGAATCACAATCTGGTGTAGAGATAAAAGATAAATATCATGAATATATGAAAATTCCCAGTTAACAAATAAATGCCAAATATTCACCCACTTTTATCTTAGCATTTGAATAACAAATGCCGACATATCTTTTCATTAATATGAAAACTTGATGTTCAACAAGTTTTATGTATTTTATAAACAGATATATGGAAATGGTGAGTAGTCAATTGTTTAAATATTTACGTATACCATAATAGTACCCGTAAAAAATGCTGGTAATATTTATGCATGTGGCTGTTATTCAGCTAAGTCTCTATTCGGTAAAGAACATTGTTTTATAAACTTTAAATTATTTGGAATTCCAAATAACTTATTTTCGCTTGAAAAAACGAATCTAAAAAAAATCATCTTCCTTCTAATCTCTGAGAATCTTGTTTTTATAAAATCTGAATCATTTAGAATTCAGAAATACTTAAATTGGCGAACTTATTTTGAAAAGCGAACCACATAATGAATTTTTCACTCGCTCGCTCAGACAGATAGATAGATAGATAGATAGATAGATAGATAGAAAGAAATGAATATGAACAATCCTGAAGAAAGAGAAACTAACAAGTGTAGAAAAATACATACCTTAATATACAAGTACCTTAGTTTCTTTGGGTTTCTTTTTATATGTTTTCTTAATTTCTTTAAAATATTTATTCGATTGGAACAAAAAATTATTTAAAGCAAAATAAAGGATTAAGATCAAAGGTTGTTCGTTGTGAATCATTCAATGCAAAAAAAAAACATTCTTGTAGAAGAATATTAGAGGCTTCATACCTTCCCATTCCGAAAGTGAACGTCATGGAATCCCCAGATAGACAGAATACAAACCAACTTAAATCAGCGAATTTATATGGCGAAGCAAACCGTATAAGTTTCTCACTCGGTTGTTCAGAAGCGACAAAAGAAACACGCAGCTTAAGAAGAACTGAAATTTTCTGTTTTCTTTATTGGTTTATTTATCTATTTATCTTTGAAGTTAGACTTTTTGTTCCTTGATCTTTTAAAAAAATGCTTATACGATTGGTATAAATTATCTAAAGTCAAATAGATAATTAATTAATAAAACTGAACTTTTTTTATTTGATATTTCTCCTAAATCTAGAAAAATGTCATTTTATCCTTTTTCTTTTATAAACTTTCAGTCTAAAAAAGAATTTTGACTGAAAAAAATAATTTATGTGACTCATTCATACGTATTAGTATTTTAAGTAAAGTATTTTAAGTATTTTTTTTTTTAAATGACAAGTCATAGAAATTAGAATCAATTTTATTATTGTTCGTAAGTGCTCACATAGGCGAACGCCTAACCTCTTACCTCAACAGAACGGTTTTCTATCATATTAGTTTTAAGTCGTTAATTTTATTTAATATTGTTCGTTTCGACGTTACACATTCAGGTACATCGACAAACTTACTTAGTGGCGAATACTTTATATATATATATATATATATATATATATATATATATATATATATATATATATATATTAATGTAGTTCGGTATTTTTATAAATAGATGACGCTCAATATCGGTTATTGAGCATATATAAATATAAGTTGGTCGACCGTAGTCGAAGGCGACCCGAAGGCTTCCTTTTCAATAGCTACAACACTGAAGAGTTGGTGGGGGCGCTACTCCTTTCACTAGATTGCTCCACTTACTCTTGATCCGTACCTTACAGTTGAGTGATAACAAGGAAGCATCAAGTACAACTTTTTGAGTCTTTGGTATGACTCGACCTGGAATTGAACCCTGGTTTCCTGGAGCATTGTGGGACACTAACCATTATGCCAATATCCCGGTAAGTTAGGATAATGCAATCACAAGGTCAACCACGCTTGATGACCGTCAATTTTTTGGCTATGTGATTATCAGGTCAAAAACGTGATTATTCTGTCACTAAAAGTTTCAGAGAGCAATGTTTCGTTTTGCCACGAGAAACTTTGAGCGTCTGAACACTCGGAGTAATTAAAAAAAAATGGGGGGGTGCTTTTTTAGTTTTCATACCGCTTCGCTTTTATCCATTCGATAACATTTATTTAATTACCAACACTTGTTTTTCCCATTCCTTGTTATTATCATACACACACACACATACACACACACACACACACACACACATATATATATATATATATATGTGTGTGTGTGTGTGTGTGTTTGTGTGTGTGTGTGTGGTGGAACTCAATTAAAAGGTTTTCATTCAACGAAACGATTTTGGGTCATAACCGTTTGATCCAAATAAATGCCGTAAATTGTGACATACAAGCCGATCTTTAAAGCCCGGAAAAATCACTACGAAACTAAGGGTTCACTGATACGGCAAATTGACATAATGAGTAGAGTGTTCGCCAATGGTCCAGGAAATCGGGGTTCAATCCCAGGTCGAGTCATACAAAGACTGAAAATATGGTACTTGCTGCCGCCTTGCTTATTATTATTATTATTATAAGGTACGTATCAAGGGTAAAGTGGAATAATCCAGGGAATGGGGTAGCGCCCTTCCCTGCACCTCTGTGTAGTAGCTATTGTAAAAGGAGCCTTCGAATCACCCTCGACTAAGGTTGCCAACTTTACTTTTTACTTTTAATCAACCAATGGAACAGTACTCATAACAATCGATATACGCCACTTACCGTAACTCCAGCAGACTGCCACAAACATTG
The DNA here is from genome assembly GCA_963585895.1 of Sepioteuthis lessoniana. Classification (NCBI taxonomy): domain Eukaryota; kingdom Metazoa; phylum Mollusca; class Cephalopoda; order Myopsida; family Loliginidae; genus Sepioteuthis; species Sepioteuthis lessoniana. Next base: position 88,748,426 of record OY757915.1, on the reverse strand, counting down.
TTATATAATAACCGAGGGATTTCGGTTCATGCCTTTGAGTTTAGTTAGGCTGACAACCTTTCGGCTCAGCACATGGGTTAGTTAGGTGCAACATTGAGGCAGGTGTTAACGCGGGCGCGCACGGGCGGATGGAGGTGTCACTCAGATGTCACAATACTCAGAGACAAAACGGGTGACGGAGTGTGGGTGACGTCACGCACCGGAAGCGCACGGATGTTTGTGCGAGAATTTGAAGAAAGAGAGTTGAGAATTAGACGCCAAACGAGAAGAATCGACTTTTGGAGCTCGCAGGCGCGAGGCGAACTTGCGCCCTATGGGGGCCGCTCGAGACGGGGGCCAAATGAATAAGACAGCATAGAAGATTGTGTCTCTCCTCCTTACGTCGAAACCTTTAACTCAAAGTTAATAAAAAGGTTTCGTACCTGAACAAGAAGTCGTTACGTGTTTCCGAATTCCGAGATTCCTATGTTCTTTATATGTTCTATCGTAATCAACATTCGATGTCCATTTCACCCATTTCTCACGTGGCCATATTCGTGTATCTGACTACGCAACAACATTTCCAACTTAAGTTGTATAATTCCATAATAAATATGCATATATACACATATACATGCAGAATACATATTGACACAATGAAGACGAGCGACACAGTTCTTAGAAAAATATACCTCTCACTTTATTTGAAAGGGTTGTGTGTGTGAGAGGTAGTGAGACCGAACAGAACTGCAATATATTGACCCCTCACTCTTATCGCCATCAGCGTTGTGCCTTTCTCGTTCTCCTGATGCTCAACAGGAGCCCCGGGGGCCCAGCTTTCTGCTGAGTGCTAGCTTTCTCTACCACATCTTGTCGCCAACGGGTCTGATCTCCAAACTAACTGACTTCCTGTCTTCAGCGAGTTATATAATAGTTCCATCGCCCACTCAATCTTTGGAATGGTATGTTTGATCGTCATCAAGCGGAAATAACTATCATGCAGTTCACAGGTCACTCTCTTCCGGTTCATCAGTCTATCACTGTATCGTGGGATTTTACCTTGTCCCATATGGTCGGCCAAGCCCGCCTACGCCAATGGAATATGCAACTTCCGCGTCTTTGGAATGGCATGTTTGGCCGGGTCGAAGGTCAACATACAACACTTAGACCGGTGTTTGGTGAACATATCTAACAGATTAACACAGGGAATAGTATAAAATAATAAAACTCTTATACAAATTAAGTATTACATTAACACTATATCACACACCGTTTCCAACAGCTGATTCATTGACTGTTAGACACTAACCAGAACTTTACAGTAGCCGATTGTATATTGGGTGGGAGTCAACCTATACAGTAGGTATAGGTCTTATCCAGAATTTTGGGAAAAATATTTTGAGGTTAACTGATATGCCAGTTTGACTATTAGGCTGCTATTTGCCGTACTTTTCTATAGAAATCTCTTCTTTGAAGTGAGGGACGTAAATTTTCAGTTGTCTTTCGTACAAGAGAAAAAAGATTCTTTTTATTCGGTGGGATTAAAAAGGAACTTTTTTATGATAAATTGTAAGAAACCTTAACAAATCGGGCATATGGAAGTCAGACCTGACCGATAAAATAAAACGCAGTTTCCTCCAAGTAGCAGTCGTGTCCATACTGCTGTATGGATGCACTACATGGATGCTAACGGCTGGAGAAAAAGCATGACGGCAATTACACAAGAATGCTGCGAGCAATATTGAACAAGTTCGGGAGGCAATATCCCACAAAGCAGCAGCTGTACGGCCACCTACCATCCATCACGAAAACTATTCAAGTAAGACGAACCAGACATGCGGGACACAGCTGGAGAAAGAAAAAAGACGAATTCATAAGCGATATACTCTTGTGGACCCCTTCACATGGACTAGCAAAGGTAGGACGACCAGCTAGAACCTATATACAACAGTTCTATGCCGATACAGGATATAGCCTTGAAGACCTCTCGGAGACGATGGACGATAGAAACGGGTAGCGAGAGAGTGTCAGGGAGACCCGTGCTGGCAGCGTGACATGATGAGGATCAATGCTATAGTAAGCAATTGAATCGTCTGAATAGCACACTGGAATAAAAAAAAAGACATTTGAAGTGTTAAAAAATATGATAAGCGGATCTCTTTGTGACAGACGATTTGAAACCTGATGACTGCCTGATCCAAATAAATACTTTTCTACAAAATGATGCTCACAGAAATCGGTTATTTATAGCAACAGATGTAACTTAATCAACCAGAATATGACACGGGAAACGACGGAGCTGGAATTTTACATAGTACGTACATTTCTTGTAATGCGGTAGTTGTCCCCCTTTTTGATGGACCGAGAATTTTTCGGCTCTATCTCGTCCGAGAGAAGAAGTTCTCTGATTTTGGTGCAATAACCTCGTTTGAATGACGCGTTGGAATAAAAAATAACATTTTAAAAGTTGTTTTTTTTCAACTCTTCAAATGTTTTTTCAATACAAAATCTCAAATTTTTCTTTTCAATTTCAATCAACTGATGATTTCTCGGTATGGGAACAACTTTTTTCAATACACTGAAAGTGTGATAACTCTGACATTTAAAATAAATACGGGATCTGAAGAGGAACATTGGACTCATCATAACTGTAATGTTTGGAATAGTTCCAAATAGTTTTGAAAAGAGAACTGATTATCAGACGAAACACTGAAATTAATAATACTGCAGTCAGTAAAGATACTAAGGGGATTGCTGAAGACACAATGATGAGAGCGCAAGAGTATTGAGGAGGCTTCATGTTACTTAATCTCTCAGGAATGACACTAGATATTACTGGAGTGAACACTAAAAGGGTACATGATATAAAAAAGAGGACAGAAGCATGAAGAGAAACTTGATGTCACTTGATCTCCTGCCAGAGTCAAAAGCTGCCACTGAAATAAATCCATGAAAGAGATGGATAGCTAAAGAGACTTAATGTCACTTGATCTTATGTCAGAACTTCCAGATATCACTGCTACGAGGCGCGCTTAGCGTAACGGCTATTTTCGTCAAAGATGGTTTCGGCGACCCGAGTTCAAATTCTCGATAATCTTTTTTATGTTTCACATCGTGCTAATGCTGTTGGGAAAGGCATGAATCCATCTCTTCTCCCTCCGGCAATGGATAAATAGTAGGGCAGACTGAGTTCTCTAGCCTGGATAAGGCATACAGTCTGTAAGAAGGGAAATACTGAATTCAGACTAGCTGTACTCCGCTTAAAAATTGACCTTGTGTCACATCCTCCACATGGTGGAGGAGTTGGGTATATACATACCAGATATTACTGCGAGTCCATAACGTAGAACATCGTGGAAAATTAATTAGTATTGGTGAGACTTGATGTCGCTTGATCTCCAACTAGAGCTATCAGCTGTTACTGGTATAATAAAACTAAACGATTCTATGATATAGAATATTGTGTGATGAATTTCTGCAGTAAATGTAACTAGTATTGGAATTCAAAGAATATGTAATACCACACTGACATGTAAGAGACTTGTCGTCACTTATGCCCACACGAAAACCACAAGATACAACTGGTCTGAAAAAAATATAATAATTACATGGTTTCTCGCTTAAAACATTTAAGATCTTATTTATCGACTTTTGAGCCCGTTTTTGCCTTTTCTTTTTTTACGAATCACAAGCGTCACATACGTTCCAAATTACAAGATGGCATGTAAAAGACTTGTTGTCACTAATACCCCTACGAAAACCACAAGATACAACTGGTCTGAAAAAAATATAATAATTACAGTTTCTAGCTTTAAGAATTTAAGGTCTTATTTATCGATTTATGGGGCCGTTTTATCCTTATCTTTTGTTTTTACGAATCATGAGTATCACTTACGTTCCAAATTGCAAGATGGCCGTTTGTCATACATAAATGTATTGATCATTCTTCTATATTGCTGAATATCTGTAATATAATCTTTATAAAAATTAGTGAGAAATTTGCGAAAAAAACTAATCGTTTATTTTATTTTATTTTTATTGATTTATTCATTTATCTATTTATTTCATTCTCAATGGATGTATAAAATTTTGAAGAATTCTAGTTTCAAAAAAGAGAGAAATAGGATGAATAAATTCAAGACTTTCAATTAAGAACGAAATCAGAAGAATAGAAAGCTATAAAAAGAAATCAATGGATATAATTTCTATAAGGAATTATTCAATAACCTGTTCTAATGTAAAGGTTTTAAGATTAAAAGTTTTCTCCACAAAGCCATAAACTATAGATTTACTCATATTTTTTATATGAATACATGGATCGGCAAAGTTAGTGTTATTAAAAAAATGTTTCAATCCTGAGTATTGATTTATTTTGTCCCTTTTAAACACAACCAAAAGGAGGCACTTTGGATGTTTCCATCACAAGACAAAGTCAAAGGAGGGAGTCTCTGTGGTGTAGTGGCTAACGTGTTGGACAACGACATCGTAGTAAGTTCAAATTTGTCATTACGCTCACTGTAAAGGTATGAACTTCTTTATTCTTTCACACTAAGTCCTTAAAATCGGTTTGACTACGTATTGCCACAAAGAGAGCTTTGTTGATCTTAACTTTGCTACCCATAAACTATTTGTTTTCAAATTATACATATCATATATATGTATAAACTGTGTTTGGCATTGAATGATCTACTGTGGTTGATATGCCATAAAACAAAAAAAATCCATCCATCTTTATTCTTCCAAAAAATCCATCCATCTTTATTCTTCCAACAATAGGCTAAAAGGTATGACTACTGTCCTTCTAAAAGGATGGATTTGGCATTAAATAACTATTAAACAAATAGACCAAGGAAGATGTTTAATGAAGATATGTATTCTTTTCTCTAACAGTTGGTTTGGATTGGTTTGGTTTGGTTTGGTTGGATTGGGTTTTATGGCATATCAACCGTTGTAGGTCATTTAATGTCAAATTCCTTTTACATATATTAAATATATATGATTTGTAAACACATTTTGTAGAAAACACTCCTAAACGAGCCTGAGCTCATTTTTGGGTCTCACGGTAACATAGTTTCAATTATTTTTATCTATTAAGTATCAATCATTTGCCTGCACACAGCTAAATGGCCTCGACACGCGACTAACAAAGACATGGACAGCTAACAATAGTCTATCGGTCATATGGAAGTCAGACCTTACCGTTAAAATGAAACGCAGTTTTTCCAAGCAGCGATCGTGTCGATACTGCTGTATGGATGCACTACATGGATGCTAACTAAACGACTGGAAAAAAAGCATGACGGCAACTACACAAGAATGCTGCAAGCAATATTGAACAAGTCCTGGAGGTAACATCCCACAAAGTACCAGCTGTACGGCCACCAACCACCCATCACGAAAACTATCAAAGCTAGACGAACCAGATATGCATGACACTGCTGGAGAAGTAGTGACAAGCTCATAAGTAATGTACTCCTATGGACCCCTTCACATGGTTGTGCAAAAGCAGGGCGGCCAGCTCGAACCTACATACAGCAGCTCTGTGAGGATACGAGGTGTAGCCCAGGGGGCCTACCGGAAGCGATGAACGATAGAGAGGGGTGGCGAGAGAGGGTCAGGGATATCCGTGTTGATTGCACGGAAAGATGATGATAATGATGATGATGATGATGATGATGATGATGATGATTGCTATATAACTGTCACAATTTAATATCAGTTACATAGTTTGTAGGTAATTTCATTTTTAAATGAGTTAGAACTAATTCGTTTGCATACTAATCTTGCTATTTTTCTATACTGTTAAATGGCTTCAGTTATAGCTATGTAACACTAATAATTCTATTCAATATTAATCATTTGTTTGCATATTAGTGAAGTGTTTACAAGTATTGCTATTTAACACTATTTTATTCAAAACAGTCAAATGATTTCAATTGGTTTGGTTGGTTTCTTTGTTTAATGTGTGACGTGAAATCGTCTAAAATCCCAAAATGGGACTTTATTTTCGCACGTGTGAAGACGGGGCAGGTTGGCACCTTATCCCCTACAGAATGAGTCCTGTTCAGAGTTTTTCTCTCAGGCATATAAGAACTGGCATATTACGTGAGGGAATAATTTAGGGCCAGACTGACCACCGCTGGCAAAGGGGTTCCAAATTTCACACTATCACACACCCACCAGGCCGCTAAACTTCTTCCCCTTAGACAACAGAAGAATATGGGCCTACAGGTTTTAGTCGTAATAATATTAATATTGTAGTAGTCGGCAACTCCGGTTTCCCGTGTGATACTTTAGGAATTAATAGGACAATTCTAAGCAAGATAACATAAGGCGAATAGAAGCTGAAAAGAAAGCATGAAGTAACAACATAGGCCACATGGTAAAATGAAAATACATAAATTCCTTTACTACAATTATGTACACGTTCAAAATATCAAAAACATATAATTGGACAGTCCACGAATATAAATGTCTTTTCTTGGCTTTTATCCTTCTTCGAATTGAGAGAGAGAGAGAGTGGTAAACGAAATTTGAGTATAAAGGAAAAATGTCCCCAAAGTTACTTATCTTATTTTCGACGGGGTTCCACTGGAGAATCGTTCTTCTTTTACGGGCTAATAGACTTTGTTCTGTTTTTAGTACTGGCTTGAGGGACTCGGGTCTCTCATGTCTCAGTTAATCTTTTGTCTTCAACCTGGAGTAAAGTGGCTATGGTTCGTCTGCCCGCTATGAACCCTGCTCAAAAACTAACTTTCTTGTCCTTTACTTCCGCTAAGGGGAAGGGAGCCCCATTTCCGTTTTGGGGTCCCAGCCAATCATTTGGCTTCTCTCTCTTTCCCCTTCCGATGTCCGGCGACCTGAGGTCACTAAGTACCAACATCTGTTCATCCCCTCTGTGACCCACATTCTCTCTTAACGGTCACTTTTTGACTGCTAGATAGTGCTAATTCAACACGGGAGGATAGTATCAGTCTTACCTCTTCGTCTCCGTGAGCTATCACGTGACAAATGGCATATCAACTCTTTTTAGGTTATTTAATGCCAAAGCCATTCTCTTAAAAGAACAGTAGGGATACTATTTAACCCATAGCTGGGAGGATAAGGGGGTTCATACCTTTCCCAAGGGTATTTGCCCGAAAGTGAACGTAATAGCGCGACTGGAGTACGAACTCGCGTACTACGATTCCGCAGTCCATCGCTTTAACCATTACACCACGAGGACACCCCCAAATGATTTCAAGTATTGCTCACAATTCATTTAAACATCAGTCATTTGTTTATACACAATCACATGATCAAACAGTTCTATTTCTAACAATTCAATTTAGCATAAGTTATTTGTTTGCATACAGTTTAAATAGTAAAACAGTTCTATTTAACCTATAGATAGGACCCTACCAGGTGCTACCAATCTGGGCCAAAGTCGACCTGAGAGCAATGGCAATGAAAAGGTACTCCGCACTCTTCAAAGCTCCAGTATTACTGGAGCCTTACCATCAGATTGTCTTTGTGGCAAGTCAAATATGGCCCTCTACAGAGTGTCTCATGAAATTCAAAATCTAGTGGGAAAGCGCTGAGAGGTCGATAAATGAAAAATACTGATAGAAAAATGACAGCTTCTGGAGCCTATTATTTTCACAAAAATTAACCCTTTTTTAGTATGGAAATCAGTTGAGTTCCCATATGAGGCTCCAATTCTGGACCTTTAGTGAGAATAGACTGTCATTACTCCAAAGTGTACCCTATGGTGGAGCGGTAGTACCTGTTAGGGTACCATCTATGGGTCGTTTATCTCTCGTCTTCCGTCCCAATGGTCCATCACTCCTTGCAGATCCTCAAGTCTTCATCCTGTGTCCTCACAGAGCACATACTTTCATATAATTATTACCCATGTAGTAATAACTGGGAAAAGCCTCACTCACATACATTCACTCTCTCTTTCCCTCTCTCTCTCTCTCTCTATATATATATATATATATATACATTTTTATTGTAGGTCCAAAGAGAGCAAGAAATATTTTGAAATGAGAATGTCCACGAAGAGATTTGTATTTTTTTAGGATTTATTTATTTATTTCGTTCTAACATACGTGTATATTTCCAGCTTATTGCTTTCGTCAGAGAAGCCTTTATTGATGTGTATTCAGTGAGACTTGAACTCACCCGTCTTTGCACTTTGAATGGTTTTCACTTGGTTATGGGTTCCCAAAAAAATACGAATATCTTCGTGGACCAACTCATTTTTTAAAAAATATATATAATGAAATATGTTATATTAATAGATAAAAATTGCCCAATATTCAAGACGAAGATCTCAGTAAGGATAGCGTGCACACAGAACCAACGGCGTTTGATGACTGCCAGTTTCTAAGTCTGATGATCGAATAGGTGAGAAATATTTATCCGCAAGCATAATTGCCTCTCTCTGTGTGCTGTCCTAATTAATATATATATATATATATATATATATATATATGTGTGTGTGTGTGTGTGTGGATATAAGAATGATCACGAGTCGTTTCGGTCTTGAGAATAATGTATCTTCATCTAAATTATCTTTTCTTTGAAGTCGACTGAATTGAAAATGATTCCTGTGATAAAGACCCAACATAACTCAACATCAATAAACTCCGACTTAGACAAAATTATAAATAGCAATTTACATCAAAGCAGAAATCTGATATTCACGGCCAGAGCAATTTAAATACTTGCTCTATATGATTAACATCCTGAAATACATTTAGTTATCTCGATAAGTCAAACAGAATATTTATTTTCGTAATTATTAATTAATACACGCGCGTGCGAGCGAGTGAGATCCTATACACACACACACACACACGCACGTACACACACACACACACACATAAATATATATATATATATATATATATATATATATATATATATATATAATGTATTTTTGTTTAAAAGTTTAGACATTGAAGAGAGTATGAATCTTTTTTTTTTTTAATTCTTATTTACGAATAAGGAAATTTAAATCCTGATGAAATGAAATTATTTAAAAGATTCAGGTTTATTGAGTGATTGATTGAATGATTGATTTTTACGGCATGCAAACCAGTCTGGGATTATTTTTTATGTCTCGAGGTGAGCGAATCACGTTCATTATGTGTTTATATTTACATTTTATGCGTAGTTTTGTTTTTTGTTGTAGTTGTTGTTTTTTATTGGGAGTTTTTTTGGCAAAAAATAAATTTTGAAAGTGATCCGTTTGACCTATAAAGAGATGAGAACCAAATTGTTACAACCACTCCGGGTCAGAGTGGACCTGGGAATAATATATCATTGCTGCTATCGAGGTAGATGCTGGAAATGTCGAAGCACCCAGGAGACGTCAGTTGTATTCTTCTTCGCTCCTGATTGTCTCTTTTCGAATTCAGCAGGTAAAAATTCCCTACTTACAACCCTTTGGCAAGGAATTTCTCTACTCTGTCAGCCGGAAACTACTATCTCCTCCTACGAAGGAATCGGCTTTTGTACTCATCACTGGGGGTATAGAATCTTCGAGACAATTCGACAGCAATCAAAAAACTGGAAGTGCATGGTCGTTTCCTGTGTCTTTGTTCCGTTTTCTGCGAGTAACCTCATGCTTTTTAAGGGTCACGGGATCGTTTCGTATAACCATTAAAATGAGCACCAACATAACTTGACAATAATATATTGAGCCAATCCCATCTCAGCTCTGTATGTGGGGGATCAAATAACAAACGGATTACATTTGGACGCCGCAAAAAAAAAAAGATCGTAAATAGTTTTTTTCTTTTTAAACAAAGGTTTGGTTTGGTGGATTTTATGGCATATCAACTTTTGTAGGTTATTTAACGCCAAATCCATTTTTATGTAAATAATCTGTTCTATTTAAAACAATTCAGTTTAGCATAAGTACACAGTTAAATTGTCAAAAACATTTCTATTTCAAACTATTCAAGCACTTATATTTAACAATTCAGTTAAGTGTAAATACAGTTTTAATGTCGAAAAACAGTTCTATTTGAAATAATTCAGTTAAGCATAAGCACGGAGGTTAAATGTAAGTACGGTTTAATTGTCAAAAACATTTCTATTTCAAGCTATTCAGTTTACTCAAACAATTCATTTTTGCATAAGAATGCAGTTAGTTCTATTTAACCCATAGATAGGGCCCTATCAGGTGCTACCACTCCGGATCAGAGTGGACTTGGGAGCGATGGTAATGAAGGGGTACTTCGCATTCCCCAAAGCTCCAGCATTGCTGGAACCTCACCATCAGATTGTTTAGTGTCATATCCGGGACACTCGTTAGGGGGCGGGGTCATACTCCTCTGCAGAGATGCAGTCAGTGTATTCTACAGCCCCATTTTTTAAACAAAGCATCTTCATATATATATATATATATATATATATATATATATATATATATATATTTCTTTAACTACGTGGTGCCTTCAATAAATTTCCAGACTTTTTTTGTACAGGCATTTAGAATGTTCGTAGACTCTTGACAATTCAGTATGTTATTGCTATACATCTTATGAGATGACTGACCAATTTTTATGATTTCAGGTTAAAATAAACAGCTACAGTACGAATTGGAATACACCCTACTAAAGCCTGATTGTCACAGCTGGTGAATTTCAAAATTGCAACCTGGACGTGAGAACGATATGCAATAAAATTCTTTTTTAAACTTGGAAAAATGCCAGAGAAACGTATGGAATGCTTCAGACTGCTTTTCGACCATCTTGCATGAATCGAGCATCAGTTTTTGAGTGGCATAAGAGATTCAAAGAAGGCAGGGAGTCTGTGAGGGATGATGAGATGTGTAGGAGGAATAAGGAAGTCAATACACCAGAGTTGATTGGCCAAACAGTTAGGGTTAGGGTTACTATGTTGAGGTTTTAAGGGAGTTCAGGAAGAGATTCCGTAGGAAGAGGCCAGCACTCTTCAAATCGGGTCAGTGGCATTTCCACCAGGACTATACACCAGTCCCCAACTCCATCCTTGTCACAGACTATTTGACCAAGATGGGCATCAACACAGTTTCTTAGCCTCCCTATAGTCAAGACCTTGCCCCCTTGTGACTTTTGGTTATTCCCTAAGCTCAGAGGCTGTCGTTATGAGACAATTGAGGAGATGAAAGAGGCTTTGACGAAGGTCATTGACACGCTCCCAGAAGAGGACTTCCATGGGGTCTTTGAGAAGTTGTTGGAACGGTACAACAACTGTATTGCAGTCGGAGGAGTTTACTTCGAAGAGGACTATAGTTTCATGTGTGTACTTTCAATAAAAGTGCCCATACGAAAAAAGTCTGGAAACTTATTTAATGATCCTCGTAAAATCAATCCAAAAGCTCCATGACGCAACTCTAATATTAATGATGGGGTATTCCACACTACCCATATCTCCAGAACTGGAGCTTAGGCATCAGCTGCGTGATATACATAGGACACCTTTTTTGCTGTTGTGTCTTTCCCCTCTGCGAGGGATACATCCTACATATTCTAAGATCTGTCGATAGGGAGTAATAGATTAAGAGTTTTGGCTCCGTCTACAGCAATTTTCAAAAATGGTACATATTCATTTTATTGAATTTAGACCAGGTTGATTTTCGATTTGGTTTTGCGGGGGGCGGGGAGTTGGCTTATAGCATATCAACCCTTGATATTTACTTTATGCCAAATCCTGTTTATATATATATATATATATATATATATATATATATATATATATATATATTGTCTCTTTTCGAATTCAGCATATATATATATATATATATATATTCCATGGGGCCTTCCAGAAGTTGTTGGAACGGCACAACAAGTGCATTACAGCCGGAGGAGATTACTTCGAAGGGGACTAGAGTTTCATGTGTGTACTTTCAATAAAAGTGCCCATACGAAAAAAGTCTAGAAATTTATTTAATGATCCTCATATATATATATATATATGATTTGTAGATGAATATTTTATTGGTAATATTTTTAAACGAGCCAGTGTTCCTTTGTTTACATACAGTTAAATGGTTTCAAGTATTGATATCTGGTGCTGATAATTCTATTAAATATTAATCATTTGCTTTTTCATAAAGTTAAATGGTTTCAAGTACTGTTATCTAATCCTTATAATTCTATTTAATATCAGTTATTTGTTTGCATACTGTTAAAAATTTTCAAGTTTTTAAAATGATTAAAATTTGACCCTGAGATGGGACCCTAACATGTACTACTACTCCCAGTCAGAATGGACTTGGGAATAATTGTAAAAGAGGGGTACTCCACGTTACCCAAAGCTCCAGAACATAGAGTCTCACCATTACACGCAGTTTAGTGTCATAAGCAGGATGCTCGTATGTGTGATGGTTATATCAATCTGGAGAGTTGCAATCAGCGTATTCCACAGCTACTGTCGACAACACTAAGTTAATTTTTGTTGTCTATAACAAGATAAAGAATAGTGTGAACAGTCCTTTTTACGTGTTTCTTTTAAACGAAGTGTCACTAGCTATTTTCAAGAGGTTGGAAAATAGGTGAAAGTGCTCAAAATCCTGAAGCTTTTGAACGACTCCTACATTCAATCGATTAAGACTTACTTTCCCTTGTTCCCAAACCAGAAAAACACTTTATATATATATATATATATATATATATATATATATATATATATATATATATATATATATATTATTTGATAGTATT
>OY757915.1:88678246-88730746 GCA_963585895.1 Sepioteuthis lessoniana | reverse complement strand
AGCATGAAGTTTCCGGACTCTCTCTCTCTCTCTCTCTCTCTTTAATCGCTCCTGGAAGGTCCTCTAGACTGCATCCAGTATCCGCACAGAGCTGGTCGATATAAGTTTTTGCTGGTCGACCAACACTAGAACGTCCATAAGAGTTCGTCCTTACTTCCCCAGCATGTCTTCTTTGTCTTGGATGGTTTGTGAGATGGGAGTCAAGTGGCCGTACAGCCCTTGTTTTGTAGGGTGCTGCTTCCGGTATTTGTACAAAACAGCACATCGCATTCTTGTGTATTTTCCATCAAGCATTTTTTCCAGCGTTTCGTTAGTATCTATACAGTAGTACTAATACTGTCACAACTCGCAAGAAATTGGTTAGATCAGATTTCTATGTAATGGATAACCTGTCAATAGCTGTCCACATCTTCCCTAAGCGTATGTTGACATTGCTTTTAGTCGATGAGATTTGAATTTGTTTTCAAGAGAGATGAATTTTGATTTGGAGAAAGGATTTAAAACGTTGCACATCAAGGGACTTCGACTGGGACGCTTGAGACAATTAATCAAGCTTGGGCGTCGCTTCACCGAATGGCAACTGATTGGATGTAGAAGCAGATTATCAGGATAGTTTTACACTGCAGGGTCTCCATGCAATTTGTCAGAGACCCAGAAGAAATGAAAAGAAGACAGCCAGTTTATAGAAATGGAAAAAGTCAGATACGTAAATCAAGAACAAATATCACACACCAATGCCGGATAAACTCATGGCAGAGCCCGTGGGCTTTGAGCTTCTTTGAGCCTCATGACATCCCCGCACCCTTTCGCGTTCTCCTTCCGTACAATTTTGGTGTGTCTCTGCTCTTGGTCATTTGGCTTAGATTTCTTTATTTAACAGCCCAGTTGACTGGGGCTGTAGAATACACCGACTGAACCTCTGCAGAGGAGTAAGACCTCCAAAAACAAACGAGTATCTTGGATATAACACTAAACTATATGATAGTGGGGCTCCAGTCCTGGAACTTTAGGGAATGCGGAGTACCTCTTCATTATCATTACTCCCAATTCCACTCTGATCCGGAGTGGTTGCAACTATCTCTGGGCTAAATAGGACTGTTTGACATTTAAACGGTGAGCAAACAAATGACCTACGCTGATTTAAATCGTTAGAAATAGAAGTCTTTGACCATTTAACTGCGTATAAACAAACGACTGTTTAATTGAATTGTTAGAGATAAACAACAATATTTGGGACCATTTAACTTTGACTTATGCTAAATCGAATTGTTAGAAATAGAACTCTTTGACTATTTAACTGTGTGTAAACAAATGACTGATGTTTAACTGAATTGTTAGTGATACCTAGCAACACTTGAAACTATTTAACTGTGTACAAACGAACGACTGCAAACCAATGTTGAATAGAATTATTAGTATTGAATAGGAATACTTGAAACCATTTAACTGTGTACAAACTAATAAGCTCTGGCTTGTTTTAGAATAAATTTACTTACAGATCATCCGCTTACCAATCCTATATATAATATACATGTATAATCCGGATTTGGTATTAAATAACCTACAAGGGTATATATACCATAAAATACAAAATGTTTAATGGCATATCTACTTTCGTGGGTTATCTAATGCCAAAGTCATCCTTATAGAAAAACAGTAATAGTACTTTTTCATCCATAGCTGGGGAGTTAAGAAAATTTATACCTTTCCCAAGAGTATTAGAGAACGTAATTGCGCGATTAGGGTTCGAACTCGCTAACTGCAGTGTCACTATGCCACTATGCCATGAGGAGTGCCTCCAACTTTTGGTGAGTCCCTAAACTTCAGCTTATGAGGCATTGTCGCACACTTTATTAATGGGTTGCAATATCCCTCCGGGCCGGCCTCAGAAACCGGCAGACGTGATGTATTATTTTTGAGATGATGATGGAAAGATCCTCTTGTTCAAGAAATCGTAGCCCGTGTTCAACGTGGAACGGTTACCACATAATGAAAATTAAACTTGTCACGTTGTAGTAATAATGTTCGACTAGTCTAATCAATCCCTGCACTGTGGCGAAGACCTAAAGTAAGAAAAATGTTTCCTTCCTCACGATCATATAAAATACAGCTAAATCAAATCCTATTTAAAGAATTCTACTATAATTAAGTATATATAATGCAATTCTAGAGATCAGGGTGAGCGCAAACGTAAACCACACACTATCATTATTAGTTTGCAAATTGGACTTTATACTGCCTTGTATCCTGAATATGACATGAAACTGCATCCGACGGTGAGGCTCCAGTTCCGGAGTACCCATTCATTGCCGTTACTCCTAGCTCTACTCTGACCCGGAGTGGTAACATATTTTAGGGTCTCATCTACGGGTCAGATTGATCTGTTTAAGAATTATTTGAATTAAATAGGAATTTCTGATACTATATAGCAAGAAATGTGTGAAGAGCAAATGATTGAAAATATAAATGGTTGTGATTATAATCAAATATTCAAAAACGAAT
Organism: Sepioteuthis lessoniana; assembly: GCA_963585895.1. Classification (NCBI taxonomy): domain Eukaryota; kingdom Metazoa; phylum Mollusca; class Cephalopoda; order Myopsida; family Loliginidae; genus Sepioteuthis; species Sepioteuthis lessoniana. The sequence continues at coordinate 88,728,244 of OY757915.1, read as the reverse complement.
GAAACATCAGCATTAAATAAACCATTAGTACTTGATATGTAATTAAACATAGGGATTTTAATGGTTTGGTTTGGTTTGGTTTGGTTTTAAGGCATATTAACTATTGTAGGTTATTCAGTGCCAAAGCCTGTTTATATATATATATATATATATATATATAAGATCTGAAGAAGTCCTGTTAATTTTTTTTTTTCATGTTTTTTGATTTTTCAAAAACACATAACAGGATGGAAATAAATCTATAATCCTAATGTGATCGGTTTGTGTTTTTTCTTAATGAAATATATATATATATATATATATATATATATATATATATATATATATTCAAATTTTCATCGTACAACGTGTGAAAGCACGTGCGATACCCTGCCCTCATCAGCCGCCAACCAAGGGTAATAACACAGTTTCGGCAGCTCAAGGCGGTACTGCCTCTCCTGGTGCTACCAAGCAGCTTTTGCCACTGGACAGGGTATTAAGAGAATTATATATATATATGAATATATATATATATATATATACGCCAGATCAATTAAGAGCAGAGACTACATTGGACGTTAATCTTCATTTTTAGTGTGCAGTTTGTGATTTGAAAAAAAAAACGCGTTTACTTTCGACGTTGATGTTATTACGCGTTTACAGTAACCGTTTCCTACGTAATCACAAGGGAATTAAATATATATATGATTTGTAAACACATTTTGTTAATAACATTCTTAAACGAAGTTGAGATAATTTTTGCACACAGTTAAATGGTCTCAAGTATTGCTATATGACAGTCACAATTTAACATCAATCGACCCAAAGATAGTGCTACCACTCCGGGTCAGAGTGGTTGTTTGGTTGGTTGGTTGATTAGTCGGTCAGTTGTTTTGTTTTACGGCGTGTCAACCCTTTTCGGGTCATTTAACGCAGAATTAAATTTCAAACAAATCACTTTAGCATAAGTACGCTGTTTAGTTCTATTTGACCCATAGATAGGACCCTATCAGATGCTACCCCTCCGGACCAGAGTGGACCAGGGAGTGATGGCAATAAAGGGTACTCCGCTTCCCCCAAAGCTCCAGCATTACTGGAACTTCACCATAGAGCATCTAAATATATATATATATATATATATATATATATATAAACCCATCTTATATATATATATAGTCAACCTGGTTTCGATCCTAGCTTCGGGAATCTAGCGTATCTAGTCACACTGAAGAGTTGTGATACAACGAAACAGTCTGTCTGTGGATGACTATATATATATATACATACATAAGGTGTGTTTATTTTTTGTTTCATAATCTTTGTTACAGAGTTTCAATGTAATACAGAGTTTGGGAATAAATACTACATAACAATATCCGTTTTGATTGTATAATGTTCCACAAGAAAATAAAACTTTATAAAAAATGTATATTTATATATATTGGCCTAGTGGGTAGAGTGTTTACCAGTGGCCCAGAAGACCGGGGTTCAATCCCAAGTTGAGTCATACCAAAAACTCAAAAAATGGTACTTGATACCTCCTTGCTTAACACTCAGCAAACTTTATATATATATATATATATATATATATATATATATATATTCAGTACTGCTCATAAATAAATACACCCAACATTCCTTTCATATATATATATATATATATACTTAACAAATATCTTTCAAACTGAGAGCTCAGTGACAGGTTTATACAATAGCAGAGATCAAATAATGGTCTACTGAAGACATTTGGATTCTAAGAAGTTTTTCATTCACCGAATGTATATATTACGTTACCAGTTCATTACTTCTCGCTTTTTTTGTATTTGTTTTTGGACTTCTCGTAATTAATATTTGTTGTTATGCCCTTTCTGTGTTACATAGTTTTGCAAGGAATAACACCTAATGATATCTGTTTTTATTATATAATGTTCAACGGGTAATGATAAAATCTTGGAGTTTGATTCAGAAGGAAATTCTTGAACTTCTGCAAATTCCGAATTGTAGCAAAAGAGTTTCTGTGTTACACAGTTTTGCAATGAACAATACCTAATGATAACCGTTTTGATTATATCATGTTTCACGAGTAATAATGAAACCTTGATATATTCGATTGAAAAGAACTTTTTCTTGGTTTTACGCATTTATGGACGATAGAGGATGTTTCGATTTCATGATTTTCATGGATTTCCGATACAGATGGAGCAATTGTGATCTGACTTGAACCATATATAATTCTTGTATTTTGATTTGCCCTTTCCTTGACGTGCTCTTGTTATCGAAATCGACCATTGTCGTATTCATTTTCCTCTTATAGTCAAGGTTGTTGGCAGAATAATATCGAGTTTTCGTTGACGTTCTTCAAGCATCTCTTCGGTTGTCCTTGTTGACCTTTCCGTTATATTCTGAAGATGTTCAGCTGTTTCTTCATTTGTATATTCTTTCCTCTTCCTCTTCCTCCTTGCCATTTTCTTTTCTATCTTGGTTTTTTGTTTCGTTATTTCATTTTATTTCATTTTTTGTGTCAGTGTATATGGAGAAATTTACACTTTTCTTAACTTATTTTTTTGTTTTTGATTTTTTTTTTTGTTTTATTTTTTGTTTTTTTTTTGTTTTGTTTTTTGCTTGTTTTATATTTTTGGTTTGTTTGTTTTTTTTTTGTTTTTCGTAGGGGATGATGTACATGACTGAAAATTAAAGAATTTGGAAAAGGTACAAAGCCGTGTAATATTTTCGATATGCTTTTAGCGCGTCGAAAGAAATTGTACACACAATGAGTAATATACAGTACTAGACATAAATAAGTACACCCCAAACAATCTTTATAAAGAAATTAATTTATATTCGATTGCCCAGTTTGCTGGGAATGTATAATACACTGACTGCTTCTCCGCTGAGGGTTAGGACCCCACCACCAATGAGTGTCCTAGATATGACACTTAACAATCTGATGATGGGATTCCAGTGATGCTGGAGCTTTGGGGAATGCGGAGTACCCCTTCATTGCCATTGCTCCAAGGTCCACTATGGCCAGGAATGGTAGTACCTGATAAGGACCCTATCTATTGGTTAAATAGAACTAACTACATACTTATGCTAAACTGAATTGTTTGAATTAGAACTGTTTGACTAAACTGAATAGCTGAAAATAAAAATGTTTTGGACAATTAAATTGTACTTACATTTAAACTGCGTACTTATGCTAGACTGAATTGTTTGAAATGGAACTGTTTTTGATATTGAAACTGTACTTTCACTAAACTGAATCATTTAATATAGAACTGTTTTAACATTTAACTGTGTGTAAACAAAATCTGTACTTATACTAAGCTGAATTAGAACTGTTTGAATAAACTTAATATCTAGAGATGTTTTTGACAATTAAACTGTGTACTTATGCTAAACTGAATTGTTTGAAATAGAATTGTTTATTTGTATAAAAATGGATTTGGCGTTAAATAACTTACAAAGGTTGATATGCCATAAAACCCAAACAACTAACCAACAGCTTCACTCCTCCCATAAAAAATGAATTCAATAATTTGATTTACAAAACAAATCTTAAAAATTAATTTAGCTCTGGATAAAAAGAAAATGATTATGAAAAGTAATTTTAAAAGATTTATTTTCTTCTAAGACACAAAAAATTTATTGATAGAATTAATTTAAAAAGATTAATTTGCTCCTGCGCCAAAAATATTTTTAAAGTTAATCTGCTTCTGAGCCAAAATTTTTTTAATAAATTAAAAAATTCATTTAAAAAGTAATTCAATTCAGAGCAAAAATAATAATTTAACAAATGATTCAATTCTGTAGCGAAAATTAATTTATAAGATTAATTTTTTTAAATGAATTTATAAAAGGGATTATAAAAAAAGAATTCTAAAAATGAATGTAGTCTTCGAGTCGTTTTATCGATGTATAGATGCGATCTTCAATGTTGGCAAGTCCTTTTCCTCCTCCTTTTCTTAGCACATACAGTTTGTCTACATCATCTCTGGGGTGTAAGGCCTTATGCATCGTTATGAGTTTTTTTGTTCTCTGGTCTATTTGTTGAAGTTCTTTCTTGGTCCACTTTAGGAATAGTTCCGAGTATCTTACGAGGGGGACAGTTCAGGTGTTTATCCCTTTGATGAATTTTCTGCTATTATTATCATTATTATAATTCGCTCATTTGTTTTTTATACCTCCAAAGGCATCTCCTCTTTTTACCATCTTCTCAAATCAACTTTATTAAAAAGAATCTTTGTACAAAACGTATACACTATTGACACAATGTCTATGTACAAATCAAATTCTGATCAATAATTTATACTTTACTTCCTATGCCCTATTGGCTGGGGCTGTAGAATACACCTTTTGCACTTATGCAGAGCGGTAAGAAGACCACTACCCGTCCAGTGAGGCCACATATTGGCCGTGGGTGGTGACCAGTAATCATGCAAGACAAGGTCCTGGAAACTGAGCAGTAACTGGCCTGGCAACCAAAGTAGTCACGTGACCTGTAACAACATTTTGGCCCTTTCTAGGCGGTGACTGTGGGTCAATTGCGCTGAGATTGCAATGCTTGAACCCATTTAAACTGTAATGCAAATATCAATATTAAATAGAATCCTTAACATTAGATAGTATTAGATAGCAATACCTGAAACCATTTAACTGAGAGTAAATGAATGAATAATGTTAAATAGAATTATTAGTGTTCGATTGCAATATTTGAAATCATTTAGTGTTCTTGGTATGATATTAAACTGCATCTAATAGTGATATTCCAATCTTGGAGTTCATAGAATGTGGGATATCCGTTCATTGCCATTCTTCTCAGGTTCATTCTGACCGAGAGTGGTTCTATCTGCTTGGGTCCTATCTATAGGTCAAATAGAATTGTTCAATCATTCAGTAAAGTTTATTATTAGTTTTTTGAATCCATGGAGCTGTGTGCAAGTTGTTCGTATTAGATAGGAATACTTGATAAATAGAATTACTAATATTAGATTAATTGAAACCATTTAACAGTGTAAAAACAAATCATTAATATCAAACAGAATTATTAGTGTTAGCAATACTTGATTGTTCGGTTTGGTTTCTTTGTTTAATGGCATATCAACATTTGTGGTTTATTTAATGCTAAAACCATTCGTCTTGAAGAACAGTAGTGGTACTATTTAACCCATAGCTGGGAGGATAAGAGGGTTCGTACCTTTCTCAAGGATATTTGTCCGAAAGTGAACGTAATAGCGCGATTGGGATTCGAACTCGCTTACTACGATTCCGCAGTCCATCGCTTTAACCATTACACCACCAGGACACACCCCCTAGCAATACTTGAAACCATTTAAATGCACGCGAGCAAATGAGCTCCAAGACATTTAAAAATAAAGTTACCTACAAACTATTCACTTACAAATCATATGCATATATATCTATAAATATGCACACATATGCACACACACACAGGTGCGCGCAGAACTTTAGGGTATTTGGAGTACCCATTCATTTCCATTGCGCCTAGAGCCACTCTAACCCGGAATTGTATAGTACCTGTTAGGGTATCATCTATGTATCAAATACAACTATTCAATCATTTATAACCCTTGAAAACATTTAACTGTATGCGAGTAAATTATTAATATTAAATAGAATTATTAGTATTAAATATCAATACTTGAAACCATTTTGTTAGACTCAAACAAATGATTAATATTAAATAATATTATTTGGGTTGGATAACAATACTTGAAACCATTTTAACTGTGTGCAAATAAATGAGCTCTGGCTTGTTTAAAAATAATGTTACCTACAAACTATTCACTTACAAATCACACACTCACACACACACACACACACACACACATATATATATATATATATATATATATATATATAAACAGGTTGATATGCATTAAACCAAATAACCAATACACAAACCAAGATTGTTCTCAAAAATATCCTCTTAATTTCTTTTTCTTACGATTATCTCTAAAATTATACAATTCAATCTCACATTTCTTTCAGAATTACTGACCTCCTTCGATCTGATTAGGCAATTTGTCCTAAAAATATATGTCTCAATTAGCAAAAAAAATCCAATTTTTAGTAGACTTAGTTTTTGAAATCAGTCTTCACAGTAAATCTTCATGTCGAGGAGAAATATTGAAAAAATGTCAACCATAATTAGAAATTCAATTATTCATTTTGAAATTTACTGTTACATCATCTCTCATTCTCCTTATCAAGAAAAGTAAGTCAGCGACCATAGTCGAGGGCGACCAGAAGGCTCCCTTTTCAATAGCTACAACAACGAGGTGTAGGGGAGGGCCCTACTCCTTTCCCTGGATTGCTCCACATTACTCTTGATAAGTACCTTATAATGCTGAGTGTTAAGCAAGGAGGTATCAAGTACCATTTTCAAAGTCTTTAGTATGACGCGACCTGAGAAATAACCCAGGTCTCCCGGACCATAGGTGAACACTAATTTCTCCCTATAACTGTAATCTTTTACTTTTTTTATATTTTTTGTTACTTCTTTGTATGCCTTCCAATTTCAATATTGACTCCTTTGGCTGGGACTGTAGAATACACCGACTGCATCTCTGCAGAGGGGTAAGAGCCTACCCCAACGAGTGTCCTTGATATGACACTAAACAATCTCATGGTAAGGTTCCAGTAATGCTAGAGCTTTGGGGAATGTAGAGTACTCTTTCATTACCATCGCTCCCAGGTCCGCTCTGCCACGGAGTGGTAACACCTGATAGGGTCCTATCGATGCGTACTTATGCCAAGCTGAACGGTTTGGAATAGAACTGTTTTTAAATAGATCTAAACTGTGTGCTTATGCTAAACCGAATTGTTTGAAATAGAACTCTTTTTACATTTCCCTTTGTAAACAAAAATTATACTTATACTAAACTGAATTGTTTGAAATTTAATTCGGCGTTAAATGACCAGAAAAGAGTTGATTCGCCGTAAAACAAAACAATCAACCAACCAACTAACCAATTTCAATATTACACTTCAATTTCCATGTCTCGAGACTGGAGCAAATGTATAAGTACAATATTTTATATGGGCTTTTATTAGGGCTTTGAGTATTCTTAAAAGAACACGTCTCCCTTAAAATAAAATTTCTAACCACCAAGCCAATCCTTTCATTTGCCCTTGATACAATAGACAAAATGATTGTCAGCTTTAAATCTAACATCAAAGCCAAACCGAAGATCACATTCCTCATCTACATTTTAATTTCCCTGTCGCTTAATTTATATTCATCTTTTTTCTTCTGCCAAGTAAGCATATGGCAGAGGAAAAAAATGACAGTTACCTGGCGCTGTTGATTCGGTTTCTACTCTACCCTATATATATATATATATATATATATATATATATATATATATATACACCAGTGCATACTTATTTTATGCACTTTTCCCTGAAAGCTACAGAATACAAAAGACATCTGAAGAAGATCAAAAAATTGGTGTCGAAGCGTTATTACCTTAACAAGTAAGGGTACAAAAAGATTAACGTATAATAATGAACATAACATGTCTCGGCAAATAATTCATTCAGTGCTCATCGTGTTATATTTTGACCTTCGACCCGGCCCCAAAAAATGCTATTCCAAGGTGATACACCGGAAGGAAGTGACACATTCCAATGGCCAGTAATCGAAAGAGATCGCGTGGGCGGATTAAGGCTTATGATATGGGACAAGGTGAAGGTCCCATTGTGCCACTACAGTGATGCACCGGAAGAGAGTAACCTCTGAACTGCATGACAGTTATTTCCGCTTGATGACGATTAAAAATTCGATTTCAAAGATCCAGTGGGTGATCGTGTGGGGGTTGAATTATTATATGATTGAGTTGAGTTGGGTGCCAAAGCAGTTGCCAGTAGAATTCCAGAGAGTTAGAGACGAGATGTGATAAGGAAAGCCACACCAGGCCGATGGGGCTTGAAGCCCTGATGAGCTGGGGTCCAGAGAAGATGCTGATAAGATGCCATAAAGAAAACCAGCATCCAGCAGAGTGAGCCCTTGGCCTCCGGTTGAACATCAAGAGAACAAGAAAGACACAACGTGACGGTCATAACAGTGGGGTCAAAATATGAAGTTTATGTTCGGTCTCCAGCAGCCTCTCACATGCAACCCTTGAACAACCCTTTCGAACCCTTGAAATAAAGTGAGAGGTATATATGTTGTTAAAGAAGTCTTCATGCGTCCTTCATTCCTGCGTCCTTTCTTCTTGCGTCGTTTATTCTTGCGTCTGTTATCATTGAGTCGGTATGTATCCAGCATATATATGTATATTTCTGCATGAATCAGAAGATGACAATATAACAATCGGATAAAGTTGTTTAATGCAAGTCGGTAATTATTGACAGTTATTGTACTAACAAAGTCATGCAGAGATGAAAGATTTGGGGTTTGGTTATTGTTTGCTTGTTTGTTGTTTGTCTTTTTGTTTCTTTTTTTTTTTTGTTTCTTTTTTTGGGGGGGTTGAGACTTGATTTTTTTTTTGTTTTTGTTTTTGTTTGTTTGTTTGTTTGTTTGTTTTTGGCTTTTAGAGAACTGTTTTTCTTTTCTTTGGGTGGGGGTGATGGGTTGGTTTTTGCTTGTTTCTTTTTTTTTGTGGCTTTCGGGGGTTAGGGTTTTTTCTTTTTTATTTTCTTTTTTAGCTTTTAGAGTGTTGGGTTATTTTTTCCCTTTTTTCCTTTTTCTTTTTTTTATTTTTTGACTTTTGGTCGAGGTTGTTTTTATTTTTTTTTTTGTTTTCGTTCCTTCTCACTTTGGAATAAAGAAAGGAAAATGCTATACCATTTCTTTAAAGAAAAATGTGTACAGTTTGATATTTGCAGTACCGTTTAAATGTCTTTAAACTGTTGTAAATCTCTAACAATTGCCAACTTGAAATTTTACGTAAGCAAATACAAGGAGTGCCTGTTAGTTGACCCAACACCTACACGCAGGTTGAAAGGTGAATTGGATATCAGCGACCGTGTGGGAAACGAACATAACCCACTACAAAGACAAAAACTACTTATCGCTCATTGACTGCCGGTCTACACGGGTTGTTGTCTGACGTCACCTGAGACGTCAACATGCAGCAAGTATCATCATCCACTTAGAGGCTCTATGTGAGTGCGGTCCATCGACAAAACTGCGGCCCTGTTAGCTGGGGCTAAAGAATATACCAACTGTATCTCTGCATAGAGCTAAAAACGCAATGAATGTCCAAGATATGACACTAATCAATCTGGTGGTGAGGCTTCAGTCATACTGGAGTTGTGGAGAATGCAGAATACCCCCTCATTACCATCACTCCCAGGTTCATTCTGATCCGGAGTGATAGCACCTGATAGGGTCCTCTCTATGGGTCAGTTAGAACTGGTTGGCATTTAAACTGTGTCCAAACAAATCACTTATGCTAAATGTAATTGTTAGAAATAGAACTGTTTGATCATTTAACTATGTATGAAGAAATATCGGATATTTAATCGAATTGTGAGTGATAAACAGCAATACTTGAAAGCATTTAACTGTGTGCACACAAATGATTAAGAGTAAATAGAATTATTTGTATTTGATAGAAATAAGTGAAACTATTTAATTGTGAGCAAAAAATGAGGTTAGTTTCATATAAAATGTTATCTACAAAATCTGTTTACAAATCATATATTTAGAGTCTATATAGAAAGAGGATTTGGCATAAAATAACCTACAATGGTTAATATGCCATAAAATCAAACCAAACCAAACTGAACTGACTAAAATGCTCGTTGACAATGATACTTCATTTCGCAAAAGGCCTAAATGAATGGGGAGTTCACTTCCGGTCCCGGTGTGCCGACATAGCCTTAGGTAAATAGCATTATGGAATGATGCAATCTAAGAGTGAAATGGATAGTACCCGTGGTGTAATGGTTATCGTCGTAGGAAATGGACACGGCGACACGAGTTCAAAACCTGGCCGAGACTGATTGCATTTCACATAGCACTAATACCATTGGGAAAGGTATGAATCCAATTATTCTCCCTCCAGCTATGGGTAAATAGTAGGGCAGACTAGGTTCTTCAGCCTTAGTGAGGCAACTAGTCTAGGAGAAGAAAAACACTGAATTCAAACCTGTTAAACTTCGCTTAAAAATTGACCTTGTGTCATATCCTGCCCGAGCAGAGGAGTTGGTAAATATAAGAGTGAAATGGATTGCGGCGAGATAACCGTGTCCCATAATGGAAGCGGTTTATAAGTCTAATTTCACAAAAATTATAAATGATGTGTAACTGCTGACAGCCCCTGCAAAACTGATTCATCACTAACAAGTACTACTGAAAAGAAATTGATGTACTACCCCCAATCGAGCCTGTGCAGCAACGCATCGGTTGTGAAATGGAAGATTATGTCTGGGTAAGGGTTCCGAACAGTCGGTGTACGTCCCTTTACAACCTTGGACGCGTTACAAGCATAACTAGCCGAATGTCAACGAGCATTTCAGTCAGAGAACGGCGTTCACAGAATAGAGCCTCGATGATACTTGCTGCGTCTTGACGTCTCAGGTGACGTCAAACAACAAATCGTGTGGGCCCTGCAGTCAATGAACGACAAGTAGTTTCTGCCTTTGTTGTGGGTTACGTCCATCCCCACTCGGCACCATGTGTCACTGACATCCAATCCGCTAACGTGTGGGTGTTGGGTCAACTGAACGGCGCTCCTTGCATTTGTTTACCACCAAAGTAACACATCGCGTTTTCTCCAGATAAAACACTGCCTCTTATTAGGTCTTTCTTATAACTAATTATCATAATTTGTTGCCGGGGAATATGCAAGACGATGAATAAAAATGAGCAAAAGTTTTCTATGACCTGACTTGTTTCGTTTTCCTATCCGCCACCAATATGCAAATATTCTTTCACAATAGCACCAATATTCTGCATTTTTTTCATTGCGAGAAGTCATAATAAAAATATTCAAAGAATCCAGGATGAAGATAGGGAAAATAGCCAAAAATTTGTGCCAGCTTGCTATAACCAAAGGACTCAGAATTTCAGAAGCGGCATTCCGGAAATCCACCAGAAGATATTGTCGCTCTCGAAAGTTGCAGTATAGGGTAGTACGGAAACTGATCAGAATAGCTAAAGCACATTAAAAAAAAATTGAAAAATATTGGCCTAAAATAAGTAGAGTGTTCGCCAATGGTCCGGAAGACCGGGGTTCAATCCCAGGTCGCGCCATACCAAAGACTAAAAAAAATGGTACTTGATGCCGCGCTGCTTAACAATCAGCATTATAAGGTAAGGATCAAGGGTAAAGCGGAGCAATTCAGGGAATGGAGAAGCGCCCTCCCCAACACCTCAGTATAGTAGCTACTGAAAAGGGAGCCTTCGGGTCACCCTCGACGAAGGTCGCCAACTTGACTTTCTTGTAGATACCATAAAGTACATCTTTCGGGTAGATGTGCAGAAAGGGATGCATTTCAATTAAGAAGTTTAAATAGTAGTTTAAAGCTGCCAAAAATTTCTGCAAGGTATTATATATATCTAAGAAGTGTTTTTGTTCGTTTGTTTGTTTGTTTGTTCGTTTGTTTGTTAAGTAATTTAACGATATATAAACTCGTTACGTCGAAATTTGATTAATTTCTAAATGTTTTATTCTAATCATAACTATATTTTCAATGTTTCTTTGCCTTTTTTTCAATTGCTTTTTCATTTTCCAAAAACCATTTGTTTACACTATTATACATCAAGTATTATTATCTAATACAAATAATTTGCACACAATTGTATGACTTCGAGTATGCCTATCTAATACTAATAATAACACAAAACGACTAAAATTTGACAATGCTGACAAATGGTATATGCACAAACAAGAATCTGTCTTAAGAAATGTCACCCATAAAAGTGATTCGAAATTTCATATAGAAACAATATCACTGTACAAAGATATAGAGTGTTCGAATTTGGGATTCTCGGAGTAAAGTTTAATAATTTCTTTTAGATTTTTCCTTCAAAAATAATAGAAAAGAGGCACCTCTCAACTGAGATAAATTCTAAGGATACTAAAAAAGAATTCAAAATAGAATCTTATATTCCCAGTGGCGAAAAGCTCTTGAAATTGTGGCTCGATTTTACAATATTATGTAACTGAGATTCAAATACCAGCTAGAAGAGAAAGAAAAAGAGAAAGAGAAAAAAAAGAGAGTAATATTTCTTCAGCAAAGAAAGAAAGAAAGAAAGAAAGAAAGAAAGAAACTCTTAAGAGAATTTGCTTTCCTCTGATCATATAAAAGAAAGAAAGAAAGTGTTAGGAACAGAAAGGAAATAACTCTTTCAAAAAGAGAAAGACATGAATTATCTGCCGGTGGGACATGGCTTCAGAAATGTAACATGGTAACCAAATAAATCATCATTGATTTCTCACACATGTGTTATTTTATCTTCCTCAATGCTTGTTTTTTGTTCAAGTTACACAATTAAAAGCAAATCAAAAGAACCGGCAATTATAAAAGAAAGAAAGAAAGAAAGAAAGAAAGAAAGAAAGAAAGAAAGAAAGAAAGAAAACGAATCTAAGAAAGAAATTGTAGAGAAAAAAGGGAGTAAAAATCTAGAGCCAAAGAAAAAAAGATTGAATAGAAAAGAAGGTATAGAAAATGAAAGAAGAATGAAAGAAAGAAACTAAGTCAGAGAGGAAGGAGAGGAAAGAAACTAGGACAAAGTAATGAAAAATAAATAAATGAAGAAACCAAGAAACAAAACGCAAAAAACAACGGAAAATAAATAAGTTTAAAAAAGATAAACACTAGATATTTTTATTCTTTTTATTATTTACTCTGAGAGTTTTTTTTTCCCATCAGCGTTAGCTGATGAGCTTCCACACCAGTTTCAGTGACAGCAAGTCTCCTCAAGTCTCCGAGACTCTTCTCAATATTCCGACCGATCTCAATAATGCAGTAGTTTGGATGGTCTCCACTAATCCTCTTATTTCTAAGTCCTCCAGTCCCTTTATCAATCCATCGGTGACTGTACCCAGAGCACCAATTACAATTGGTATAAACGTCACTTTCATGTCCCGAAGTTTTTTTCAACTTACTAGCAATGTCGAGGTACTTTCACTTTTTTTCAATTTTACTCTCTGGTCAGCCGGGGCAGCAAAGTCCACAATTTTGCAAGTCCTCTTTTTTATTGTTTATTATAAGGTCTGGCCGAGATTAGGTGATCCGTTTGTATGTCAAAATCCCATTGGAGTCTGTGTGTCTCATTCTCCAGGACAGATTCTGGGTTGTGCATATTCCATTAGTTCGTATAATCAAATTTCAATTTCTTGCACAATTCCCAGTGAATCACCTTGCGCACCCGGTCGTGTCTTGTCTTATACTCTTTCCGTGCTAATTTGCTGCATTCGCTTATTATGTGATTGATTGTTTCCTCTCTATCATCACATAACTTATATCTTCGGTTTTGTTGCGTGTTATTTATTTTTGCTTTGATATGATTGGTTCTTATGACGTTGTTTTGTGCTGCTATTAGGAGAAATTTAGTTTCTCTCTTAAGATTTCCCTTTCTTAGCCACGGCCAGGTTTTCTTGGATGAGATGTTGCCTATTAGTCGCTTATAACGTCCATAGAGTTGATTTTCTTCCCATTTTTGTTTTTTGGTTATTGTCGTTCTGTTGGTCCTCATGTTGTCAGTATTGTTTCTGGTGGCTGTAATCAGTCTTCCTCTGCGCTTTTCAATGTAGTCTTCAAGTCGTTGTACCGATGAGTCCACGCTGTCTTCAATGCCAGCAAGTCCTCTTCCTTCTCCTTTTCTTGACACATATAATCTGTCAACGTCATCCCTGTGATGTAATGCCTTATGTATGGTCATTATTTTTCTTGTTCTCTGGTCCATTTGTTTAAGTTCTCTTGTCCACTTCAAGAATGGGCCCGAATATCTTAAGAAAACAGTCCAGGTATCTATCTCTTTGATAAGTTTTCTGCAATATAGTTTTGTCTTGAGTAGCTATCTGGTTCTTCTGAGATACTCTTTTTTAATTTTTTCTTGTTTGATGGTGTCAGCTTCCGATATCCCCTAGTATTTGTAGATTTTCTTTTCTCCGAACGATCTATTTTTTTTTTGTCTCGAGTAGCTATCTGGTTCTTGTAAGATACTCTTTCTTAATTTTTTCTTGTTTAATGGTGTCAGCTTCCAATATCCCCTAGTATTTGTAGATTTTCTTTTTCTCCGAACGTTCTAATTTTTTCTCTATTAGATTGTTCCATTCCATCCGTAAGGTATCGTTTGCCGCTTTTCATTATTAGCATGGCGCATTTTTCCATAGTTATGTCCTGACTGTATATTCTTACTGCGTGTATTAGAGTTTTCAATTTTTTTTTTTTTTTTCCATTTTTTCCACACAGTTTGATGTCATCCATGTACATAAGGTGATTGATCTGTTCTTGCGATCTACTAAGTTTGTATCCGGTTGTGCATTTTCTGAGAATGTGCTTAAGTGGTATCATCGCAATTATAGATAGTAATGGTGATGCTGCATCTCCTTGGAATATACCTCTTTGGATCTTCGCTTTAGCTAAGCTTTTCCCTCCTGTTGTCAATTCTACTTTCCAGGTTTTCATGGTTTTCTCGATCAAGTTTATGACTTCATGAGATATTTTGTACATTTCGAGGCAGTTTATTATCCAGCTTTGCGGGATCATATCCTATGCCTAATTTGTAGTCAATCCAGGCGATAGCTAGATTTTTCCGTCTGATCTTGCTCTCGTTGAGGATGTGCTGATCAATGTAGAGTAGCTCTCCGATGCCTCTGGGTCCTACGCGGCATCCTTTCTGTTCATCAGGAATCAATCCGCGGCTTGTTAGCGAGTAATAAATCTCTTCCCTTATTTGCGCTGTTAGTATTTTATGGGTCTGTAGTTGTTTAGGGAAATTCCTTTGAGGGGGTCCTTTTGGATCAATGTGATCTTTCCTTTGATCATCCATTCGGGTATGTGTGCTTCTTGTAGGCATCTGTTATATTTCGACGCTAGTCTGTTATGGATGGAGGTGAATTTCTTGAACCAGAATTCATGTATTCCATCATGGCCAAGCACTTTCCAATTTGATATTTTTTAGTGTTGTTTGAGTAAATCTATACGTGTTTCCGCTTCGGTGCTTCTGAAAGAAAGAAAGAAAGAAAGAAAGAAATGGCAGGAAAAGTAAGAAAGAAAAAGTAGAGTGTCACCAACCCTTCGTTACAGACAAAATACAAAACGAGGTCAATTTTTACTTTTCTAACACTGCCCAACTAATTCAAAGTTTTCTTTCTACTAGACTGCTCGCCATTCTAAAAGTAAAGTATATCGTCCAACACTTGAACCCGGTTCGACGAGTTCGTTTCTATTACACTACAGTTGTTAGTAACGGAAGGAAGAGCTAAAATGAACCAAAGAAAGAAAGAAAGAATTATGTTATGGGTGTGTCAGAAATATTTTATCCTCTCGACCCCCTTACATCCAGCCGGTCATGTTTTTTTTCTATTCACATCCCTGCCTTCGTTCAATTTGTGAAAACCTTCTTCGTTTAAACGCAGAATACTAAAAAGCCCTTCTTTAACTGCACACTTAAAACCACTGTTAAGATGCGGGTGCATGAGACAACCATCACAAAGGTCACTCACAATACAGACTTCACTATATCCTTCTCATTAGAAAACTTAAAAACTGTCCTTCTCCAAAGAACCCAAATAATAGCAGTTTGTTTAGGGTCATGTGTTCATATCCACCCATAATACAAACTTTCACAAAAGTCTTTCTAGGTATTTTTAAAAATCTTTTTGTGTCTTGATTTTCGACAAAGTTCTTCCTGTGAAAATTGTTGTAAAAATAGAATAAGCAATGTTTTTATCTATAAATAAAGAACATCTTCAAATTATTTATTATCTATTCAACCACTGTTTTTCTCATCTTTGTTTTTTGCTTTTTTTACTTTACAGTGTCATTTTTCGTTTTGTTTCGTGGTAAAAACAGAAATTCTATAATCGTATAACGCACCAAAAATTTGTCCGTCTGTCTAGTTAAGGCTCCGTCGTTTTCCGTCTGATTTCAACGCAACTTTTCAGGAATTATTGGAGTTATGTCTGAAAATTTTTTAAACTAGATTCAAAGATCAAAGATCGGTTTTTATTTGGAATCATTCTCTTACCCTCAATGTTTTACTGTCCATTTCGTAGTAAAAAGATGTCTCAAAGCGCTTACTCGCTCTTTGGATTATCACGAGAAGCAAATGGTTTTCTCACTACTCCCATATGCACAAAAACCTTTTCTGTCTCGGTCGATAGGTCAGTTGCTTTGAGAAAATTATTCTAATCTCAACGATCACCCGGTCTAAAACAAAAAAAAAAAAACCTTAGAAACCATCTTTTTAATTAAATTTCGATAATCACTACTCTTTCTTTAAAATAACCATGATCAAATATTTATTTGATATATTTCTTAATTTGGGGTGGGGTTAAAATGTTCCTGAGATCTTCGAATGGACTTTATCCGACTTTTGTTCTAATATGCAGACCCATTCACACTAATGGTCGTGGATATGACACAAAACTGTATTTAAGGGCGAGGCTCCAGTTCTGCAGCTCTGAGAGGTATGGTGTCACTTCTTCGTTGCTATTATTTACAGTTCCACTCTGACCCGGAGTGGTTGTACTTGTTGAGTTCTGTCTATGTGTCGGATAGATCTTTGGTTTAGTTGGTTCGGGTTGGGTTTATGGCATATCAATCATAGTTGGTTATTTAATGCTAAATCCTGCTTTTACATGTATATTAAATATGATTAGTAAACTCATTTTGTAGATACATTTTTAAATGATCCTCAGCTCATTCATTTGCACACGGTTAAATGCTTTCAAGAATTTCAATCAAATAGGACTATTTCTATTTACTATTAATCATTTGTTTGCACACAGTTAAATGGTTTCAAGAATTTCAATCAAATACGACTATTTCTATTTACTATTAATCATTTCTTTGCACACGGTTAAATGCTTTCAAGAATTTCAATCAAATACGACTATTTATATTTACTATTAATCATTTGTTTGTACACGGTTAAATGGTTTCAAGAATTTCAATCAAATAGGACTATTTCTATTTACTATTAATCATTTGTTTGCACACAGTTAAATGGTTTCAAGAATTTCAATCAAATACGACTATTTCTATTTACTATTAATCATTTCTTTGCACACGGTTAAATGGTTTCAAGAATTTCAATCAAATACGACTATTTCTAGTTACTATTAATCATTTGTTTGCACACGGTTAAATGGTTTCAAGAATTTCAATCAAATACGACTATTTCTATTTACTATTAATCATTTGTTTGCACACGGTTAAATGGTTTCAAGAATTTCAATCAAATACGACTATTTCTATTTACTATTAATCATTTGTTTGCACACGGTTAAATGGTTTCAAGAATTTCAATCAAATACGACTATTTATATTTACTATTAATCATTTCTTTGCGCACGGTTAAATGGTTTCAAGTATTTCAATCAAATAGGACCATTTCTAGTTACTATTAATCATTTGTTTGCACACGGTTAAATGGTTTCAAGAATTTCAATCAAATAGGACTATTTCTATTTACTATTAATCATTTGTTTGCACACGGTTAAATGGTTTCAAGAATTTCAATCAAATACGACTATTTCTATTTACTATTAATCATTTGTTTGCACACGGTTAAATGGTTTCAAGAATTTCAATCAAATACGAGTATTTCTATTTACTATTAATCATTTGTTTACACGCGGTTAAATGGTTTCAAGTATTTCAATCAAATACGACTATTTCTATTTACTATTAATCATTTGTTTGCACACGGTTAAATGGTTTCAAGAATTTCAATCAAATACGACTATTTATATTTACTATTAATCATTTGTTTGTACACGGTTAAATGGTTTCAAGAATTTCAATCAAATAGGACTATTTCTATTTACTATTAATCATTTGTTTGCACACGGTTAAATGGTTTCAAGAATTTCAATCAAATAGGACTATTTCTATTTAATAATAATCATTTGTTTGCATACGGTTAAATGGTTTCAAGAATTTCAATCAAATAGGACTATTTCTATTTACTATTAATCATTTCTTTGCACACGGTTAAATGGTTTCAAGAATTTCAATCAAATACGACTATTTCTATTTAATAATAATCATTTGTTAGCACACGGTTAAATGGTTTCAAGAATTTCAATCAAATACGACTATTTCTATTTACTATTAATCATTTGTTTGCACACGGTTAAATGGTTTCAAGAATTTCAATCAAATACGACTATTTCTATTTACAATTAATCATTTCTTTGCACACGGTTAAATGGTTTCAAGAATTTCAATCAAATACGACTATTTCTATTTACTATTAATCATTTGTTTGCACACGGTTAAATGGTTTCAAGTATTTCAATCAAATAAGACTATTTCTATTTACTATTAATCATTTGTTTACACACGGTTAAATGGTTTCAAGTATTTCAATCAAATAGGACTATTTCTATTTACTATTAATCATTTGTTTGCACACGGTTAAATGCTTTCAAGTATTGCTATGTAACAATAACAATGTAACATCAGTCATTTCTTTGCGCGCATTCAAATGATTTGTACGTGAGTAATTTTTGGATAATTTCATTTTTTAATGAGTTAGAACTAATTTGTTTACCCTCCAGTATGGTTATTATTTCTGCAGAGTTAAATGGTTTCAATTACTGCTATCTAATACTTATAATTCTATTTAATATTAATCATTTTTTGCAAATAGTGAAGTAGTAACAAGTATTGCTATTTAACACTAATTATTCTATTCAATATTTCTCATTCATTTCTACATTGTTAAATAGTTCCAAGTATTGCTATGTATCACTAACAACTCAAGTAAACATTATTCATTTGTTTGCACTCAGTTTAATGATGTAAAAGTTTGATTTCTTACAATTGAATTCAGCATAAGTTTGAACACAAATAGTTCTATTTGACCCATTGAAAGGACTCTTTCAGATGTTGCCACTCCGGGTCAGAGTTGACCTAGGAGCAATGGCAATGAAGGAGTACTCTGCATTCCCTAAAGATCCAAGGCTGAAGCATCGCCATCAAATTGTTTGGTGTTATATCCAGTATATTCATTGAGCAGAGATGCAGACTTTGTATTCAATAGCCCCAGACGACTGAGCTGTCCAATAGATCCGTTTTAAAACCATTCTCATAAGAAAGTTTAATCTGAAACCATATAATTGTGTAAATTATTCAACACAAAGAATAATTACTTAATTTCTAACAAATGATTATTTCCGTTAGGTACTTGAAACCTTATTATTCCTTAGAAAAAGATTTTCTTCACCATTTATTGACCCATCAATGGTTATCATATCGTTAAAGTAACGAACCAACACTAATGTATTACAGACACATGTATAACTTCAATGACTACCAACTGTAAAGAAAGTGGGTTTGTTTCTTATCAAATATTAAAAGAATTGCATAATATGTCATTCTATCTATACAAGAAGAGAATCGAGCGATCGAACCATCCGGCAGAGCTCAAATACCGGAAGCATCTAGAGGAACAAGTTAGAAAAGCTTTTAAAACAAGTTAGAAAAGCTTTTAAAACAAGATAAAAAAGCTTTTAAAACAAGTTAAAAAAGCTTTTAAAACAAGTTAAAAAAGCTTTTTAAACAAGTTAGAAAAGCTTTTAAAACTAGTTAGAAAAGCTTTTAAAACAAGATAAAAAAGCTTTTAAAACAAGTTAGAAAAGCTTTTAAAATAAGTTAGAAAAGCTTTTAAAACAAGTTAGAAAAGCTTTTAAAATAAGTTAGAAAATTTTTTAAAACAAGTTAGAAAATCTTTTAAAACAAGTTAGAAAAGCTTTTAAAACTAGTTAGAAAAGCTTTTAAAACAAGATAAAAAAGCTTTTAAAACAAGATAAAAAAAAAGCTATTAAAATTAGTTAGAAAAGCTTTTAAAACAAGATAAAAAAGCTTTTAAAACAAGATAGAAAAGTTTTCAAAACAAGTTAGAAAAGCTTTTAAAACAAGTTAAAAAAGCTTTTAAAACAAGTTTAAAAAGCTTTTAAAACAAGTTAGAAAAGCTTTTAAAACTAGTTAGAAAAGCTTTTAAAACAAGATAAAAAAGCTTTTAAAACAAGTTAGAAAAGCTTTTAAAATAAGTTAGAAAATCTTTTAAAACAAGTTAGAAAAGCTTTTAAAACTAGTTAGAAAAGCTTTTAAAACAAGATAAAAAAGCTTTTAAAACAAGATAAAAAAGCTATTAAAATTAGTTAGAAAAGCTTTTAAAACAAGATAAAAAAAGCTTTTAAAACAAGATAGAAAAGTTTTCAAAACAAGTTAGAAAAGCTTTTAAAACAACAAGGGGAAATGGAAATCATTACCTCAACAAACAATGCACATGTGTTCAAGGAACTTTTGAGTAATTTTCTTATTTCATATATAGGAAATTAGTTTACTGATGATGAAATCATTTTTCAGGAAAATAATGCATCTTGTCACAAAACAAAGGGGATTAAAACTTTTTTCAAAAAAATGAATATAAAATCAATGACATGGTCAGTGAACAGTCGGGATCTAAATCCAGTTGAAAATTTATTGTGGAAACTTTTTTCAATTGTCCATGAGAAGGTCCAATCCATTAAATATAGTCTATAAACTGTCCTTCAGGAAAGTTCAAATCACTTTAATAAAGAGTATTGCTTTAAATAAGAGAAATCTATGCCTAAAAAAATCAAAGTTGTCATAAATGTTCAGGGAGAGACAACTAAGATGCCATTGTAATTTTTTGTCAATGAATTTCACAATTTTTTCCTCAACATTGGGTTATTCCATAATATTTTTCTCTGTATGACTAGAAAGCAAATCATTTCATTAATTTGAATAATTCTATCTAGTATGTCTATCTAGTATGCCTCCCACTCTAGTATATTCTAGTATAATCTATCTTGTATGCCTCCCACTCGGCAGCATTTGACACAAGGTCTTTTTTATAGTGGGATTTTAGGGGAGGAGGAGCTCGTGCACGAACCGAGATTCGAGCCCTGCCGTACAGTGCTAGTCATCAGACCATTAAGTGCAATGTGAAATATGCTAGCCTTTGGTAAGCCTCTCGACACGAAGCCAGGTGACTTTCCTAATCATAGATTCACTAGACCCGAAGGTTGGTTGGTTGGTTGGTTGGTTGATTTTATTAAGTTTCCCATATCTGTATAGAATGGAACTTTTTTTTGCAGGGTCAAAGATCATTGTCAGTCCGTCTCTGCAATTGCCCTTAACTAAAACGTCTCGTTTAGTGTAATAGTTTGCGTTCTATTCCAAGCATTGCTCGCAAATTTGATTCTCACTGGGTGCCTCATACTTCTAGCCTAGTTCTATACTAAATTAAGCTTAGTAAAACAACTCTTACTTCATCTTTCAATTCCCCATGACAAAAATTATGGAATTAGTAGACTTAGAGAATGTTCACCTTAGGTTTTTTATTTAGCAGTAAATTCACTAATAAGAGATAAGGCGCAAAACAATTTTATCGAATAGTATAACATTCTAACTTCATAAAATATAGAGGTATAATCAATGGCATGATTGGCAAATAGTTCAGGTCTAAACTTTACGTGGATTTTTTTTAAGAAAATAGTCTATGAGAAGTCTCCATCAACCAAAAATCTATCAACTATCATTCGTGGAAGTTAGAACCGACTTTATAAAAAAATATTGGTTTAAATTAGCTGTCATAAGAGCTAGAGGATAGGCAATTAAATATTTAACTGAATTCCATAACTTTTTCTTTGATTATTCGATTATTCCATTTTTTCTTCTACAGAGCTGAGAGATGTATAATTTCATTAAGTTGAATAATTTAATCGAATTCATTTAAGGAATACATTATGAAGTTCAGAAAATGTTTCGTAGCCTATGTGTTATAAGTTTATTTACTGCTAAATGAAAAAAAACTAAGAGAATAATCTATAAATCTAAACCCATTCGGCTGGGGCTGTTGAATACAACGACTGCATCTCTGGATATGATACACAAACTGTGTACTCATGCTAAACTGAATCGTTTGAAATAGAACTATTTGCATAAAAATAGATTTGGCGTTAAGTAACCTACAAAGGTTGATATGCCATAAAACCAACCCAATCATCTGAGTCGAAGTTACAAACAAATGAACAAAGAAACAAAAGAAAAAAATTAACACGCTCAAGCAAATGAAGCAAACGGGTGTCACCGTGGTGTATTGGTTAAAGCGCTACATTATGGAATCTTAGTACGCAAATTCAAACTCCAGTCGCGCTATTACGTTCACTTTTGGACAAATACCCTTGGGGAAGGTATGAACCTCCATATTCACCCAGCTATTGGTTAAATAGTACCCCGACTGTCCTTTTAAAAGGATGGATTTGGGATTATATTACCCACGAATGTTGATATGCCATTAAATTACAAACAAACAAATAAATGAAGAAAACCAGATGAAGCGCAAGACCAGGTAGGACATGGTGGAAAAATTCATCCACCTGTAAGTGTACGTCGCTGAGGCCCGATCCGATCAATCGGCTGTTCATGTCAAGTCTTAGAACTTGTGTGATTATCCCGACCATATTCTTCAAATTTATTGTTCCTGTGGCGAACACCCAACTCCTTTTATCTTAAAATTGCGAGAAGGCAGCGACTGACGGTCAATCGCGTAAAGAAAAACACGACTCTGGTCCTGAAGAATATAAAGTACCCCTTCAATACTATTATTTACAGCTTCACTCTGACCCGGACTGATGCTACCTGTTCGGGTCCTATCTATGGGTCAAACAGAACTGTTCAATCACTAACTAAAGATAATTGTTATTAATTATTTGAAACCATACATCTGTGTGCAAATTGTTTGTATCAGATAGGAATACCTAATAAATGAAATAAGGTTTGATTATTTCCTTTGTAGCTTTAATTAAACAGGCGATATTTCCACACTAAACGGTAGCTCTCTGAAACTAGTAGACAAGTTCACCTTCCTAGGAACCAGTGTCTCATCGACCGAGACAGACATCGACACGCGACTAGCAAAGGCATGGACAGCTATCAATAGAATATCAGTCATATGGAAGTCAGACCTGACCGATAAAATGAAACGCCGTTTCTTCCAAGCAGCGATCGTATCGATACTGCTATATGGATGCACTACATGGATGCTAACTAAACGGATGGAGAAAAAGCTTGACGGCAATAACACAAGAATACTGCGAGCAATATTGAACAAGTCCTGGAGGCAACACCTTACAAAGCAGCAGCTGTACGGCCACCTACCACCCATCACGAAAACTATCCAAGTTAAACGAACAAGACATGCAGGACACTGGAGAAGTAGGGACGAGCTCATAAGTGATGTACTCCTATGGACCCTTTCACATAGCCGTGCAAAAGCAGGGCGGCCAGCTCGAACCTACATACAGCAGCTCTGTGAGGATACGGGGTGTAGCCCTGGGGACCTACCGGAAGCGACGAACGATAGGGAAAGGTGGCGAGAGAGGGTCAGGGATATCTGTGCTGATGGCGCAACAAGATGATGATGATGATTTTCTTTGTGTAATGATATATCAGTATTCATGGGTTATTTAATGCCAAAGCTATGCTTGTAGAAGAACAGCAATGATACTATTTTGCCCATAGCCGGGGATATATAGGGTTGACACCTTTTCTAAATGTATTTGTCCAAAAGTGAACGTAATAGCGCGACTGAGGTTCGAACTCGCTTATTTCAAACATGCAGTCCACTACTTCAGCTATTACACGACGGTGACTATTAAATAGCAATACTTGAAACCATTTAATCGCTTGCAATGGAATGATTAATATTGAATAGAATTATTCGTATAAGATAGCCATACTTGAAACCATTTATCTGTGCACAAACAAATGAGTTCCAACTCGTTTACAAATAGTTACCTACAAACTATTTGCTTGTATATATAAACAGGATTTGCCATTAGATAACTCCCGAGGGTTGATATGCGATAAAACATCGGCCAATCAACTAACGGGTACAAGACCGCAAGTTTAGAGCCCTCAATAAAGATCTAATTTAGATTAAAACGGTAGTGTTATATATTGACCCTCGACCGGGCCGTCAATCAAGAGAGGCACCTGTGTAAATAAACGGAAGAACAGCGGAAGCAGGTGGTCGTTAGAAAATAATATAACCAAGTGACCGGGCGGTTCGAATCAGTCGGAGACAGGATACCAGCGTGAGAACCAACTTGCAGACTGAGGGCTTTGGACATTTAGTGACCCCCGGTTGAGCAACCCAAGCCAAGATGTGAAAGAAGTGCTGCTATGATTGAGAGAGGAACTTGGGGTCAATATAGCAGTCCGTCCTTGTCTCCACTCATTTCTCACACACTACAAACATCACCTTTTCGAAAATAAAGTGTGAGAGATTTATATAAGGAAGTGTATTCGTTCGTTATTGAAGTGGTCATTATCAGTTGATTATGTTCCTGTGTATATTTGTATACGCGTAGTATAATATACAACGGTAGTTTTATAGACTCCTTAAAAATATAAACCCAAGGCGTGTCGTATATGTTCACACTTACTTTGAACTACTTTCATTGTTATCCCACAGACACTGTTTTCCTCGGTCTCACCATCTAGCATTTCTCTGTCTCTCTCTCTCTATCTATCTATCTATCTATTCTTGTCATCTGTCTCTTTTGCCACAAGACATTTATCCTTGTTTTTCTCTCCCTTGCAAAACACAATTCCCCCCTCTCTTTCTCTCTGCCTCTCTCTCTTTCTCCCCCTCCTCTCTCTCTCTGAATTCTTGTCATCTGTCTCTTTTGCCACAAGATATTTATCCTTGTTTTTCTCTTCCTTGCAAAATATAATCCCCCCCCTCTCTCTCTCTCTCTCTCTTTCTCCCCCCCCTCTCTCTCAATTCTTGTCATCTGTCTCATTTGCCACAAGACATTTATCCTTGTTTTTCTCTTCCTTGCAAAACACAATTCCCTCTCTCTCTCTCTCTCTCTCTCTCTCTCTCTCTCTTTCTCCCCCCTCTCTCTCTCAATTCTTGTCATCTGTCTCTTTTGCCACAAGACATTTATCCTTGTTTTTCTCTTCCTTGCAAAACACAATTCCCCCCCTCTCTCTCTCTCTCTCTCTTTCTCTCCCCCCCCTCTCTCAATTCTTGTCATCTGTCTCTTTTGCCACAAGTTTTTCTCTTCCTTGCAAAACACAATTCCCCACCTCTCTCTCTCTCTCTCTCTCTCTCTCTCTCTCTCGCGCGCGCTCTTTCTCCCCACCCTTCTCTCTCTCTCTCTCTCTCTCTCTCTCGCTCTTTCTCCCCACCCCTCTCTCTCTCTCTCTCTCTCTCTCTCTCTCTCTCTCTCTCTCTCTCTCTGCGTGTCGACCAGTATAGAACACCATTTTGTAATAGATAAGAGATAATTGACAACAAGCGTGGATTTATAAAAAAAAATCATTACAGACTTTTTCTGTTCGAAATGAAATTTGGCGGAAATATAATTCTAGCACTGATCAGGTCAGGGATTAATCTCTGTTACAACTGCCCTCCATCTTGCGTTGCATATTACTCTGATAAGATATAGACCCCGCTAAGTAAGCTGCACTATGCCAAGAAATTTATTGAAGTTACATCAACAATCTATGGGGTCATGGGAACATTACATTTTTTTTATTAAATTGTTTCTTTGTATTTGGTTGGTTGGTTGGTTGGTTGGTTTTGTCAGTTCATTTTACATGCTAAACCTTATTAGGTTGTATCAAGTTAAAGTCAATCTTTTTGAAATTTGCAAGCAATTATGTAGTTTCAAGTAGCTCATGATAAAAATCATTTGAAAAAAATTATAGCTTCAAGTAAAAACTCTTAATAATTTGTATACTATTAAGTGATTTCAAATATTACAATTTAATACTATTAATTTACATAGTTCAAATAAATTTGTTTAATAATTGCAAAGAGAGTATAAGGCTAGAAATTACTGGGTGAGCAGGGTGACCCACTGGGAATTGTACAAGAAGTTTAAATTTGACCATGTGAGTAAATTGTATATGCACAACCCTGAATTCGTCTTGGAAAATGAGACGAACAAAATTCTCTTGGGTTTTGAGATACAAATGGATCATATAATTTTGGCTAGACGACCAGACCTAGTGATAGTCAACAATAAAAAAATAACCAGCCGAATAGTGGATTTTTTCCGTTGCGGCTGACTACTGGATAATACTGAAGGATGGCGAAAAGAGAGATAAATAACTGGACCTTGTTATAGAATTGAAAAAACTATGGAACATGAAAGTGACGGCGATAGCAAACATAATTGGTGCGATCGGTACAGTCCCCAAAGGATTGATACAGGGACTGGAGGGCTTAGAAATAAGAGGACGAGAGGAGACCATCCAAACTACAGAATTGTTGAGATCGGCCAGAATACAAAGAAGAGTCCTGGAGACTTGAAGAGACTTTTCTGTCACTCAGACTCCAGTGGAAAACCATCTGCTAACACTAGTATGAAAAACTCTCAAATGAGTAAAATAATAAAGAAGAAGAAGAAGAAGAAGAAGAAGAAGAAGAAGAAGAAGAAGAAGAAGAAGAAGAAGAAGAAGAAGAAGAAGAAGAATCTATTAATCATCTTTATCATCAAGTCACGCTGACAGCGCTGAGCTGTCTCTATCTCTCTCACTCACTCACTCACTCTCTCTCTCTACAGCGTCTCTATTTTTCATCGCGTCCGGTTGGATATGTAGACTGCATTTATATTTAAGGGAAATATTGTGATTTCCATACAAAAAAAGTGTTAATTTTTGCGCAAAAAATAAGCACAAGAAGTTGTAAATTTTGTATCTGCATTTTTACATTCATTGACCGATCGACGCTTCCGCGTTCGTTTTAAAATTCTTTTGAGACTTACAGATGACAATATTTGACTTACCATGAAGGATAAAAACCCAAAATAATTTAAGAAATCCTTTCCTTTCTAAATTGTTAAGAATTCATTTCTTATTTAATTAGAATCATAAATAAATAATTTTTTTATCTAATTTCAAGCCTACCTCAATATAAATAGCGAAGAAATAAATATTTTCTTTAGTAGGTTCTTTAATTTTCTTTAATTGAACGAATAGGTTAGTGTTTATGTTGATTTATTAATACTGCTATCACAGCCTTCGCTTACCGCTGATAAAATTTTAGCAGCAGCCCTATATACTTCTAACTCATGAATATATTTTCTCTTACACATAGTGACATATTCACACAAAGATTTTTTTACATACACAAAAATTTAGGCTAACAATAACTGCTACATTCAATGCATGAATCTTCACTATCTCTATTCGAAATATCTGCGCTCTGTCTAATATTACCTTTTCTTGCCAGAAAAGACTTTGTAACTTCTACTTTTCAACAAACTTTTTCACTCAATTTAAAGAAATAGAAGTTAATCAATTTGTTGATCGGTGTTTTATTCAATCATTCGCACTTTTGTCTGTTACACAACAAGAAGAAAATAATTTGTCATCTAGTCGGCCAACACTTGTGTGTTCATGTGAAGGAATCCATTAAAAAATGTGGTTAATGAGTTCTTCCTTACTTTTCCAATTGCTTCCTGCATGTCTTGTTTGTCTTACTTGGGTGGTTTGTGATATGGACGGTAAATGGCTCTTCAACTGTTGTTTTGTGGGATGTTGCTTCTAGTATTTCTTTAAAACAGCACATTGCATTCTTACCTTATTTTATGCGTTTCGTTAGTGTCCAGATAGTGCATATATACAGTTGTACTGGCACAGCCACAACTCGGAAAAAACGGTTTCATTTTATCAGAGATCAGATTTCCATATGATGCATAACCTGTCAATATTAGATCGATAACCTTTCCATAACAGCTAACGCCTTCGCTATGCTGACATCATTTTCAGTAGATGAGATATTGCGGACGAGATATGTGAACTGATCTACCGATTTCAGAACCTTGCCACTTAAAGTGAAGATGTTGCCTTCTTGTTTAAAATATATGAACTCAATACAAAGAATAGCAAGTGTAGGTTATATGGTCACAGAAATGAAACAGTTCATCACATAAAAAATAAATGAAGCAAACTGGCAGAAAATGACTATATAAGTAAACATGAGAGGGTGAGATAGGTTATCTATTAGAATTTGGGCAAGAGACTAGAACAGTATATATACAAACCAAATTCTGCCCTAAAAAATGTGATGCATAAAATTCTCTTGAGGGGTGAGATATTAACGGATCGCCTAAACCTGACCAGTAAAGCAGACCTTGTGTGTTAATCAACAAGAAGAAAATAATTTGTCATCTAGTTGATGTTGTGATTCCAGTAGACGACAGAGTGAAAATAAAAGAAAGTGAAAAGATAGACAAATACTAGGATCTTGCCAGAGAGCCAAAAAAGTTATGGAACATGAAGGTGCTCTTGGAATGTTTGGTAAAGGCATAGAGACTGTTGGCAGCAGGCGATCAAAGGAATAATCGAGACTATCCAGAACACAGCACTGTTAAGATCGGCTTGAATACTCAGAAGAGTCCACGAGATCAGAGGAAGAATCAAGACTATCCAGAACACAGTACTGTGAAGATCGGCTAGACTACATAGAAGAGTCATCGAGATCAGAGGAAGAATTAAGACTATCCAGAACACAGCACTGTTAAGATCAGCTAGACTACTTAGAAGAGTCCACGAGATCAGAGGAAGAATTAAGACTATCCAGAATACAGCACTGTTAAGATCGGCTAGTATACTTAAAAGAGTCCAGGAGATCAGAGGAAGAATCAAGACTATCCAGAACACAGTACTGTTAAGATCGGCTAGAATACTTAGAAGAGTCCACGAGATCAGAGGAAGAATCAAGACTATCCAGAACACAGTACTGATAAGATCAGCGAGAATACTTAGAAGAGTCCACGAGATCAGAGGAAGAATCAAGACTATCCAGAACGCAGCACTGTTAAGTTCAGCTAGAATACTTAGAAGGGTCCAGGAAATCAGAGGAAGAATCAAGACTATCCAGACTATTGCACTATTAAGATCAGCTAGAATACGTAGAAGAGTCCACGAGATCAGAGGAAGAATCAAGACTATCCAGAACACAGTACTGTGAAGATCGGCTAGACTACTTAGAAGAGTCCACGAGATCAGAGGAAGAATCAAGACTATCCAGAACACAGCACTGTTAAGATCAGCTAGAATACTTAGAAGAGTCCACGAGATCAGAGGAAGAATCAAGACTATCCAGAACACAGCACTGTTAAGATCAGCTAGAATACTTAGAAGAGTCTAGGAGATCAGAAGAAGAATCAAGACTATCCAGAACACAGCACTGTTAAGATCAGCTAGAATACTTAGTAGAGTCTAGGAGATCAGAAGAAGAATCAAGACTATCCAGAACACAGCACTGTTAAGATCAGCTAGAATACTTAGAAGAGTCTAGGAGATCAGAAGAAGAATCAAGACTATCCAGAACACAGCACTGTTAAGATCAGCTAGAATACTTAGAAGAGTCCACGAGATCAGAGGAAGAAACAAGACTATCCAGAACACAGCACTGTTAAGATCAGCTAGAATACTTAGAAGAGTCCACGAGATCAGAGGAAGAAACAAGACTATCCAGAACACAGCACTGTTAAGATCAGCTAGAATACTTAGAAGAGTCTAGGATATCAGAAGAAGAATCAAGACTATCTAGAACACAGCACTGTTAATATCAGCTAGAATACTTAGAAGAGTCTAGGATATCAGAAGAAGAATCAAGACTATCTAGAACACAGTACTGTTAAGATCAGCTAAAATACTTAGAAGAGTCACTCAGAGATCAGTGGGTTGGTAAATAGGTTGGTTGAGTTTTATAGCATATCAACGATTATAGGCCATTTAATGCCAAATCCTTTTTATACTTACATATTAAATATATATGATTTGGTTTGGATAGTTTTTTTTATATATGTATAATGTACATATGTTTTCTAAATACATTTTGTAGATAACATTTTGAAACGAGCCTGTGCTCATTTTTTAATATAGTTAAATGGTTTCACTTATTTCTATCAAATACGATTAATTTTATTGACTATTTATCATTTGTTTGCACACAGTTTAATGTTTTCAAGTATTACTATTTATCACAAACAATTCAATAAACATCAGTCATTTGTTTACACACTGTCAAATGATTTAACAGTTCTTTTTCAAACAATTCAGTTTAGCATAAGTCATTTTTTGTACTCAGTTTAAATGTCAGAGTACACAGTTTAAATGTGAAACAGTTCAATTTGACCCATAGGTGCTACCACTCCGAGCCCGAGTGGACCTGTGAGGGATAGCAATGAAGGGGGTACTCTCCATTCTCCAAAACTCCAGTGCGGCCGAAGTCTCACCATCAGATGTAGTTTAATGTCATGATAAGGATACTTGTTGGGTAGGTAAAGTAGACTTACCCCTCTACAGAGATGCAGTCGGCGTATTCTTCTATCCCAGTCGACTGGGATCATTATTATAAACAAGCGTATTAAAATACCTAAATTATTGAAACGTCTTACCAATTTCAGCAAATGGATTTGCAGACGATGATGACCGAATCAAACTTGCTAATCATTGTGCCACAAGAGGCATCCACCAATACAATTAAAATAAATATCTATATAAAAATATGTTCGTATGCTTCAGACTTGGCTATCATAAACACCTCTTTAGAAAAGACACTAAACTTTGCTCAGTTTAGCATAAAAACTTCAGACAGCTTACTCTTACGAAGTAGTGACCCTCTTAAGTACTGAACGGACCCATCGCTTCTTAACTTAACGGTGATCTTGCGGGAACCGGTGCTTTAAGCGATTTAACCCCAAATCATAATTAAACAGAAAGAACGGCAGAGATATGTTTGTCTCTTATTTAATGGCATATCAACCTTCTCAGGTTATTTAATGTTAAATCCATCTTTTTTTTTTTTTTTTTGGAGGGACAGTAGTGGTACTATTTAATCCATAGATGGGAGCATAAGAGGGTTCATACCTTTCCTAAGGATATTTGTCCGAAAGTGAACGTTATTGAGCAACTGGAGTTTTAACTCGAGTACTACGATTCCGCAGTTCAGCATTTTAACCATTACAGCCCCGTGTTTTTTTTTCTATTGGATATGAATTGTGTGTGGATGTATGCGTTTTGTTTTTATTCGTGTTTTTGTTTTTTTACGGCATATCAACCTGTCAAGGATTTCTAATGCCTGGAGTGTTAGGAAATTGCATTCATTGCCCATTTTTATTTAAGGTTTTGTATAGTCGTTTCTTAAAGGTTTTTTTTTTTTTTGCACACAGTTATATGATATCAAGTATTTCGGTGAAAAACAAATAATTTGCACAGTTATATGGTAGAAAGTATTCCTCCCTAATACTAATAATAATATGGTTTCAAATAATCATTTATATTTAATTATAGTCTTTTGTTTGTACACAGTTATCTGGTTTCAAGTATTAATTATAAGTAAATAATTATAGCTTTAAGTAACTATTCTTAATATAATTAACTGAGGATTATATGGCATTAAATATTCCTATCAAATAAGAATAATTTTTAAACATCTATTTGACTAATAAGTGGAACTAGAAGTAATGGTTATCCTATTTACCAACTCCTCCGCTCGGGCAGGATATGACACAAGATCAATTTTAAGCGGAGTTTAACAGGTTTGAATTCAGAGTTTTCCTTCTCCTAGACTAGTTGCCTCACCAAGGCTGAAGAACCTAGTCTGTCCTACTATTTACCCATATCTGGAGGGAAAATAATTGGATTCATACCTTTCCCAAGGGTATTAGTGCTATGTGAAATGCAATCAGTCTCGTCCAGGATTTGAACTCGAGTCGCCGTGTCCATTTCCTACGACGATAACCATTACACCACGGGCACCTGGAGAAATAATGATTATAAAGAAGTACCACACAGGGGATATTGTCGGCGTATTCTAAGCCCTCCTGACAGAACGGTACGTGTGTGTGTGTGTGTGTGTGCGCGCGCACACACACACACACACACACGTTAATAAGAGAGAGAGAGAGAGAGATACTGAGACTTATAATTAAACAAAGAATAACAGAGAAAAAGCGAGAGCTTTTTTGTTTTTTATTTGAAATGTAGATGAGAGGGTGAGCGTATGTTTCTGTGCGTGAGCTTGTGCATGTGTATGCACACGTATGTATGTGCGTATGTGAGTATACGTGCGTGCGTGTATGCGCGCAAGCGAGTGTGTGTGTGTGTGTGTGTAAAGGAAGAAGCAGTTATTCAAAGAGAATGACAGAGAGAGAGAGAGAGAGTGTGTGTTGCCAATCTCTTTATTTTGAACCTAAGACAGTAGGTGGTTGCGCACAAGCGTTCGTAAAAAAGAAAGAAAGAAAGAAAGACAGAAAGACAAATATAGATAAACATAGAGATGTTTTTTTTATTAAGTTGGGGAGGGCAGGGATCATTGCTCATTTGACCGACTTTATACAATGCTCGCTTATTCACTCAGCTCTTGTTGCTTGTAAGCGATCGAAAGCGAAAACTTGGCATCACGAAAATGCTATCAGCAGCAGCCGTACACCTTTCGCGCGCTTCCTGTCATTATATATATACAGGAAGAGCGTAGAATAACAGAATTTACGATCTATCAGAAAACCAAGGTAGAAACTAGTAATATGAAGGTTCATATGTTTCATATATCGCTACAGCTTCTTAAAAAATATTTTTGATTTAGCGAGACTTGAGGATCTCCATAGTTATCATAATGAAAATCTTTGTGAGCCTGTACAGAATAACCCACCCATGGAAGTTGCCGTTAATTTTTGTCTTAATGCACAAAATCTTATATAGAAATGTAAAACTTACATCTACTATCGAGATACGAGGTGCATACAATAAGTTTCCACACTTTGTTCGTATAGGCGCTTTTATTGATAGTACACACATGAAACTCTAGTCCCCTTCGAAGTAGTCTCCTCCGGCTGCAATCCACTATTTGTACCGTTCCAACAACTTCTGGAACGCCCCATGGAAGTCCTCTTGTGTAAGTGTGTCAATGACCTTCGTCACAGCCTCTTTCATCTCCTCAATTGTCTCATAACGACAGACTCTGAGTTTAGGGAATTACCAAAAGTCACGGGGAGCAAGGTCTGGACTTTAGGGAGGGCGAGGAAGTGTCTTGATGCCCATCTTGGTCAAATAGTCTGTGACAAGCATGGAGTTGCGGACTGGTACATTGTCCTGGTCAAAATGCCACTGACCCGATTTGAAGAGTGCTGGCCTCTTCCTACGGAATCTCTTCCTGAACTCCCTTAAAACCCTAACCCTTTGGCGAATCAACCCTGGTGTATTGACTTCCTTACTCCTCCCACACCTCTAATCATCCCTCACAGACACCCTGCCTTCCTTGAAACTCTTGTGCCACTCAAAAACTGATGCTCGATTCATGCAAGATGGTCTAAAAGCAGTCTGAAGCATTCCATACGTTTCTGTGGCATTTTTTCCAAGTTTAAAACACAATTTTATAGCATATCGTTCTGCTAAAGTGTCAGATTGCATTTTTGAAATTCACCAGTTGTGACAATCAGGCTTTAGTAGGGTGTATTCCAATTGCTGCTGTAGCTGTTGTTAAAACCTGAAATCATAAAAATTGGTCAGTCATCTCATATGTATAGCAATAACATACTGAATTTTTAAGAGTCAACGACAATTCTAAATGCCCATACAGAAAAAGTCTGGAAACATCGTATGCACCTCGTAAAAGTAAGTTTCATTTTTTTTTTATCATTACGGAACAGTGAAGTTCCAAAACTACATCTGAGAGATGCAGAGATTCAGTCGGTGTATTCTACAGCCCCAACCAACTGGGCAGGAGTTATTTCGGAGAACTCAGATATCCTCCGAAATATTTAAAAATTAATTAATATTCCGAATAAGTATTTCATTATATTCAATACATACGCATATTACATGCACACGCATACACACGCGCATACGTATATATACACTCATATGTGTGTGGGTGGGTTTATGTGTACACACGGATAGATAGATAGATAGATAGATAGATAGATAGATAGATAGATAGATATGCAAATATAATGGTTGGATGGTTCATTCATTCGTTCGTTTATTCCTTCCTTCCTTCGTTTCGCATATGTATTGACTATCCGTAGAATTCTAGAGGGCGTACGGGCAAAAAACCTACCGGCAACAATATTATTTGTCGACTTTACAAAGGCCTTTGATTCCATACAAAGAGGGAAGAGGGAGCAAATTCTACTCGCATACAGTCTACAAAAAGAAACCGTCGCAGCCATAATGATTCTATACAGAAACACCAAAGTGAAAGTGCGTTCTCCGGATGGAGACACCGACTACTTCGACATTGTAGCTGGGGTACTGCAAGGAGACACACTTGCCCCATACCTCTTTATCATATGTCTAGACTACGAGCTTAGAACATCGATCGATAAAATCAAAGAAAACGGCTTCGAGCTGACAAAGAAAAGAAGCAGAAGGTACCCCGCAAAAACAATTACCGACGCCGAC
The DNA here is from genome assembly GCA_963585895.1 of Sepioteuthis lessoniana. NCBI lineage: Eukaryota > Metazoa > Mollusca > Cephalopoda > Myopsida > Loliginidae > Sepioteuthis > Sepioteuthis lessoniana. The sequence goes on along the minus strand of OY757915.1, from coordinate 88,693,645 downwards.
TACGCCGATGACATATCGATTCTGGCAAATGCACCCACCCAAGCCGAAACCCTACTGCATAGTCTGGAGCGAGCTTCCGCAAGCATTTGCCTCCATCTCAATGCACACAAAATGGAATATATGTGGTTTAATCAAACAGGAGTCATTTCCACACAAAACGGTAGCTCTCTGAAACTAGTAGACAAGTTCACCTACCAAGGAAGCAGTGTCTCATCGACCGAGACAGACATCGGCACGCGACTAACAAAGGCATGGACAACTAGCAATAGGCTAACGGTCATATGGAAGTCAGACCTGATCGATAAAACGAAACGCAGTTTCTTCCAAGCAGCGATCGTGTCGTTACTGCTATTTGGATGCACTACATGGACGCTAACAAAACGTATGGAGAAAAAGATTGACGACAACTACACAAGAATGCTGCGAGCAATATTGAACAGGTCCTGGAGGGACACCCCACAAATCAGCAGCTGTACGGCCACCTACCACCCATCACGAAAACTATCCAAGTTAGACGAACCAGACATGCAGCGCACTGCTGGATAAATAAGAGCGAGCTCATAAGTGATGTACTCTCATGGACCCCTTCACATGGCCGAGCAAATGCAGGGCGACCAGCTCGAACCTACATACAACAGCTCTGTGAGCATACGGAGTGTAGCCCTGAGGACCTGCGGGAGGCGATGAACGATAGGGAGAGGTAGCGAGAAAGGGTCAGAGATATCTGTGCTGATAGCACAACAAGATGATAATGAAAGCTGAAGACAATCTTTTTTTGTGAGCAATTGTATGGTTTCATTTGACTATTCCTATCTAATGATATTAATAAGCATTTGTAACTATTCTTCTATGTCCACAATTATATTATTTAAAATATTAATTTCTAATGTAACATACCCATGATATGGATATGTGAAATAGACATAATGTTCATAAAATGTTCATAAACATATATAGGAATCCGAAAACACGAAATTGGTTCAGGTACGAAACTTTTTATAACCTTTGAGTCAAAGGTAATTCAACATGAGGAGAGAGAGGCACAATCTTTCTATGCTGACTTTTTCATCTGCCCTCGCCACGTGCGACACCCAGCTGAAAACTATTGGTCTGGTCTCGGCGAGCCCCGAAAGTCAACCTTCTTTCTCCGAGGCAAGAATTTAACTAACTGCCTTTTCTCAAATCTCAGAATCCTCAGCCTACGCTTCCGGTGCATGACGTTATTCACACCGCCTGGTCATATTTCCTATCTGGGGTTTTATTTTGACATCTGTGAATGACGCATCCTCTCCGCATGCGCGTGAACACCTGCGCTAATGTTGCACCTAACTAACCCATGTGCTAAGCGAAAGGTTCTCAGCCTAACTAAACTGAAAGGCAAGATATATAAAACGAAATCCCTCGGCAATTATATTAAACTAATACAATTAATTTTAAAACATATTAGACCCGTAGATGTGATTTTTTTAGGGTTCAATCCCTCCGTGTCAGAGTGGACTTGGAAATAATTGCAACGAAGAAGGGATTCTCAACTTACCAGAACTTCAGAACTCTAGAACTTGATTTATATTAGGTTGACAAGAAAGTTCTTGCGGTTTTTAACTCAAAACAAAAATTTATTGATAGAAATAAGCACCATCAGAATCAACACACTTTTGTCAACGCAAAACAAGTGTATTTATGCCAGTAACATAAAAATCTTGCATTCTGGTGGCGATGAAGTCGCTGAAGGCGTTTTTGATATCGCTTAGGTTTTTGAAGCATTTCTGACGCAGAAAGTTGTCAAGATGCTTGAAAAAGTTGTAGTTGGTAGGTGAGAGGTCTGGAGAGTATGGCGAATGAGGGAGAGTTTCGTAGCCCAATTCGTTCAAATTCTGCAGGGTCGGTTTAGCAACGTGCGGTCGGGTATTGTCGTGGAGGAGAATTGGGCCTTTTCTCTTGACTAATGCTGGGTGTTGTTGTCGAAGTTTCTGATGGATTTCATCCATTTGTTGACAGTACTTTTCCGCCGTAATGGTTTCGCCAGCATTAAAAAAACTGTAATGGATGAGACCGGTCGCAGACCACCAAACAGTCAGCATGACCTTCTTTTGGTGCAACTCTGGCTTCGGGAAGTGTCGTGGAGCTTCGTCGGCGTCTAACCACTTAGCTGGGCGTTGCCGGTTGTCGTAAAGAACCCACTTTTCATCGCAAGTCACAACCCGGTCGAGAAACAGATCGTTCTTGTTGCGTAAAAGAAAGGAAGATGACACTTTTTTAACAGCGTTTCTTTTGGTTGTCGTTCAATTCGTGAGGCACTCATTTATCAAGTTTTTTTTTCTTTCCAATCTCTCTCAAGTGGTTGGAAATCGTCGTATACGTTACGTCTAATTCAGAAGCAAGTTCTCGAACAGTTGTGCGTGGATTTGCTTTGACTAAGGCTCTTAATTGATCGTTGTCAACATCCGATGGACGACCACTACGCTCATCATCTTCAAGACTCTCGTCGCCGCCACGAAATTTCTTAAACCACCATTGTGCTGTGCGTTCAGTAGTGGTTCCTGGGCCAAACGCTTCTTGATATCGCGAGCTGTTTCTGCAGCTTTTCGGCCTGGCTTGGATTGAAATAAGAAAATTGAGCGAATTTGCTTTTTTTCCATCTTATATTCAACGTTTTGAAAATTATTTTAAAACGATTGTAATTTAAACGATTAGATAGAGCGAAAAGCGCTCTTTAAAATGATATATAAAGTAAAGGTATAATAACGAAAACTTATTTGAAAATACATCATCTGAAATCAAAATCAAAAATTCCGCAAGAACTTTCTTGTCAACCTAATACATATATATCAAATATATATGATTTGGTTTGATTGGGTTTTATGGCATATCAACCGTTGTAGATTATTTAATGCCAAATCATCATTATACATGTATATTAAATATGTATGATTTAGTTTGGTTGGGTTTCATGGCATATCAACCATTGTAGGTTATTTAACGCCAAATCCTCTTTATATATATATACATTAAATATATGACTAATACTTTTAAACGAGCCTGAGCTCATTTTTTCACACAGTTAAATGGTTTCACTTATTTCTATCGAATACGAATTCACAATTCAACGATTAAACAGTTCTACTACAAACAACTCAATTTAGCATAAGTACACAATTTCTTGTTTACACAGAATTAGTCATTTGTTTAAATACAGTTTTTTTTATTAACAAAGTTAATTGTAAAAACTGTTCTATTTCAAACGATTCAGTTTCCCATCAGTTCAGCTTTTTGTTTACACACAGCTACAGTGGACCTGGAGCGATGGCAATAAAAAGGAACTCCGCATTCCCCAAAGCTCCAGCATTCCTGAAGTCTAACCATCAGTTTGTTTTGTGTCATATCCAGGACACAGTAGAGATGCAGTTAAAGTATTCTGCAGCCACAGCCGACAGGGTCATCTAGAACTTGAGCCTCACCACCAGATGCAGTTTAATTTCATGCCAAGGATACCATTTTGGGGGAGTGTTAGCCCTTTCAGAGAGTGTAACCGGCTTATCCTAGCCCCAGTGTGTGTGTGTGTGTGTGTGTGTGTGTGTGTGTGTGTGTGTGTGTGTGTGTGTGTGTGTGTGTGTGTGAAATAATCTTTGGTTTTAAGGTCTGTTAAAATCAGAAATAGAAAAGGCTTGTCTGTCTTAAAAAATCAGCATTAGCGTCCCTCCATTCTTTTCTTGGGCTGGAACCCTAGACATCATTAAAGTACACTGCTACCAAACCCCCCAAACATCATCTGGCAAGCATTATCGTCTGTTCTTTTCTTTCAACCGCGTTCTCGAAATCTTCGTGTATCATTATGTCAGCCTTTATTCCTGATAAGATGATCGTTACAAAACCCAGTCCCGTTTATCTTTCTCCAGTTTCCTTCACACTTGCTTCTCAAGGTAGATACTTCTTGTTCAGACTGAATAAAAAATAAAGGAAAAAGAAAATGGCCACTCGATAGACTACGTGTTAGAATCTGTATTTGTTGAGATCTTTTTTCTTTATTTTTTTTTTTTTTCTGTTAACTCATACAATAAATCCATTTTAGATTGATTAGCGAGAAATAGCACGTATTTATTAGCTTTAGTCAGGCCTGATACACGTCTGCAATGTAAATAAAAAATAAAACATCTTTATAGATATCCCCGCTGAATGGTTCTAGCCTTATAAAATGCAAAGGGATCAAAATGACGGGATAGAATTCTGACAGAAAAACACTCACAAAAATATTATATATATATTTTTGAAAATCACAGCCGAGGATTTTTTTTTCTCTATTCGAGACTTAAACAGTTTTTAAAAAGCTTTTAAATTGTCTTCAACAATAGTCGCAATATTTCGCTCGTCATCAAGAAGAGATTTTAAAAAAAGGAGCTAAATCCTTGTCTGTAATTTTCAATATAATCTGCCAAGAGAATCAATTGCATTGCACACACACACACACACACACACACACATATATATATATATATATATAAAGTTGGCGACCATAGTCGAGGGCGACCAGAATGCTCCCTTTTCAATAGCTACTACATCGAAGTGTAGGGTAGGGCGCTACTCCTTTTCCTGGGTTGTTCCACTTTACCCTTGATAAAAACCTTTATATAGCAGAGTGTTAAGCAAGGAGGTATCAAATACCATTTTAAATTGAACCCAGGTCTCCCGGACCATTGGCGAACACTTAAACACACACTTCATTTTGTTGTAATTGGTTGGTTGGTTGGTTGGTTATTTTACGGCATGTAAACCCATGTCGGGTCATTCTATGCGGAAGTATGTTTAATAATTATGGTATCTAATTATATACAGTACAAAAATGTGTACTCACAAGGATTTTAAACACTTCATACCTTGTTGTAATATTTTTATCATTATTTGGTAATTATAAGGTGGAAACACCCACTATAATCATCAAAGCAGAGAATTATTACTTATTCTATCATTTGTATAAACCCGTTGTGTAGTAACAAATATTTTGGATTGTGATATCGTAGTAAGTTCAAACTTCTGTCTCTCTGTTACGTTTACTTTCGGATTAATGCTCGTGCGAAAGGCATGAACTCCTTTACTCCAACTCCTCCAGCTATGGGTTAAATAGTACGATTGCAGGATGGTGGCGGCTTTAAATAACCCACGAAGGATGATATACCATTAAACAAAGAAAACAACACAAGGCCTCCATTTCCTTTGTTTTCTTTGTTTAATGGCTATGTTTGTTTGTCTTTGCCTCCTTCCAGACAGGACTTGACACAAGGTCTTTTTATAGTGGGTGTTTAGGGAGAGGAAAGTCGAGCCCTGCTAGTCTATGCTAGTCAGAGGCTCACTAGATGCAATGTGAGCCAGATGACTCTGTTAGTCTAAGACTCATTCGATATATTACGTGAGTCCGGCGCGTATGCCGGCTCATAACTTGAACTAGACCCGTGAGTCTAGTGCAATGTAGTGCTTGTCAGTGACGTCATCGCCCATTTGCAGGTGCCCCAGCCGGGGCCGGGGGCCATTCAGCCTCGAATTGTTCAATGGCATATAAATCTTCATGGGTTATTCAATACCCAAGAACATTGTAGAAGAACAGCTGTGGTATTATTTAGCCCATAGCTGAGAGGATAGGAGGGTTCTTACCTTTCCCAAGGGTATAAGTCCAAAAATGAATGTAATAGCGTGACTGGAGTGCGAACTCGCTTACTTCGAGGCCACAGTCCAGCACTTTAGCCATTACGGCACTGAGATTACTGTCTATTTGATCCTGTTTTTTTTTATTGTCTTTACGGATTTAGCAAAGGTTTGTAATCCAACACTCTGTCGGCAGGACTCAGAATTCGTCGACTGTGTCACCAGCAGTGGAGTAAGACCCATCCCAAAAGGAGTATGCTTAATACGACACTAAACGTCATCTGACGATGAATCTCCAATTCGCGAGATCTGAGGAGTGTGGAGTACCCTCTTCATTGACATTACTTCCAGGTCCACTCTGACCCGGAGTTATAGTACCTTTTAGGTTATCATTTATGGGTCAAATTCGTATTCGATAGGAATGGGTGTATAAAAAAGCTCTTAAGAAACAACTACACAAAGATATGAATATAAACGTACAATAAACGCGATTCACAGACCTTTAAGCATAAAATAACCCGAGTCGGTTTGATATGCCGTTCAGATCAATCAATCAAATGATTATATGTTTTTGCTTACTTTCTTTCAATTTTTTCTTTTTCCTTTTTCATTTCTTACGTTCATTCTTTTATATCCATTTTTATTTTATTTTCTTTCTTTCCTTATTTTTTTCAATTTTTCTTCCATTTTTTTTTATCTTTCTTGATTATTTATCTTCTTTTTTTTTTTACTTGTATTTTATTTTCTCTTATTTACAGTGAATAGTTTCTAAGAAGGGATATACTACTGTAAATTTAACGGTTATAACCTCAATTTTTGCGCCAATCTTTGGCCCATAATTACTTTAACACTGAAATATAGTTCGTTTGAAAACGAAAAAATTCTTTTACACTGAAATATAATTATTTCTGAAATAAGATACAATAAAATAAAATAAGATTTTAAAAAAAGCCTTGAAACTCAGACTTTGAACTTTTACTTGATCCCAGCATTTTAGATTAATTTTAACAGATTTATTCAGACGTATGAAAACTTTAACAGATTTTACCTTTCGTCGCTGTACGCCGGAATTTTTTCTTTTGATTTTATGTTTACCCAAAATTTTTGCATGTGAATTTAGAGGAAAGATGTTTACAACGTCTGCAAGATATCTGGTGCAAAACAGTTCTGAATATTACACTTAGATAAGAAAAAAGTTTTATCTCGCATAATCCTCGTCAAAAATGTTTATTTCTACATGAGAGACTCTATGTGCTCCTCTGCGCCCAAATGTAGAAAAGGTGCGCTAATATATATATATATATATATATATATATATATATATATATTATTTCGTGGTGAATATACTTAATTTATTAATTATTAACACATTCAATTGGTTATAGCCTTATTTTCTATATTTTCTGTGTTATCAATCATAGTAATATATTTATCGTAACTATAATAATATTTTATCGTAACTTTTAACTTTTTAACAAAAATAAATGATTTACTGGTAAAATGGAAATTTAACCATGGCTTATCTTTTAAACAATTCTCAAAGACCGTGAATAGTGGATACATTAGAGAGCAGTGAGGATTGGTTGGTTGGTTGTTTTGTTTTACGGTGTATCAACCCTTTTCAGGTCATTTAACGCCGAATTAAATTTCAAACAATTCAATTTGGTATAAGTATAGTTTTTGTTTACAAACAGTTAAATGTCAAAACAGTTCTATATCAAACAATTCAGTTTAGCATAAGTACACAGTTTAGTTCTATTCAACCCATAGATAGGACCCTATCAAGTACTACTACAGAGTAGACATAGGAGTGATGGCAATGAAGGGGTACTCTGCATTCCCCCAAAGCTCCTGCATCACTGGAACCTCACCATCAGATTGTTTTGTGTCATATCCCGGACACTTGTTGGGGAGAGGTCTAATCAATTTTTTGGCGCAAAGGTGCCGTAAGAGGTTAATAGATAAAAAGTAATGGCCAGTTTAAGTATCGGACACTGGTGGTCAGTACGTGTGAGAGATTGGGGTGAGTGACTCATATATGCCTGTGTAGAGATCAAGGGAGATGGATGGCAAGTTACAAATCCGAGATGGCATAGCAGTCGGGCTGAGAGAGGAAATTGGCAATTCAGCTCATTTTGACTGTTGAGTTCGCACGCAAACTGAAACCTCCGAAGATTCGGGGCATCCCAGGGATGCCTCTCCCGTCCACTGTAACGGAGCTGGTAAATAAAAATCGAACCCTTTTCTCCATGTTGCAATGAGCTGCAGGCAGAGTTAGTGCTGCTTCGTGCCACTCGTACCTCTTCTATCAAGAATATTGTCTTCGAAATCTTTGTGTTTGTTCTTTTTCTTCTTCCTATGACATCAACCCGTTGGTCGTGTACCTTTGATTCAAACCAGCAGAACTGAACAACGTGTGATCAACACCGTATTGCAGCAAAGTGCACCAACAGCCAAAGTGCAATGACGTCACATAGGAATCTGCACCTCTCCTTTGGATCAAATTATAATACTTCTAACAAGCTTCACTCACCGTCACTTCTGTTTTAAAAAATGGATATCCAAGTTATTTTTTGTTAAGAGAAAATATAAGATTTACTGGTGAAATCATTTACTATAAGACCGAGAAACAAGAAAGCAAGAGTCCGCTCAGCTGACGGTGGCACTGATTTCTTTGACATTATATCTGGTTTAGTTTTGTTTGGTTTGGTTGCATATCAACCATTGTAGGTTATGCCAAATACTTTTTATACATATATACTGAATATGTGCTTCATAAACTCATCTTGTAGATAACATTTTTAAACGAACCAGAGCTCATTTGTTTGCACACAGTTAAATGGTTTCACTTATTTCTATCGAATACGAATTATTCTATTTATTATTAATCATCTGTTTGTACACAATTTAATGTTTTCAAGGATTGCTATTTAACACGAACACTTCAATTGAACATCATTCATTTGTTTACACACAGTTAAATGATCAAACAGTTCTATTTCAAATAATTCAGTTCAATGTAAATCAACAAAGTTAAATGGCTCCAAGTATGGCTATGTATCTCTAACAATTCAATTAAGCATCAGTCATTTGCTTACACACAGTTAAATGATCAAACAGTTCTATTTCAAATAATTCAGTTCAATGTAAATCAACAAAGTTAAATGGCTCCAAGTATGGCTATGTATCTCTAACAATTCAATTAAGCATCAGTCATTTGCTTACACACAGTTAAATGATCAAACAGTTCTATTTCAAATAATTCAGTTCAATGTAAATCAACAAAGTTAAATGGCTCCAAGTATGGCTATGTATCTCTAACAATTCAATTAAACATCAGTCATTTGTTTACACACAGTTAAATCATCAAAGAGTTCTATTTCTATCAATTCACTTTAGCATATCAACAAAGTTAGATGGTTCCAAGTATTGATATGTATAACTAACAACTCAATTAAACATCAGTCATTTGCTTACACACAGTTAAATGTAAAAACAGTTATATTTCAAGCAATTCAGTTTTGCATGTCATTTGTTTGCACTCAGTTTAAATATCAAACTTCTATTTGACCCGTAGATCGGACCCTATTAGGTACTACCACTCCGAGGCCAGAGTGAACCAGGGATTGAGAGCAAAGAAGGGGTACCGTATTCCCCAAAGCTTCAGCAGTACTGGAGCCTCACCATCAGATTATTTAGTGTCATGTCTAAGATACTCGTTGTTCGGGTCTTACCCATAGCAGAGAGGCAGTCGGTGGATTCTACAGCCCCAGCCGATTGAGCAAGAATTAATTTTAGTTACAAACAGATTGTTTAGTGTCATATTCAGGACACTTGTTGGATGGGGTATTACCTCTCTGCAGAGATGCAGTCAGTGTTTTCTACAGCCAGACATTATCTCTGGAGTTTTGCAAGAAGATACATTGGCAGCATTTTCATTTATAATCTGCCTACTAAATTCTAATGAAATAAAATCGGCTCACATTCAAAAAGGCAAAATCATGTGGTATCCTAGAGAATCTATTACTGATGCAGACAACGCAGATGATCTAGCGCTTTTTGCAAATACACCAAGCCTCTTCTGGGGAGCCTGGTACAGACAGCAAGAAGCATTGGTCACAACCAGAACACAAATAAGAGTTTATATTTTAATCCAAATGATGTCATCTCCTCATCAAATGACAAGCCTCTGATATTAGAAGTATCTTAAATTAAAAGGACCAGTTCATATATCTCGGTAACAATATCTCACCTACCGAAACCGATGTCAACATATGCATTGTTAAAGCTTAGATTGCCATTGGCTGGTCAGCGACAATATAGAAATCTGCGGGAATTCTTTCAAGTTACAGACATGTCGGTACTATTGTGTAGATCATATTTACCTAACCCCTCCATTCGGGCAGGATACGACACAAGGTCAATTTTTAAGCGGAGTTTAACAGGTTCGAATTCAGAGTTTTCCTTTTCCTAGACTAGTTGCCTCACCAAGGCTGAAGAACCTAGTCTGCCCTACTATTTACCTATAGCTGGAGGGAGAATAATTGGATTCATACCTTTCCCAAGGGTATTAGTGCCATGGGAAATGCAATCAGTCTCGTCCAAGATTTGAACTCGTGTCGCCATGTCCATTTCCTACGACGATAACCATTACACCACGGGCACCATGAAATGATACAAGTACAAACATCATGCGATGTTATATGGTACTATTGTGTAGATGCACCACTAAGACTTTAACAAAACACTGAGGGAAAAAGCTAGATGGAAACTACACAAGAATGTTGCGTGCTGTTTTAAACAAATCCTGGAAGCAAAACCCCACAAAACAGCAGCTGTAGGGCCACTTACCTCCCATCTCACAAAATATCCTAGAAAGATGAGCAAGACATACTAGCTACTGCTAGAAAGGACGAACGTTGTCCTATGTGAACTCCTACACACGGACACAGCAGTGTTGGCCAATCAGCAAAAATGTACATTCATCTGCCCTGTGCAGACACTGAGTGCTTTCTAGAAGATTCAGCAAAAAGGGACGGATAGCAAGAGAGAGCCAAGGTAATCTGTGCTTTCAGCATGCCGGGATGATAACGATGAGATTGATAGATAAATAGATAGATAGATAGATCTGAACAGAATAAGATAGATAGATAGATAGATAGATAGATAGATAGATAGATAAACAAATTGACAGGTGCAGTACATTTTACTAGTACTTTATTTCCCAAAATAAGTGTATTGTTGAAAGGTCTAACCACTGAAGTTATTTGTAAACAAGAAGTTATATTCAGAACCTACTGACCGCAGTAAATTTTCGAGGAAATACATAGTTTTACCCTAAAAAATCCTCCTGGAGTTTTGCCAAATTGCACCGAAGAAAACGGTAGCAGTTTTAGAAATGCGTAATTAATTTGGAAAAATATAAAGAAATAAACAGAAAGTTTAAAAAAGAAGAAAAATCAATAGACAAAAATCTAACGCGAAACCATCAAATGATATAAGTACTAACAACATGCAAAAATATTAAAGTTATATTGTCTTCTTGAACGGGATAAGTGGATTACCCATTCAATCGAAGGGTCACAGAGACATTTATTAGTTTTCTATAGCACAAGATCAAAAATGTACATCACCTAAAATTTATCAGATTATTGCTCTTGGCGTATATTTAATGATGGATATATCAAAGAAGGTATTCTACCCAAGTTCACAACAATATATATATATATACGAGAGTGAGTAGCGGTGCCCGCAGTGCAATGGTTATCGTCGTAGGAAATGGACACAGCGACACGAGTTCAAATCCTGGACGAGATTGATTGCATTTCACATAGCACTAATACTCTTGGGAAAGGTATGAATCCAATTATTCTCCCTCCAGCTATGGGTAAATAGTAAGGCAGACTAGGTTCTTCAGTTTTGGTGAGGCAACTAGTCTAGGAGAAGGAAAACTCTGAATTCAAACCTGTTAAACTCCGCTTAAAAATTGACCTTGTGTCAAATCCTGCTCGAGGGGTCGGTGTATATATACGAAGGTGAGTCATAAAGTAATGCCTTTTTCTTTAATACAGCAATAATTACCGACACAGGAACATGTATCATCCATCAAAATGAAGCGAGGCCTCTGTGGATCATATTCCTACTTCTGAAATAGTCACCGTTTCTCTCAATAGCACTGTTCCACATTCAAATGAGAAAAATTTTGTTGACTGTTCTTTGATCCACTTCATCACTGCAGTTTTCACTTCCTCGTCTCTGGCAAAATGTTTGTCTCTTAAATTCTCTTTCATGGGGCAGAAGAGATGAGAATCTAAAGGAGCAAAATTTTTCAATCGATAATGTCCTCCTTATACATGATAATGCTCCACCACACACAAACATTCGGACAAGAGTGACGGTCGCTTCATTCGGCTGCAAAACTTTACCGCATCCTACATACACCTATATATTAAATGAATAAAGTTGCCAACCGTTGTCGATGATGACCCGAAGGCTCCCTTTTGATTTGCTACAACACCGAGGTATAGGAGAGAGCGCTTCTCTATTCCCTGGATTACTCCACTTTACCCTTGATCCGTACTTTACAATGCTGAGTGCAACATCAAGTACAATATTTGAGTCTTTGGTATGACTCAACCTGAGACTGAACCCCGGACCATTGGTGAACACTCAACCTACGCGGCCAATGGGTCAAATAGAACTATTTGACTATTTGACTATTTAATTGTGTGCAAACCAATGACTTGTGTTAAATTGAATTGTTAATGTTAAATAGCAATACTTGAAACCATTTCTCTGTGTGCAAGCAAATAATATTGAATAGCATTATTCAGGTTACATAGCAATACTTGAAACCATTTAACTGTGTGCTTAATCAAGGCTAAAGAGCCTAGACTGTCATAAAATTTACTCATAGCTTGGTAGAGAACCGATGAATCCATGTTTTTCTCCAAAGGATTAGCGCAAAGTGAAATGTAAACTACCTCATCCCGGATTTGAACTCAGATCGCCGATTAATTTTTCTATGACGTTACCCGTTACGTTAAATGTGTCTCCAAATTTTGGATGAACTAATAAGTAGAGTGTTCGCCAATGGTCTGGGAGACCGGGGTTCAATCCCAGGTCGAGTCATACCAAAGACTCAAAAAAAGGTACTTGATACCGCCTTGCTAAGCACTCAGTACTATAAGGTAAGGATTAAGGGTAAAGTGGAGCAATCCTAGGAATGGAGTAGCGCCCTCCCCTACACTTCGGTGTAGTAGCTATTGAAAAGGAAAACTTCGAGTCACCCTCGACTACGGTCGCCAACTTACAACTAATATATATATGCTCCCCTACCCCTGTAGGGTTGTGCTCTCTAACGAAGGAAGTAAATGTGTTGGCATTAACGTAATGCAAGGCTCTTCATATGAATTGAGGTTTCGGTAACCGGATATATGTAAACAATAACAAATGTGATACATAAGCGTTTAAATTTCCCTCGCTTGCGTTTGTTTCCTCGTGGCTGAGTGGTAGAATCTTGAATTGGCTGGTTTGGTTTGGTTTGTTTGGCTTGATGGCATATCAACCTTTGTAGGTTATTTAACGCCAAATCCATTTTTATGTAAATAATCTGTTCTATTTAAAACAATTCAGTTTAGCATAAGCACACAGTTTAATTGTCAAAAACATTTCCATTTCAAACTATTCAAGCAGTTATATGTAATAATTCAGTTAAGTGTAGATACAGTTTTAATGTCGAAAAACAGTTCTATTTGAAATAATTCAGTTAAGCATAAGCACGCAGTTTAAGTGTAAGTACGGTTTAATTGTCAAAAACGTTTCTATTTCAAGCAATTTAGTTTACTGAATTCATTTTAGCATAAGTATGCTGTTAGTTTTATTTAACCCATAGATAGGGCCCTATCAGGTGCTACCACTCCGGGCCAGAGTGGACCTGGGAGTGATGGCAATGAAGGGGTACTCCACATTCCCCAAAGCTCCAACACTGCTGGAACCTCACCATCAGATTGTTTAGTGTCATATCCAAGACACTCATTGGGGGGGGTCTTACCCCTCTGCAGAGAAGCAGTCGGTGTATTCTACAGCCCCAGCCGACTGGGCAATTGAATTGGCGTTTGAGTCAACCGGGTTTCAATCCCAGCTCCAGACTGTCTAGCCACACTGAAGAGTTCTGATCGGACGAAACAGATCTGTCTGTGGATGACAATATATATATATATATATCCGACACCACTGCATGAGCAGGATGTAAAAATAACTCAAAATTCTTGAGATCATCAGAAACGAGGATTGGTCAAGCTATTTGATGACTATATATCAGTTTTTCTGTGACGCTGATCTACAAGGTCAGTCTGAAAAGACAGGACTGTGTGCTGTGTGAGCTATAGGCGAAAGAAGAAGCAGATTGTCTTATCTAACATGATGTATTGGGAGTATATAATTGTAATCTTAGCTTTACTTTCACCATTGCATTTTTTCACATGCTTTTTTAAGTCCCCTACCTCTTTTCCAGATCGTTCAGCAATGGGCAGTGAGAAACGAAAAACTCTGAAATTTTTGCTCCGTTTTATGTCTCTCTGTCTCAGGCACTTGAAATGCTTCAACAAGTGTATGGAGATAAGACACCATGTCAAGTACACGTTTTTTTTAATAGCACAAGAGGTTCAAATTGGATCAAATGGTGAAAGATGACTCCAGGAACGGGGGGCCTTCAATACGTAGGACTGAGGTCAACATTGAGTAGGTAAAGCAGGTGGTGTGCGGTGATCTTCGATAAACTGTCCGAATGATCAAAAGTCAGTTGCACATGAAAAAGGTCAATGTTTGGAAGATTATCACCGAAGTTCTAGGCATGTCTGAAAAGAAACTGGACTGAATGCATTGAGCATCCGGAAGTTCCTGGCCGAGTGGAACACTGCCGTACTGGAATATTCTCCTTATTAACATGAGCCAGCACTGTGTGACTTTTTTACCCTTAGCTCAAGGAGCTCCATTTTGAAGGCTTAGAAGCTATCAAGAGAGCCGTAATGACAGACCTGAAGTGCATCCCAGAAGAATCCTTCCAGAAGTGCATAGAAACGTGTCTGAGAGGATTGGAAAGTGCATTATACTCGAGGGGAATTATTTCAAAAGAGAAATCATGATGTTTGTAACTAAAATTAGTTCTTGCTCAATCGGCTGGGGCTGTAGAATACACCGACTGCCTCTGTGCAGAGGGGTGAGACCCGACCAACGAGTGTCCTAGACATGACACTAAATAATCTGAAGGTGAGGCTCCAGTAATTCTGGAGCTTTGGGGAATGTGGAGTAGCTCTTTATTGCCATCGCTCCCAGATCCACTCTGGCCCGGAGTGGTAGCACCTGATAGGGTCCTATCTGTGGGTCAAATAGAACTAAACTGTGTACTTATGCTAAACTGAATTGTTTGATGTAGATCTGTTTTGACATTTATCTGTTTGTAAGCAAAAACTATACTTATACTAAAAGGAATTGTTTGAAATTTAATTCGGCGTTGAATGACCCGAAAAGGGTTGATACGCCGTAAAATCAACCAACCAAAAATTAACTTTATGACACCAATCCCGTTACTTTTCAGACACACCTTTTATATATATATATATATATATACATAGTCATCCATAAACAGACTGTTTCGTTCTATCAGAACTCTTCAGTGTGGCTACACACGCAGGACGCTCGAAGGCGGAATCGAAACTCGTCCGACTTTACGATAGACTAAGGCTTCAGACCACACGACCACAA
>OY757915.1:88623246-88675746 GCA_963585895.1 Sepioteuthis lessoniana | reverse complement strand
TATTTTTGCAGGAAAACAGCAAGGGTCCTTTTATGCTAGAGGTCTGTGTCAGCGTCTTTTACAGAAGAAATAGCAGGAGGCCTTTAATGTAAGAGTTCAGTTTTTTATCTGTTGGTACACAAGTGTACATTTCTGTCGGAGAATTTTGAGGGTCCTTTTATGTTGAAGGTCAGTGTCAGCGTGTTTTACTAAAGAAATAAAGATATTTTATATGGTAAAATAGATGGGGAGTATGTTAGAGGTCAGATTCTTTATGTGCAGCAAAACAAGTGTATATTTTTCCAGGAGAATAATCTTAATAGTGTCTGTTACTGAAGCAAAGCGATGTCTGTTACTGAATCAAAGCAGTGTCTGTGTCTGATGTAAGGCAGTGTCTGATCCAGAAGCAAGGCAATGTATTACTAAAGCAAGGCAGTGTCTGTAACTGAAGCCAGATAGTGTCTGTTACTGAAGCAAGGCACTGTCAGTTAATGAAGCTAGGCAATAGTTGGTACAAAGGTATGGCTATGTCAGTCAGTGAAACAATATAGTGTCTGTTACTAAAACAAAACAGTATCTCTGACTGAAACAACACAGTATGGTACTGGTCCAGGATAAGGAAAACTCTGAATTCAAACTCTGCTTATAAATTGACCTTGTGTCATATCTTGCGCGACACGGATGGATAGGGTAAATGAAACGAAAAAGTGAATTATTTTCACTCATTAACAAAAGAAAAAATCGTATGCAGAAGTTACTAAGATCTAGCGTAAGAACGAATCTTCTGTCAGTTACAAAACAGTTACTACAGTACATCTATATTGTACTGATCCAGTTTCTGTAGGTTTGTGTTTTTGTTATCATTAAACAGCAAAAACGGCACACAGTTGTGCATTTTGTGTTTGCGCGATATCATTAAAATAGTCCAAGTTGGAGAATAAGAAAACTTTCGGTCAAATCGGGCCAACGATTTCTGGGTTGATTTTCATTGCATCCGCTAAAAATATATGTTCAAGGGAACACACTAAACGTTTATTGATTAAGAATTAAAGTCATTTCTCTGGGGTTTCTCAGTAATATAATGAGTAGAATAAGGAGGAAAAACACTTCGTTCTGCCTGCATTGCAGCATGCCAATGATCACGCTTAACCCGTTGTAGTAAAACAAAATGTACTTATCAATTAGTAGAAAAAAGAACATATCAATTAGTACAAAAACAAGAACTTATCAGTTACTAGAAAAGCAAGAAGAACTTATAAATTAGAAGAAAAAACAAGAACTTATCAATTTGTAGAAAAACAAGAAGAATTTATCAGTTACTAGAAAACAAGAAGAACTTATTAATTAGAAGAAAAACAAGAAGAACTAAGCAATTAATAGAAAAATAAGAACTTATCAATTACTAGAAAAACAAGAAGAATTTATCAGTTATTAGAAAAGCAAGAAGAACTTATTAATTAGAAGAAAAACAAGAAGAACTAAGCAATTAATAGAAAAATAAGAACTTATCAATTACTAGAAAAACAAGAAGAATTTATCAGTTACTAGAAAACAAGAAGAACTTATTAATTAGAAGAAAAATAAGAAGAACTTAGCAATTAATAGAAAAATAAGAACTTATCAATTACTAGAAAAACAAGAAGAATTTATCAATTACTAAAAAAAGTAATAGTAATCGAAACACCATGTACCCAAACACCACAGAACAAACACTAACACAAGAGGAAAAAATTAATGCAGAGGTTATAAAGAGAATTATTTTTTAAAAGAAGACCACATTTCTATCTCTCAGGAACCAAGATTGGAAAACAGTCTGGGCAAAAACTGAAAAAAATAAATAAATTATTAGCACTTATCTCAACGAACATCACGAAATTAAACGAACTAATCTATGCAGAAGCGAAATTACTCTGTGCTAAAATCGGTATACCCCTAAACAACACGAACAGAAACCTAAAACTTGGATCGGAAATTAGACTGGAACAGATAAGAAATCTACGACAACAAGCAAAAATGCTAAGTCAGAGGAAAAACACGGGAATATGTTGGGGCAGAAGAAAAAGAAAAGCAACACAATTAAAACAAACGATACAACTCGAGAAAATAAATCAGAAGGAAGACAAAGATATCGAGACAGGATCAAACAATACAGACAAAACAGGACTTTCCAAAACGACAAAAAAAATTCTACCTCTAAGTTGGTGCGGGAGGGGAGGAGAATTCACGAAGACATACCAAAATCGGATGAATTGGAAGCAAAACAATTTTTGGGCAAAATATGGGAACGAAGAGAACATCACAGAAAAACTGATTGGATAAACAAAGATAAAGAGTTATTAGGACTAAAAGAAAGCCCTAAGACAAAAATACTCCTCAATTTACTCAGAGCAAAACTCAAAGAAGTAGCTAATTGGAAAACGCCTGGCAACGGTAGCAAGCATGTATTGCGGTTTGAAAAATTCACTTCTATCCACCTCAAACTGGCTCTTGAAATAAATAGACGCTTAGAAGCAGGCATACCCGAATGGATGATTGAAGGAAAGACCACTCAGATCTAAAAGAAAAAAAAACGGAACCGCCCCCAACAAATATAGACCCAAAACGTGCCAAACGATGATGTGGAATATACTAATAGCACAAATTAAGATTTATTATTCACTAATAAGCCCGGACAGTTCCCCAAAGAACAAAAAGGATATCACAAAGGCACAAGAGGAATGGGAGATCCTCTATATATTGATGAACGCATCCTTAAAGAGAGGAAAACAAAATGAAAAATGTACCTGTTGCGTGGATTGACTACAAAAAGATTAATGATATGGTCCCGCAAAGACGGATAATAGAGTATCTTAGAATGTGCAAGATAAAAGACAAAGTTATAAAGTTTATCGAGAAAACCACGAGAGTGGAATTGATAGCAGGAGGAAAAAGCTTAACTGAAGAGAAAATCCACAGAGATATATTCCAGGAAGATGCGCTATCAATATTACAATTTGTAATAGCGATGATGTCACTCAATCACATACTTAGGAAATGCACAGGCAGATACAAACTTCATGAGTAAAGAATACCCACCTGAAGTGCATGAACGACATCAAACTGTTTGCCAAAAATAAAAAAGAATTTGAAACCCTAATACAGGCAGAGAAGATATACACTTAAGATGCAGAGATGAAATTTGGCATAGAAAAATGTGCCATGCTTATAACGAGGAGCGAAAAATAATAAATGATGGAAAGAATAGAACTAACAAATCAAGAAAAAATCAGAACGCTCGGAGAAAAGGAAACTTACAAGTACTGGAGAATATTGGTAGAGGACACCATTAAACAAGCAGAGATTCAAGAAAAATCTTTAAAAGAGTATCTAAGGGGGACGATAAAATTACTTGAAACCAACCTACATGGTAGAAATCACATCAAAGGGATAAACACCTGAACTGTCCCCCTTGTAAGATACTCGGTACCATTCTTGAAGTAGACAAGGGAAAAACGTCAACTTTAAGAGAGAAACTGAATTTTTTTCTAATAACTGCTCAAAACAACGCCATACGGATCAACTATATTAAAGCGAAATAAGACGCAACAGAATAGCAAGTATACGTTATATGATAAAAGAGACGAAACGATTAATCACAGTATAAGAGTACAAGACTAGGTATGACTGAGTGGGGAAGATGATCAACTGGGAAGTGTGCAAGAAGTTGAAATTTGATCATACTACCCGATGGCATGAGCACAAACCGGGATCTGTCCAAGAGGATGAGACGCAAACGTTTCTCTGGGATCTTGAGAACTTAAAAGATCACCGAATCTCGACGAAAAGACCAGACCTAGTGATAGTTTAAAAAAGGAGAACCTAACGAACAGTGAACTTTGCCGTCCCGGCTGACCCCAGAGAGAAAATCAAAGAAACGAAAAAAGAGGCAATTATTTAAAGTATTAAAGTGAGTTGTCATATTTGTTCTGTTTTAATATTGTAAAACAAACAGACATTGCAACCTTTATATGTAGAGGTTAGTGATTGATTTAGGCAGTAAGATCGAATCGTTATGTAAAATTTCCTAAGAAACTGAATTGGTACGCACCGAGTAGCTTACGAAATGGAAGATCGTTAAATCGAAACGAATTTTCCGACAAACGTCTAATGCATGCAACATGAGACAGATTTCATATCACCTCAAGAGAAGTGCTAAAACAAACACACGCACACACGCACGTTCATGCCGATCAGTTGTATTCATTATTGGTCTTATCAAAGTGCTTATTTCAGTCTGCCACTGCCTCATTTTCTTTCTATCAATCTATCTATCTCAGTTTCCTCACGATCTGACTCATTCCTTCATTATCTATATGTATATGTATATATATATATATATATATATATATATATATATATATATTTGTGTGCGAGTGTGTATAATTTTCCTCATTATCCATGTATTTAATTTTCCTCGTCATCTATCTTATTTTTTCATTAACTATCGATTTATCAATATATATTTATATATATATATGTGTGTGTGTGTGTGTGTGTGTGTGTGTGTGTGTGTGTGTGTGTGTGTGTAGTTTTCCTCATTATCTGTGTATTTAATTTTCCTCATCTATCTTATTTTTTCATTAACTATCTATTTATCAATCAATCAATCTATATATATATATATATATAATTTTCTTCATTATCTATCTCATTTATCTCATCATCTATCTATCTATCTATCTAATTTTCCCACTTATCTATTAGTCTATCTTATTCTTCCCATTATCTGTCTATATTTTTTCTCATTATCTATTCATTTTTCCCCATTATTCATTTATCTATATGATTTGACTCATTATTCATCTATCTATCTATATATATATATATATATATATATATATATATATATATATATATATCTTTTTCCCCATTATCTAACTGTTTCTCTTCTTATTTTTCTCGTTATTTTTCTATTTCATTTTCCTCATTATCTATCTATCTATTAAGAATATACATGAAATGAATACATGGATGACATCGATAGAAAGGCTGAATCGTTTTGTGAAATTCACCAAAAACCTAAATTGGCAAATGCCGACTTAATCCATCAAACCGGACTTTTCCGTTAAGATCGAATTCAATGGAATTCGAGACAAATAATTCTCTATATAGTTTATCGCAATGCACTGAGAAAAATCTTTGAATACACACGCACGCATACACACAAACACAACATACTCATTTACACAAACAAATACACATACACGCGCACATGCGCGCACACTTTCATTATAAAAATGTAATAAAAAGGAGGAAAATATATCTTTCTTTCTCAATCTTCTGCCTTTTCTCTATACCATTTCCTTATAACATTTTTGTCTAACATCGTAGACCAACGAGTGTAAATTCGTACATCAGTTGTGACTAATGCTATTAGTCGGATTTTCTGGCGAGCTAAAGATTAAATTTCAAATGTCAGATATCATAGAGGTGCCAAAATTCAGAAGATTGGCGCTATAAAATGTTGGCCTTTGGCCAGACTTACCAGAACTCAATAGATATCCAAAAACGTTATTAGCGTGGCCATCACATCTATACATACTCCTAAGATTAAGACGGGTAAAATCATACAATTAATTATTAAATCCTCATGGCTTGGTTAGTGAGGTTAATTACAATTAAGTATATCAATTTTCTGAAATGCAACTATGTGTGATTATGAACCAGTCGCTACTCACTCATGTGTTGACTGCCCCGGCTGTGAGGCTTGGAATACTTTGAGTGTATCCCCGACTGAAGGGTAAGATCCCCACCAAAAAAGGGAGTATCCTAGGTATGACATTAAACTGCATCTAAGATCTGGAGATCTGCAGAGTATTGAGTACCCAATCATTGTCATTACTCCTAAGTCCGTATGGGAAATATCGGTTATCGTCTCATCTATGGGTTCAATAAATCTGTTTACAAATCATTTATATTTGACAGGAATACTTGATGCCATATAACAGTAAATTATTTGTATGAAGAATAGTTACTTGAAGCTATAATTGTTTACTATGGATTAGAGTGTTTGCCAATGGTCTGGGAGACCAGGGTTCAATCCCAGGTCACGTCATACCAAAGACTTTAAAAATGGTACTTGATACCTCTTTGCTTAACACTCAGCAATATAAGGTACTATTAAGGGTAAAGTGGAGCAATCGAGGGAAAGGAGTAGCGCCCTCCCCTACACCTCAGTGTAGTAGCTAATGAAAAGGATGCCTTCTGGTTGCCCTCGACTACGGTCGCCAACTTTACTTTTTTTTTTTTTACTTATTATTAGTTTGGTTTTATGGCATATCAACTATTGTAGGTTATTTACTGCCAAATCCTTTTATACATACATATAAAATTTAAGACTTGTAAACACATTTTGTAGATAACATTTTTAAAAGACCCCGGGCACATATTTTTGCACACAGTTAAATGGTTTCAGGTATTTCTATTTCCTACCAATACATTCAAGCACACTAAATCGCCTCAAGTATTGCTATATAACAGTCACAATTTAACATCAGTCATTTGTTTGCACACAGCTTGTAAGTAATTTCATTTTTAAATGAGTTAGAACTAATTTGTTTGTTTTTTAGTATTGCTATTGTTTCAACACAGTTAAATGATTTCAATTATTGCTATCTAACACATAATTTTATTCAATATTAATCATTTGTTTGCACTCAATGAAGTGGTTACAAGTATTGTTATTTGACATTAATTATTCTTCTGAACACAATTCATTTATTTGCACTCACTCAAATGGTTCCAAGTATTGCTATGTTATACCAATAGTTCAATTAAGGCACACAATTAAAGTGTTCAAAGTATTGCTATGTATCACCAACAATCCAATTAAACATCAGTCATTTGTTTACATACAATTTCAAGGAATACACCCCCCCTCAGGTGCCCCTGATCACATTGTCAGAGATATTCTTCCCAAGATTTTTATCATTAAGGGTTTTCGGACTCTTGTCTTCATTCTTATTTCCACTACATATTATGTCCTCTGGCCTTCTTCAGGTGTTTGTCGAACTCGGAAACCTTCACGGAACTTCGAACTACGTCCTTTATTGAATCCACGGGGGTCGCCTGTTCTGATTCTGATAACTGGGTACAAGTGTTAAGTATTCCTGTATTGTTACTGCAGTCAAGATTGAACCGGCAACCTCCAGATGATTGTCTCCTTAGAAACTTAGGGAACCAACGCCTATAACTGTTACGCCATGTGTCTTGATGGACAATTCAGAGTGAATTTTTGGAACTTATAAACTTAATGTTCTTACTTGACAAGAATTACTTCTATTACGTATGATTTTTTACCTGTGCTGATATTCAGATTTTTTTTTTCATCTAGCCTTCTTAATTATCGGTTCCCATATTGTGTTCAACTCTATACTTGGTCTACTCAGCAGGTCGTTGTAGCCCAACATATGTGCTGATTCCTTAAGGCATCTAATCCTCCAATGTTCAGCCCTATCGTTGTGGAAATAACAATAAAAATGAAGATAATAGTCCGAAAACCCTTAATGATAAAAATCACCAAGCTTCGTCTCAGAAATTTAGACATCTTCCCAAAATCATTAGGTGTTTCGGGGCTTTTAACATCATACACCTTCACTAGGGTGACCCAGCTAGAGTTGATCAGCCGCCAACTTGTAGTTAGGAACCTAACAGTTGCAAAAAAAATCCCCCCCAAAAAAATTTATGAGGCTTTATACAAAGTAGCGCCAAAGTAGCGCCAAAGTAGCGTCTTCGGGTAATCCGTCTCCCATAAAAAAAACATAGTTAAATGGTCAATCAGTTATATGTCTAACAGTTCGATTTAACGAAATTCATTTGTTTGCACACAGTTTAAATGTCAAACAGTTCTATTTGACACATAAATAGAACATTATCTAGTGCTCACACTCTGGGCAGAGTAGACCTGGGAGCAATGGCAGTGAAGAGATACTCCACATTCCCCAAACCTCTTGGACTTGAGCCTTATCATTAAATATTTTTGTGTCATTACCAGGACACAACTTGGTGAGGTCTTACCCCTCTGCTGAGATGCAGTCGGTGTATTCTACAGCTCCAGCCGACTGGACTGGGATAATTGTTATTTACTTGAAACAATATAACTATGTGCAAACAAATCACTACTATTACTTAGAAATAATTACTTGAAAACCATATTAATCATCAATGTTTGATAGGATTACTTGAAACCATACAACTGCGAGCAAATTAGTTGTATTAGAAATAGCTGATATGCAACCGTGTGCAAAAAAATAATTTCAAAGAAACAACTTAACAAAAAAATGTAAATATAAATTTTTCTAATACCTAGACATAAAATAACCCTAGACGAGTTGACATGCCGTATAAATCAATCAATTATTAATTGACAAATACTAGGTGGGATTGAAAAGTATCGAGATCGAAGCTTTAGAATTTTAAATGAATAGATATAAACTTTAAAATTTGAATAAAGACGTATGCAAAGCTGAGCAAATTACGTAATTAAGTATAAAACTATGCTTGGCAAAGCTAAAAATGTAATACTATCTTTTGGTCCGGCACCAAATGTGGTACTATGTTCTGGAGTCGGCTACCATTTGTAACGCTATTGTTTGGGTACGGTACTAAATGTAACAATATCTTCTCACAACAACACTAACAATATCGCGGTCGCCACAATCAACGCCAATAACAGCGCCAAAACATATACCGTTGTGCCCGACAACGTTTGCGGTACCAAATGTAATAATAATGGTGTTATCCTGATAACGGCGCCAAATGCGTTTCCATATTGTTTGTTTATCTATCCTCTCTGTGCCCACATTGTGTTTTAAAAATCCAGGGATAGGGAATGACACAATTCATCCGGAATTTCTTTCAACGGTCTGAGTAATTCGTTGGAATGTAAATCGAATGATGGGCCTATGAATCGGGATTACTCCCACAGTATTCACGAGCCCATTGCTGAGCGTCGGCGTTCGGGAGACATTCCTTGCAAGCCAAGAATTTAGAGGCCCAAGGGTAATCAGATAGCTACCTGGACAAACTTAAACCAGGAGCTTCCTTTTTACTCACCACCCATCTTAAGGGCCCCATTGATCAACAAATAACATCTTTCAGCAGAATTATATATGACGTTTGTCTCGAGTACTTTTGTGCAGTAACGCATAAAAAAAGATAAAACTGAAGGAAAACGAACCGAATAGATGACGGATATAGAAAGGATTTCAATATGAATGAAATGCACGCGGAGCCATCAATCCCGTGTGATCACGCAAAATCAAGAAACGGTTGCTATGACATCAACAGCCGAAAGTAAACGCGTTTTTAAATTGTATTTTGGGTTTTTCTCCCATTCCCATCATATGACATTCATTGTAAATAAATCATAAATTATAAATAAAATCCTACATTACATTTAAGTAGGTCTTTTTCAGAGAGCAAATGTGGTATTTTGGTGGTTGCTGCGCACATGGCGATGGATGAATGGTTATATATATTGTACTGTTCAATGGGTCGGCGGATGTGGCTAGCTACGTCCCCTTAGAACATATAGTTATTGTATGACCGCTCCCTCCCCTCCTCCCCCACAAAATGTTATGGCCTTGTGCCTACCTTGTAACAACTAGGAAATAAAGCGTTTTTAAATCACAAATTGTACGAAAATGAAGATGAACGAACGTCCAATGTAATGTCCGCTTTTAGTTGATCTGGCGTATACATAGATATATATTTCTTTTAAATACCCTGTCCGGTGGCAAAAGCTGCTCGGTAGCGCCAGGAGTGGCGGTACGGCCTTGAGCTACCGAAACTATGTTATCACCCTGACTGATGAGGACATGGTATCGCACGTGCTTTCACACCTTGTATGATGAAAAAAAATTTGCCTGGGTGTTGGCAACTCGAAGACTAGAACTCTTCGTCAACAATTAACAATCAGTTATTGAAACGTATTGGTGTAACAGTAATATGTCCAATATTTTTATGGAAAATTGTCGTTTTATTATCCAGATATATTGTATGATATTCAAACTACTTACTGTAGCATGAGAGATGTAAAATCTGTAAGGGACTATGAACAGAGACACAAAGAGACACTCCCCTACAGCCGAACGACGTCTCTGAACGCCTTCTGACAAGTGACTACTTTTTCAAAATTTGCTAATTTTTATATAACTAAATTCAGGATATCGGTAGGATGATGTCATCTCACTAATTTATTGCGTTATCTCACACGAGTCCCCAGTTCCACCATGTTTTCATTTCTCCAATCGAACCTATGATAAGACATGAATCCATTTTGTTTAAATTTGGTCTTTTTGTGTTGGTCGCTGGTACACTCGCTTGAACTTTCCAATTTGACTTACATTCCCGCTCAAAGATTTTAGCTAACTTAACAGCTAAATGAAAAACTCGCGGCCCGACCAAACCAGATAATAAAATAATTGATGCAATCAACTATCACAGCAACTAAGTTATAAAAGTGACGATGTCAAGAAGCCTAGACTGTTGTCTAGATTTCTTCCGTAAATTTCTTGCGTAAATGCTTATATAAAAAAATATATATAAAACCCGTTTTCCAATATTTTTGAACAATTTTTTTGCGAAACACAGCCTTTTGCAAATGCAGCAACTTCCATACTCTCCAGATTCAGTTCCGTGCAATTGAAAAATTATCTCAAGGCAAAGATCTGTGGACGTGAATGGAATTAAAGAAAAAAACCCTAATGCTGCATCTAAAGAACAGTTTTAGAGGTCCTTCGACTAAGGGAAAATTATCTGGAATAAATGTGTTGAATGAACTAAATTAATGTTTCGTTCACTGTTCGTTTCATTACTGCTTCAGTTTGAACTAAATAGAGAAGATTATTTTCAAATCTGTTCTCGGAATTTTCCCTGCATGCTAGTGTACTACCACTAGGATGTCTTGCTGGTGCTCCCTCTGATACAAAGCTCAGAAGCTGTCGGTCGTCATTCCTGTCAAAAGAAGTTGACAAAACATCTATATATTGGTTCCTACGTTCATTGATGTTTTAATTGGATCTGACGGACTTCGGGTTTTCACTCGTCACTTCAGAAGGAGAAACTTTGCGTCTTTCTATTGAACTCCCTCAAAAGGTAGGATTTATGAGAACGTAATGGCGTAATTTTTGTACTGCGGCTTCGAAGTAAGTGAGTTCGAACTCCAGTCGCGCTAATACGTTCATTTTCAAATTAATACCCCTGGGAAAGATATGAACCCTCCTCTATACCGCCAAGCTATGGGTTAAACAGTATTAGTGATGTTCTTCTACAAGGATAACTTTGGCATAAATTATCCACGAAGGTTGATATGCCATTAAAAAAGGAAATCAAACTTACTGGTCATGTGACTACCGTCAGCGAATCAAAATGTATCTGTGATTCCAAATCATTGGTTTTCCAGTTTCATTTATTTCACACTCTAGCTCTAAGCCTTTGATCTCTCAGCCATTTGTCACCTGTGCGGACGCTTGACCAAGGGTCAAACCTCGTTACTAATGTCTGTTCGCATATTAACATATGCGAATAATGATGTATTAATATATAATAGTAGTACGCACTCTATCTATGTTCATCGTAAATATCGATTTCTGTTTCGGTATTCAATGGCATATCAATTATCGCGGGTTATTTAATACCAAAACCATCCTTACATATACATAGATCGATTATGAAGGTGCACTTGGTGTAATCTTTATCGTCGTAGGAAACGAAGATGGTGAGCTGAGTTCAAATCCTAGACGAGGCTGATAACATTTCACATAGAACTGATACCCTTGGGAAAGGTATGAATCCAATTATTATCCCTCCATCTATGAGTAAATAGTAGGGTAGACAAGCGTCTTGGTGTGGCAACCAGTCTAGGAGAAGGAAAACTCAGAATACAAACCTGCTAAACTCCGCTTAAAAATTGATCTTGTGTCACATCTTGGCTGTGCTTGGGGGGGGGGTAAATATATATACGAGAGTCGTTTAAAACGTTCCTTGTAGTGGCAACACACAACTACTTCTAATAAAATAAGAAAAATCTATTGAGATATTTCTAGTTTTGTAAGAAGTGGTAGTTTATTGTCACAAAAAATGTTCGGCTACGTTTTTACTTGGTGAGGCTCATAACTTTTTGAGCAACCTATATATATCATACGCCTAACATATATATATAGTCATCCACAGACAGATCTGTTTCGTTCTATCAGAACTCATCAGTGTGGCTAGACAGTGTCTTCCCGTAGCTGGGATCGAAACCCGGTTGACTCAAACGTCAAACCAAAGCTTCTAACCATTTAGCCACGAGGAGATATTAGCTGCGAAGTAAATTTTAAACGGTTATGAATCACAATTACTATTGTTTACATACACCCGTTCAACGGTAGCCGAGACCTCAATTCAACTACGAAGAGGTTTGCAATAGACGCTAATGGCAACACGATTACTTCTTCGCCAGAGAACTCAACCCCACGGGGGTAGGGGAGTATATATATATCTCTATAGTCATCCACAGACAGATCTGTTTCGTTCTATCAGAACTCATCTGTGTGGCTAGACAGTATCTTCCCGTCGCTGGGATCGAAACCCGGTTGACTTATATATATATATATATATATATATGCAGGACTGAAGAGGAATAAGAAATTTGATTAAGACATAGATAGATAACATCAATTATTGTGTCAGAGGAGCTGAAAGACTCGCATCCAAACATATTTGCAATTGAAAACACCTGGATATCGGTCTTTCTTTTCAGCTATTTGCTTCTTTTAGCGGAAAGAGGGAAAGTGGAAAAAAAACAACTCCCCCACCCCTGCAAAAAGAACCTTCAAACCAACAACAAAAACAAACCAACAAACGAGCCAATCAACTCGATGTGAATAAGCCAACCAACATTAACTGGACATAAATAACATTTATCGAAACTAATTAGATTAGATAACGTAAAGGTGTAATATTTAACAACCTTACCTTGTAGGAACATCAACATAGAGATTGTCTATATAAGGATTGAAAAAATAAGACCCCAAGTTGCTCGATTTAGTTATCCGATGTGAACAAAAGGTTTTGAAACTGAAGAATTAATTTTTTTAAATCTTTGATTTCTAAATTCTAAATCTAAAATTTAATTGAAGACTTATGCACAGTTGAGGGCACCTTTGGTGGTGTAACGGTTAGCAAGCTTGACTAGCGAACCTACACGAGTGAGTTCGAGTCTCATTAGGTGCCCCATTCATTCAGCTTGGTGCCACATCGAAGCAAAGAGCTTTGTAAATTACCTTATGCACAGTTGAGCAATTTACATAATAAAATGATAAAGTCTTGGCATTTGTGAAATACAGGTTTGTGTGAGTGTAGAGTTCTCCATACTTGCCAGAATTAAGCAATGTGTGACTTATTAATTTCTGACTCTGAAAAGTAATCTCAGAGCCAAGACTTGAGGATATAAAAGAGATTAAAAGATAAAGGATTTCGAAGCTTCAAATCGTATCAAAATAGGGGTTTCGGAGGTACTTAGACCAATGAAAATCTCATTGGAATAACAATGTTAGATGCTAAGAGGATTATTCTGTGCTTCGTGAACAACGAAAGAAAATTAGTATTTCATTCGTTGTTCATGAAGCACTCAGTGAGAACTGAACTCATTAAAAATGATCTGCTTGCCTAGTTCACTAGTTATTACACCCTCAGGAGTGCCACAAAAAATAAGTCAAGCTTATTTGGAGAAAAAGCTGCAATTGAGTTTGGTTCATTTTGTGTGTCTTTTATGGCATAACTCTTATGGGTTATTTAATGCCAAATTAAATATGATTTGTAAACGAATTGTTTGTAGGTAACATTTTTAAACGAGACAGAGCTCATTTGTTTGCACATTGTTAAATGGTCACAAAATATCACAAATATTTCAATTTAACCATAGTCATTTGTTTGCACACATTTAAATGGTTTCAAGTATTGTAATCCAACATTAATAATTTTATTCAATATTGATCATTTGTTTGCACACAGTTAAATGGTTTCAAATATTGCAATCTACTACGATTAAATACGAATAATTCCACAGAATTTGGACTCGGATCATCGTGTCCATTTTCTACAGCCATAACGATTGCACCACGAGCGCCACCTATATATCATCATCATCATCATCATCAAGCTGTGCTAACACTACGTATTTTTCTCTCTTGTCATCCGTCCCTATCATCGATCGCTCCAAGTAGGTCTTCTAGACTGCGTCCAGTGTCCGCACAGAGTTGATGTATGTCTTTGCAGGTCAGCCAGCACTGGCACGTCTTTGTGTAGAAATCTATCGGATGAACTTCACTTATGAGTTCGTCGCTACTTTCTCAGCAGTGCACAGCAAATTTTGTTCGGCTTACTTGAATTGTTTGTGAGATGGGAGGTAAGTAGTCGCACAACTGCTGTTTTGTGGGATGTTGCTTCCAGGATTTATTCAAAATCGCATGCAGCATTCTTGTATAGTTCCCATCAAACTTTTTCTCAATGGGTTTCGTTAGTATTCATGCGGTGCATCAATAAAGCCGTATTAACAAAGTCACAGCTTAGAAAATTCCCGTTTTATTGGCGTTCATGTAGAGGCCAATGCCTCCTATCGCTCTCTCCAGGATATGCAGAAGACTTTCGACTTGCGAGAAGAGCTAGATCATCTGCAGAGTCTACACCTGTCATAGTTTCTACGAGATGTTGTCTTCTTCTTGCCTCTCTTTTTAGTATGAAACCATTTTTTTATTTGATCCGTTGATGTTCGAAGTTCGTAATCTAGGCAGATTATAAATATGTATGGTGCTAATGTATGTCCTTGCAAGATTCCTGCAACAATATTGAAGAATCGGTATTGCCATCAGCTGAGTGAACCATTGCTTTCGCATAAAGCATCAAAATAGCGGATATAGTTTCTTTGCGGAGACCATATGCTCGAAGTATTTGCTCCATATTTTCTTTATGGAATCGAATGCCTAAGAAAAATCTACGAATAATAGTGTTACCTCGAGATCTTTTGCACGTACCCCTTCGATGATTCAACAGATAGTCAGAATCTATGAAACTGTGAATCGATTTCTCCGAGAGCCGTTCTGATTTTTCCGAAGAATTTTCTCGATTTTACGTTGGATACGATTGAGAAGCAGGGCATTATAAAGCTTAGCAACAATAGCTGTAATAGTTTTGCCCCTGTCATTCTAAGTGATTCCATGGTCACCTTTGGTGGGGGGGAAGATGCAGCTTTTTGATCTTTATTAGGTTTGTGCGCACTGGCATTTATTGGAGATTTTCTTATTAAGTAAGGATGCATTTTTCTTTCATAATATCTTGGGGTTTTTTTCTAACTGCTATTGACTCTTATGGAACTCTACATTTGGCTCTTTGTTTTGTTTGTATTCACTCAGCGAAATATTACCATGACACTAAAAACACACACACACACACACACACACACACATATATATATATATATATATATGTAGAGAGAGAGAGAGAGAGACAAAAGGATAAAAGGCGAAAGAGGAAGACATCAATTCAATCTGTGACTTGAACAAGTACCCTGAGAGGGCATATTCATTTGATTTTCAAGTGGAACTGTCTGTAAGTTCCTCCTCTTCAATCCACTGTCGGGAAACACATAAAAAGAAAAAGAATTACATCTTCATTGAAGAGTTCTTATCCGCTGGGCTTTACCTCTCGTTGACATTATTTGTGCATACGTCGTTTGCAGACTTTGAATTAAGCATTTTTAAACAGATTCTGATTCTTACTAATTCACCCGTATCATCAAAAATGACTTAACAATCTTTTATCATAATTCACCACCCTGTCCACTACCCTGTCGGCTGGGGCCGTAAAAAGCACCGACTGCACATCCACAGAGGTATAAGAACCCCCCCAAAAAAAAGTCTCCTAGATATGACACCAATCCATTTGATATTGACGCTACTAGAAACCAATTAACTGTGTGCAAACAAATGATTAGTTTTAAATAGAACTATTAGTGTTTGATAGAAATACTTAAAACTATTTAACTGAATGCAAACAAAGGATAACTATCAAATATAATCATTAGTGTTAGATAGCAAAACTTGAAACCAATTAACTGTGTTCAAAGAAATGATCAATATTGAATAGAATTATTAGTGTTAGATAGCAATACTAGATACTATTTAACTATATACGAATAAATGACTTATATAAATAGAATTATTAGTGTTAGATAGCAATACTTGATACCATTCAACTATGTACAAATAAATGATTTATATTAAATAGAATCATTAGTGTTAGATAGCAATACTTGATACCATTTAACTAAGTACGAATAAATGATTTAAATTAAATAGAATTATTTGTGTTTGGTAGCTATACTTGAAACCATTTAACTGTGTACAGACAAATAATTAATATTGAATAGAATTATTTCTGTTAGATAAGAATTGTTAACTGGGCCATTGGCCTAATGAGTAGAGTGTTTACCAATGGTCCGGGAAACTGAAGTTCAATCCCAGGCCGAGTCATACCGAAGACTCAAAAAATGATACTTGATTCCGCCTTGCTTAACTCAGCATTATAAGGTAAGTATCAAGGGTAAAGTGGAGCAATCCAGAGAATGGAGTAGCGCCCTCACCTAAACCTCAGTGTAGTA
The DNA here is from genome assembly GCA_963585895.1 of Sepioteuthis lessoniana. Taxonomy (NCBI): domain Eukaryota; kingdom Metazoa; phylum Mollusca; class Cephalopoda; order Myopsida; family Loliginidae; genus Sepioteuthis; species Sepioteuthis lessoniana. The sequence goes on along the minus strand of OY757915.1, from coordinate 88,659,086 downwards.
GCAATTGAAAAGGGAGCCTTCTGGTTGCCCTCGACTAAGGTCGCCATACTTTACTTTTATGAATAGCTGAAACCATTTAACTATGTGCAAACAAACAATATTGAATAGATTTAATAGTGTTAAATAGAAATATTTGAAACCATTTATCTCTGTTCAAGCAAATGAGCTCTGGATCGTTTAAAAATAATGCTCCCTACAAACTATTTGCATGCAATTATATATTTGGCATTAAGTAACCCAAAAGGATTGATATACCATAAAACACAACTAAACCAAACCAAATATCTGTGCGTCTACACTTTCTGGAAATGTTTTAAATTATATATCAGAGGTTCATGTAAGTTCTATGTAAAGTAAGTTGGCGACCTTAATCGAGGGTAACTCGAAGGCTCCCATTTCAATAGCTACTACACCGAGGAGTAGGGGAGGGCGCTACTCCATTCCCTGGATTGCTCCACTGTACCCTTGACTCATACCTTATAGTGTTGAGAGCTAAGCAAGGCGGCATCAAGTGCCATTTTTTTAGTCTTAGGTATGAATGACTCGCCCTGAGATTGAACCCCGGTCTCCCCGGCCAGTGGTGAACACTCTACTCATTAGGCCAATAACTCGGTAGCCTATGTAACCATGAGCTAATTTGGAAATCCTGAGAGGCTATGAACCATCATCAAAAGGTCAAACAAGAAGAATATAAAAACTAATAGCAATGTTATCTATCTACAAACTCTTTCATGAGGAAAATTAATATATGTCATGTGAAATTTTGAAGGCGACATGCATGTTAAGGCATTAATAAATGAAAAAAGTTTAACACCGAAACGCAAAACACTTCATTCGCCCAATCGGTAAGGTTTAGATTATCCTGATTGTAATCCCTGTAGAAGGGTGAAGACACCCCCCCTACACACACACACACACACACACACACACACACTCAAAGAAAAGGGATGTTCTGGATATGATACTTAGCTGCATTTGATTATGCGGTTACAGTTCTAGATCTCTGGAGAGTGTGGAGTACCTTTTATTGCCAATATTCCAAGGTCCACTCTGATCCGTAGAAGGTAGTACCTATTAAGTTTCAATCTATCATTCAAATTGATCTCTTTAAAAATTGTTTGTATTGAACAGGAATATTTGATATCATATACTTGTGTACAAAATACTCTCAAGTAAAGTATACTGAAAATGTAAAATGTACGCATTTCCCTAACCTCTCGGTATAAAATAATACGGAACAGGTTGACATGCTGTTAAAATCAATCAATCAACAAAGTACTTTATGAACCTCAAAGACCATATGTAATACGAGTAATAGCTCAGTTGGCTTGGGAAAGGTATGAACCCTCATATCCCTTCAGCTGTGGGTTAAATAGTACCGATTACTCCTACCTAGATGCCTTTGGCATTAAATAACCCACAAAAATTGATATGTCATTAAACAAAGAAACCAAACCAAAACCAATCATTCCTGTGTTCTCTCGTCTATTCATTCTGGAATATTCTGGGGACATAAAAAAAATGTCATATATTTTTTTTGTTCCAAGCCAGAAATTGTTATTTTCCAATTGCTTATGCCTAAATTAAATGGAAAAGATTTATTCATATCGTCTAACTTTGCTTTTGTAACGAACAAGAGTATAATGAAAACATTACAAGTGGCTATATTTATGGATTGATTCATAAAAAGGGATTTACATTACAGTTACAATACAAATATCAAAAAATTACTCACTTCTAAACATTTTCGTCCATTTTCGTATAACTTTATTATAAATGCATGTAAATGTTGATTCATTACTTATTTATTTAGAACTTTTAAAAAAATGTAAAAATTTGCCTTTTACATTAAAAAATAGGTTACTTTCTAAATTTCATTATCAAAGACAATAAAAACAAACTTTGAAGAAAGTGACAGATATTTTTACACTAATTACAACATAAACAATTAGGAAAGAATACAAACTATCCACAAACACAATTTGTGTTATATACAAAAATTTGAACACAATTATATGGTTTCAAGTATTTCTATATTATACTAATAATCTATGCACAATATGGTTCCAAGTAATTATTCCTCTCATATAAGAATCATTTATTTGTACACAGTTATATGATTTCAATTAATTATTCCTGTACCATAACGGTGCCAAATAGACGTTTGTACCACCACGTCTAGGCAGAGCCATTTCTACAACGACGTGCGAACATGTTAATGGCAGTATCATTACGTCTTAAGTAGTAATCGGACCCTTTTGTAACCTCACCGTATGAAAAGTGACGAACACACGAAACTCTGTCTTAGTTCACTAATAGAAAACTCAAAAGTTTAATCCCTACAACACTTTTTAATTAGTCGCTGGGAGAAAAAACAGAGTATGAAAACTGAGTCGCCTGCATTAGCTGGACTAAGAGAACAATATATTGTTTTATACCGAGATGAGATCAGTCACAACAGTAATACAAATACATATACAAAACACATACACATATGTAAATACATATACCCATACAGGCGGACTCCGTCGTTTCAAGTACGAACGGTTTATTAATTTCTGACTTCTGTCCATGGCGACACCAGGAGAGAGACACAATTCTTAAAAGTCTATGCTAACCATACTATGCTGACCCCACCCCCAACGCGCGGCGCATCTTATGATATTTAAGATCTCTGTCGGTAGAGATCCGAAAAACCTAACTATATCTTTCAACGGTCAATATTCAACTGTCGCCTTCAACGGCCCAAATCCAACTCTCGTCTTCAACGGCCCAAACTCAACTCTCGTCTTTAACAGCCCAAATCCAACTCACGTCTTTTCAAAATCCTCAAATTTTCAGGACCATCTCTTCTGGGTATGACGTCATCCACACTCCAGCCTCATTTCCTGTCTGGGGGTTTATTGAGATAAATAATCATTGTCATATCCTTTGCGCACTAGCATAACTGCACCAAATGACTATGCACCTGGAATTAAGAGACTCGAATCATTCAAAGCCTTACCAAACTGAATGATAAAATAGAACTAGCGAAACAATCATTCCTTAATTATATAACAATATCATGAGGAGAAAGAGAGAGCAGACAAAACCTTCAATTTTCTTTCTGCACTTTCCAGTATTTCTAATGTGATTGTTCGCTAGTTTCCTCTTCACAAATTCGAATCTGGTGTGAGATCTTCTTTAGGAGCTCACCCTCAAATGTGGGCCACAACTTTCGACTATCTTCACATTGTCCTGGCTCGTGTTCACTCGCGTCTTTACCTTGTCACGTCTCCGAGCCGACAAACATTTCAAACCCGACTCGTCCCCGTACTTCCGCTGGTGTCAGAGGGAGGACATATCCGTTTCTATACCTATGCAGATTTGGGACCTCTGGTTTTTTTCTGGTCATTTTTGATTACCGTAGTCATTCAGCCATGACTGGCTGACCTACAACGGGTGCTTTAACCTGAGTCACGCTGAGGTCAGCTGGGCATTCCCGTTGACTGTCTCTTCCTCCCTCTCCCCCCCTCTCTCTCTCTCTCTCTGCTTTTTCTTATTACTATTTTTCTTCTCGCTTCCTCCTTCCCCAGAAAGTCTCTTTATAACTTGGACCTACCATATTACGTTATATTCCTCTTGAATAAGGTTTGGTTTGGTGGGTTTTATGGCATATAAACCTTAGCAGGTGATTTAACGCCAAATCCATTTTTATGTAAATAATCTGTTCAATTTAAAACAATTCAGTTTAGCATAAATACAGTTTAATTGTCAAAAACATTTATTTGAAACTATTCAAGAAGTTATATGTAAAAATTCAGTTAAGTGTAAATACAATTTTAATGTCGAAAAACAGTTCTATTTGAAATAATTCAGTTAAGCATAATCACGCAGTTTAAATGTAAGTACGGTTTAATTGTCAAAAACATTTCTATTTCAAGCTATTCAATTTACTCAAACAATTCAGTTTAGCATAAGAATGCTGTTAGTTCTATTTATTTTATCAGGTGCTACCACTCCGAGCCAGAGTAGATCTGGGAGCTATGGTAATGAAGGGGTACTCCGTATTCCCCAAAGCTCCAGCATTGCTGGAACATCACCATCAGATTGTTTAGTGTCATATCCCGGACACTCGTTGGGGGGGGTCTTACCCCTCTGCAGAGAAGCAGTCAGTGTATTCTACAGTCCCAACCGACTGGGCGACTCTTGAATAAAAATCATTAATTTGTACACACACACACACACACACACACACACACACGGGCCATTGGCATAATGAGTAGAGTGTTCGCCAATGGTCCGGGAAACAGGGATTCAATCTCAGGTTGAGTCATAGCAAAGACTCAAAAAATGATACTTGATTCCGCCTTGCTTAACACTCAGCATTATAATTAAAGACCAAGGGTAAAGTGGAGCAATCCAGGAAATGGAGTAGCACCCTCTCCTAAACCTCGGTGTAGTAGCTATTAAAAAAGGAGCCTTCGGGTCACCCTCTACTGAGGTCGCCAACTTTACTTTACTTATGTGTATACAGTTATATGCTTTCGAATAATTCTATTAAATACTAATAGATTTTCCCAAAATTTATTTGACCCATATGTAGTACCTGTTACTTCAAGTCAAAGTTGACCTGGTATAAAAAATAAGTTTATAGTTGTTTAATATGTCCTAATAATTCTTATAACAGATTATTGATTAAAGAGCTTCAACATAAAAAGTAACCATTTTGCATACTTTTACAACATAAGCAATTAAGAAATAATATGTCATTCAGGAACGAAATGACTTCATCAACTCCAAAATAAAAAAAATTTTCTTCCGAAGATTATAAGTCCCATCAAAGTCTCTTGGTAATTCTTCAAGCAACAGATGTCAAATTACTCACGACTCAAAATTTTACGCTTTCGATCCTCAGGCGATTATTTGGTTTCGTTTGGTTTTATGGCACATCAACCATTGTAGGTTATTTAAGGCCAAATCCATTTTTTAAAATTAAACAGTTCTATTTCAAACAATTCGGTTTAGTATAAGTACCCAGTTTAAATGCCAAAACAGTTCTACTTAAAACAATTTAGTTTAGCATAAGTACACAATTGTTTTGTTTAAACACAGTTAGATATAAAACAATTCTATTTCAAACAATTCAGTTTAACATAAGTACATAGTTTAGTTCTATTTGACCCATAGATGAGGTTCTGACACTCCTAGTCAGAGTGGATTTGGGAGTGATAGTAACAGAAGAGTACTCTGTATTCCCCAAAGCTCCAGTATTACTGGAGCCTCACCATCAGACTGTTTAGTATCATATCCATGATACTCGTTGGGGGTGGGGTTTTATCCCTCCGCAGAGAAGCGGTCGGTGAATTCTGCTGCCCTAGCCAACTAAGTCAATCCTCAGGTGAGCTAGTATTCAAGATATCTGACTTGTTGAATACTATACCTTTTCCAGTCCAAATTGGGAATAGTTCATTTCAAAATGGGAATAGTTCATTTCAAAATGGGAATAGTTCATTTCAAAATGGAAATAGTTCAGTTCAAAATAAGAAATTTAAAATAAAAAAAAATAAATTTATAAATATCTTTGGTGCTACAACAAGGTATTGATTTGTTAAATTCTTTTAGCCTAATGGTTAGGTCAACTGAAAACCGTGATAACAGGTGAAGTGCAAAAGCACGTATCTTGGAGGTATATGAGATGGATGGAAATTGGAAAGCCCTAGCGGAAAATCTTTCTATTCCGAAAACCACCCTCTATCGCTGGATTAGTAAGGGAAATCAACCTGATACAAGAGGAGGGCCTAGAAATTGTAAGGTCAAACAGATGCATTTGGATTTTATTCAAGCACTAGAAGATGAAAATCCTAGGATCACATTAAAGAGATGGCTTGACAATTACTGAACAAAGGGCAAGAGCTTTGACTTCATTAATTGAGGAAGAATTGGGAAGGGTTATACCAGAAGTAGGCAATCGTTTCATAGCTGGAATTCAATCTAAAATTCCTGCAGCTGTAGCATTAGAAGATGTTGTGTTCTAATAAATGACTTGAAGAATTTTTTTTATATTATAGAATGTTAACAATTTTATTGCTAAAATAATTTATAAAATATTTTTTATATCTACACTTATAATAATTTTTCCATTTTGAACTGAACTATTCCCATTTTGAACTGAACTACTCCCATTTTGAACTGGAAAAGGTATAGTCCACTTCCGGATCAAAAGTCAAGCGTGTTGAATACTATCTGACGCAAAGATCGAAAGCGTGAAACACGGAGTCGTGAGTTTTTATCTTGTTTTGTATAATCTGCATTTTTGTGCAACCTTGATATTTTACTGATTAAAAACGTTTGTTGCATTAAATTTTAATCAAAATCATTAGTGTGTGTGTGTGAAAAAGAGAGAGGTGCATATTTGCCAGTTCTGGAAATATTTCCAGTTTCAAAAAATGGAGATATTAAGCTAAACTGAGGTAATGATTCGGTCATTGGGTCTTTTCTAACTAATGTAATGCCAAGATTAAAAGCAACATAGAGTGTCTGCTTGTGCTGGCCGTCTACATGGTCATATTAACCTAATTGAACGAGGCTTTTTCTGGCGTCGTTCCTAATCGACATCTGGTCAACACGTGACCTTATAGGAGGATAGTCAATTGGCTAATTGGCGCATTTGCCCGACATGAAAAGCAATGGTTGTTTTTTAATATTGTTAAAATATTGGATGTCGGAAAATTGTTTGTTTTGTCTTTTTTTTTTCTTCTTTTCATCTCGTTATACTTTTTCATTTTTTTAATTTGTGCATTCCAATCCCATCCTCTCGTTTTAGGATATATATATATATATTTCTTTATTTGCTTTCTATTTCTTCACCTGGGTCATCCATTAATTTTTCTTTTTCTTTTTTTTTTTTTTTTTTTTACTTGTCATTTTCTTCTTAAAACGTTTCCTTCTTTTCTGTCCTTTTTTCTTTTCTTTTTTTTTTTCTTCTTATTTCTTCTTTACTGTTGTCTTGTCTTTCTTTTGCACATGTTGCCTCGTGGAATAAGGAAACATCAAAAGAAAGAAAGAAAAAAAAGAAAGAAAGAAAGAAGCAAAATTAAACAAGTGGAGAAAGTAAGTAAAATGAAAGAAAGAAAAAAGAGAGAGGCAAAAATAAAACAAAACAATAAAATAAATACAAGCTTCAAAAAGACAAACTGTCGATATTTTAATCCTTTCTTGGAATTTAAATTGTATGTCTTCAATATTTGCCTCGTGTCTCTCTATGCATGTCATCAACACGTGATTCTAAAACAACAAGCAATAAATAACCGTTTCAAATCAACTCATTAGGCAACCCTGGTCCTTTTGTTTGTTTTGTTGAGTTTCTTCTTTGCTTTTTTTTTTTTTTTTGCTGTTGTTTTTTTTTTGGGGGGGGGGCTTTCTTCTTTAGTTTTTTTTTTTTCCTTTCGTTCTTTTCTAATATTTTATTTCATTTTTCTTGCAATAAACAAACGTTTTAAAACTACTCAATAGGCAACTCAGATACCTTCGTTTTGTTTGCTTTTTATATTGTTGTTTTTTCTTTTTGTAGGAGGGGGACTTTTACCTTTTGTTTCTTCTTATCTGTGTGTGTGTGTGTTTGCTTGTTTTTTTTTATTTTTATCCATTTATTATCAATTTCATTAATTCAAAACAAAACCCTTTTATGCCAATAATATATATAGAAAATGATGCAATTTCTTCATCAAAGAAAGTTCAAGAAAAAAACTGATCAATTTTGGCGTCAATTTTTAACATGAAAAAACGCCCACGCACGTGTCCAAGAAAATTCAAGAATTTGGGAAAAACCCAACTTAAAAAATCAAAACAGTCGACCACATTTTTGACTAATCGGATGTGTTAAAAGATACGCGGTCACTTTGTTCGTTAGAAATTTGCGGAGCTAATGTGCGTGTGCGTGATCCCCCACCAATACTATAAAGTCAAAACATCTCCAAAAGCCTAATAGAACAGTTCACTTGTTATCCAGGTAAGACGAATACAACTGTGTCTCGAAATCTCTTGGCGGCCCAACTTGCTTACGACCGTCAACTTGGACGATAGCTTTTCAACTCAACGTGCCGACTAGAAATTCACAATTATCCACAGTGATTTAGCACAAGAACAATTTCATTCCTTTGTTTTCAGATCGATCCAAGAATGAAACTTCTCTATTTTTGTAGCACTAGTATTATAAAATGAAACGCAGTTTCTTCCAAGCAGCGATCGTGTTGATACTGCTATATGGATGCCACTACATGGATGCTAACTAAACGGCTGGAGAAAAAACTTGATGGCAACTACACAAGAATGCTGCGAGCAATATTCAACAAGTCCTGGTGGCAACACCCCACAAAGCACCAGCTGTACGGTTACCTACCACCCATCACGAAAACTATCAAAGTTAGATGAACCAGACATGCAGGACACTGCTGAAGAAGTTGGGAAGAGCTCATAAGTGACCCCTTCACATGGCCGAGCAAAAGCAGGGCGACCAGCTCAAACCTACATACAGCAGCTCTGTGAGGATACAGGGTGTAGCCCTGAGGACCTGCCGGAAGCTATGAACGATAGGAAGGGGTGGCGAGAGAGGGTCAGGGATATCCGTACTGATGGCTCGACAAGATGATGATGATGATGATGAGTGTTAATTGTCTTATTTTTATTAACATCAGTCCACTACTTATACATCTCAAATGAAGAGCTCATGTTACATATTGACCCTCGACCAAGCCGTCAATCAAGAGATGCACAAGTGTAAATAAGCGGAAGCAGGTGGACATCAAACAAAAATATAACCAGGTGCCACAGACGGCTTGGGTCAGTTCCAGTTCCAGTTGGAGTCAGTTGGGAGACAAGATGCCAGCGTGAGAATCAGCTTGCAGACTGAGGGCTTGCGGCCCTCAGTGACCCACGGTTAAACAACCCCAGCCAAAATAAGGAAGAAGTGCTGCTATGGTCAGACGAACTTTGGGCCAATATGTAGTAGTCTGTCCCCGTCTCCAACTCACCTCACACAAAACCAAAATCAACCCTTTCGAGAATAAAGTGTGAGAGATATATATTTGTAAAGAATGCGTTCGTTCGTTCTTTGAAGTTCGTACATTATTGTTGACTTTGTTTCCGCTTATATTCGTATATGTACACGTGCAGGTGTATGTATTATGAGTATACAACACTCATTTGCCAGGAGTCCTGACAACATATGTAAAAAGGTCAGTTGAAGACACTTATAATTTTCTTTCGGCAGATGGATATCCTACATCACCAGTGATTTTTTTTTCCTCGCCTCCCTTATAGCATACCAACAATGTTAAATACTATTTTAAGCACTTTCTAAAAAGACATTTCTTCAGAAAAATTTTTCTCCTGGCGATAACCAAAAGTCAAAAAGACCTATTTAAAACGCATGTTTTGAGCAAGTAGCATTCAGAAAATGTCAAACTAAAAGTCCTTTAAATGCTTTACAACGAGGTTAAATGTGATGTCGAGGCCTTTCTATTTGGTGATTTTAAGTATTCGGTTCCCGATCGTCTGGTGTTTCGTTCAGAAAATTTACTTATTCTTTCGGTTATAACTTCTTGAGGCATCAGTGTTTTTGTTTTTGTTTCTTTTTTTACCTCTCTTAGGCTGCATTGAGGAAATGCTGTGTTGAAAGAGGAGTCTCCAGATACCAGTCATTGGTTTATATCCTCCAAATCTTGAAACTGGGAGTAAATGAATAAAAGGAGGAATGATGATCCTAAACGCTTTTCTTTAAATGATCACATAGAAGGGCCTTTTCAAAGTGTGTATTTTGAACCACCGGTACTATACTGCTGAACTTTCAGACTAATAACCTTTGGAATGGTATGAAACCCTTTATCCCTCCAGTTATGGATTAAATAGTATTATTGTTACTCTTCAACAAGGATGGTCTTTAGGACAAATAAGCCCCGAATGTTGATATGCCATTAAACAAAGACACCAGACCATTCTGCAGATTTAATCAGATACTTACAAAACATTTCTGAGCACCTCTAGTAGTGTAATGGTTAACAAGTTATACTATCAAACGTACACGAGTGAGTTGAAGTCTCATTGGGTGTCCCATTTATTCGGCCTTGTGCTATATTGAAGGAAATTACTACTTACTAAATATTTTTATACAGTATATGTCCATCTATTTGATACTTTTTCGGGATGTTTTACTAAAGATTACAAAGAATTTAACTCTATTATCGGTTCATTGGCCTAGTGGATTGAGCCTTCGCTAATGGCCCGGAAGACCTGGGTTCCATCCCAGGTCGAGTCATACCAAAGACTTTGAAAATGGTACTTGATACCTCCTTACTTAACACTCAGCAATATAAGGTACGTATCAAGAGTAAAGTGGAGCAATCCAAGGAAAGGAGTAGCACCCTCTCCTACACCTCGGTGTAGTAGCTATTGAAAAGGGAGCCTTCTGGTCGCCCTCGACTACGGTCGCCAACTTTACTTTTACTTACATCTTTTTAATAAGCTCTTAATTTCAAATAGTATGTTTCAGTTATATACAGAAGGGAGTCACCGCCTGTAGTGACTAACGTGTTGGACTGCAATATAATAGTTGGCAAGTTCGAACTCCTGTCATGCAATTACGTTCACATTTCGACTAATACCCTTGGGAAAGGTATGAACTCTCTTATCATCCAGGTTATGGGTTAAATAGAACCACTGTTCTTCTACAAGGATGACTTTGGCATTAAATTACCCACGAAGTATCCTGTTACTTTCTGTAGCGTAATTTTAGGGTCCTGGTCTATCATAGTAAAAATTCTAGATCTGATGTTTTTGTCTTTCATTGCTCAAAGTCACTGGACGAAGATTAAACATTAAAACATGTAAATTGGAAGATCGCCTAATTTAAACAATTCACATTCAGAATTTACTTTGCCTGCATAAGTCACAAAGTCTTCATTCTCTTGTTTTACAATGTTTGAACATTTATATCGAGTATGGAACAAGCTATTATTCTGTTGTATATTGACCTACGACCCAGCCGGACTGTCAAAATAGGAAATGCACCTGTAAATAACAGGTGCATCCGGTCGATGAATAGCAGAGTATAACATTGACCGTGACAGACTGGGTTCTTCAGCCTTGGTAAGGCAACTAGTCTAGAAGGAAAACTCAGAATTCAAACCTGTTAAACTCCGCTTAAAAACTGACCTTGTGTCATATCCTGCCCGAGCGGAGGGGTTGGGTAAATATGATAACCTTGACCGTCATTATATGTCATTAAACAAAGAAATCAAACCAAATCAATATATAATCAAAAATATGAAAGAAATTTTCAAATTTCACAATGTTTATAAATATATAGATATCGTCAAGAAATTAATAATACAGGATCCAAAATTTTAATATTGTATTAATTATAAATTATGATTTTTTTAATAAAGCAGTCCTTGAATCACTCTGTTCTCTTTCGAGCTATAAGTAAATAGTAGGACAGACTAGGTTATTTAACCTTGGTAAAGCAACCGGTCTAGGAGAAAGAAAACTCAGAATTTAAACCAGCTATACTCGGCTTAAAAATTGACCTTGTGTCACATCCTGTCCGTGGAGGTGGGTTAAGTAAATACATACTTGGAATAAGCAGTTGGCTTTCGTAACACATGACAAAGTCATACATGAGATAAACATTTTGGGGGCCCAAAAAAGATCTTTTAACACACCCTCTAAGCGGAAAACCCCTTTCAGCCCAATTCGCTCTGATGAACCAATCGGGGAGCTGTTCATTTCGTAAGTTGATCGATCTATTGAACATAACTTGTCTCTTTCATCGCTGACGCCATGGTTGGAACGCATTACCCACTACTTAACTGTGCTTGCATTCATTGTCGCCGAAATCAGCAAGTGGGATAGGGCTCAAAATACATTCTCTACATCCCAAGAAGAGGGATCATTTTTTTACATAGGTTTCCAGGGTATGACACTAATCTGCATCAAGCGGTGGCCAGCAGTTTTGAAACTCTGAGGAATATAGATAATTCCTTCGTTACCATTATTCTTAAAACCACTTTTTCCTAGAGAGGTCGTACATATTACGTAACAATTTGAGGTATTTGAAAATTAGTACTATTGAATAGAAATACTTGAAACCAGATAACTGTGTGCAAATCATTTGTATTAGAAATAGTTAGCTGAAGCCGTAATTCTTTACAAATTATTGTTAGATATTTGAAAAAGATATGTAATGTAAGTAATGTGGCGATCGTTGTCGAGGGCGACCAGAAGGCTCTCTTTTCAATAGCTACTACACTGAGGTGTAGGGGAGGGCGCTACTCCTTTCCCTGGATTGCTCTACTTTACCCTTGATACGTACTTATATTGCTGAGTCTTAAGCAAGGGGGTATTAAGTACCATTTTTAAAGTGTTTGGTATGACTCGACCTGGGATTGAACCCAGGTCTCCAGGACCATTGGCGAACACTCTACCCACTAGGCCAATGAGCTGGTATAAGATATAGTTCCTTGAAAAAAGACAAATAACCCAACAAACGTTGAAAATAAGTAAAACCAATCAAACAACAACCTACCAACTTGAAACCAACGCATTTCTGCTAGGAAAAATTCTATGATTACTTTTTTTTTAAATATTTTTTATTTTCTAAGAGACCTAGGTCATTTACTGGTATACATTTTAGCATTTTGTTTAAGAGTTTTTGTTTTTACCCCATCCCTGAATAAATGGTGATTAATCATGGTGTATAAAGTGGCTACAAGAGGCAGCACCTGCATTTCGAAAAAAATATTCTAAGAGGTTTTTCCACTGATTTATTTATCTATTTGTCCCCTCATATATATATATATATATAATCCAAGGAAAATAATCCAAGAGGTAGGAATATCCAGTCTGAGAGCTCAATGCCAACGGCTATCGACAGTATAATTAATTTGGGATTAAAAATACATTTAAAAAAATCACGTGCAAAGCAAAAATATTTTTTTATATAAAAAAGAAAAAGAAAAATCCAATTCCTTGGTATCATTATACATTTGTTTCCGGTCTATGATTACTCTCTTCAGATGGCGAAAGAAAAATACTGTTTTGTATTTGAATATCATTTATATCTATATATGTTGTCATCCACGGACAGACTGTTTCGTTGTATCACAACTCATCAGTGTAGCAAGACACGTAGGACGCTTCAAGCTGGAACTGAAACCCGCCCAACTTTACATTAGACTAAGTATCATACCGCTCAGCCTTCAGTCGACATACGTCAGCTCGGGAATAATAAGGCATTATGTAGTAGCTTTCGCTTGTTTACATTTTGCCTTACTGGATATCAGAGTGCTCAATTCTTACGAAGAGCTTTGCATTGCGTGAGTGGCAGCCATTAATTCCCCCGCCAGAGTGCTCGACCCGCATCCAAAGATATATATATATATATATATATATATATATATATATATATATATACCGATAGCTGTCCATGCCTTCGTTAGCCGTGTGTCGATACGCAGTTTCTTCCAGGCAGCGGTTGTGTCGATACTGCTGTATGGATGCACTACTTGGACGCTGACAAAACGGTTGGAGAAGAAACTAGACGGCAATTACACAAGAATGCTGCGAGCAATATTGAATAAGTCCAGACGGCAACACCTCACAAGGCACCATCTGCCTCCCATCACGAAAACTATCCAAGCTAGACAAACCAGACATGCAGGACACTGCTGGAGAAGCAGGGACGAGCTCATAAGTGATGTACTCCTATGGACCCCCACATATGGCCGAGCAAAAGCAGGACGACCAGCTCGAACATACATAGAGCAGCTATGTGAGGATACGGAATGTAGCCCTGAAGACCTGCCAAAGGCGATGAACGATAGAGAGAAGTGGTGAGAGAGGGTCTGGGATATCCGAGCTAGTGGCTCGACATGATGATGATGAAGATGATATATACAGAGGGAAGGAGTTTTTGTAGCGTAGTAGGTAACGTACTGGACTTCGACATCCTAGTAATTGAGTGCGAAATCCATTCGTGTTATCAAGTTTACTTTTGGATAAATACCCTTTAAACAGGCATGAACCCCTTATTCCCCCACCGTTATGGGATTTATAAAACCACTATTGTTTTTTGTGCTAGGATGGCTTTGGCATTAGATTACCCACGAAAGCTGGTATGCAATTAAAGAAAAAAATAAGAAAGAGTTCATTCCAATAATCTACTCCAGATGACTCACTTCTTGTAATTAGAACATAGTGGGTTTTTAGCTTTGATTTAGCAACCTGTCTAAGAGAAGGAAGACTCTGAATTCAAACCAGCTTTATTCCGCTGAAAAATTGATCTCTTAGATTCTTTCCGTGGTGGGGTAGTTCTCTTAAAAATTGGGAAGGCATGAACGCTTAAGCACCTATATCCCATATACAAATTTACTCACCAAAGATTAAGTTCAAAAGAAATCTAAAAAAATGAATAAATATACAAGCTAAGAATTATAATATACAAGAATTTCCTTTTGTTTTTTTGTTTATTTGTTTTTGTTTTGTTTTCTTCTGTTTTTTTATTTGTTTGTTGGTTTGTTTGTTTGTTTTTGTTTTGTTTTGTTTTATTTTTCGTTTTTTGTTTTTGTTTGTTTGTTTTTGATGTTGTTTTTGTTTTTTGTTTTTGTTTTTGTTGTTTTTTTTTTCTTTTTGTTTTATGAGATGTTTAAAGGTATTCACTAAATCGAGTACAGGTAATCCATCTGGGAGAGCCTGTAAGTATCGAATTCATTGCTCGGTAGTAATGGTGTGATCTAAGGAAAGTGAATATAAAGGTGGATGAGAAAAAGGATAGAAAAAGAAAGGGGAGGGCTAAATCAGGAAGAAAAAGGGAAGAAAATCAGAAAAAGAATACAAAGATAACGAAAGAGAAAGATAAAGTAAGAGAGAAAAGACGGAGGAAAAATGGAAGAGGAAGAAAAAAAAACACAAAGGAAGAAGAGAGTGAAAGGAAGGATTTGGTTGTGTTTTATGGCATATCAACACTTACAGATCATTTAATGCCAAATCCTATTTATATATATATAGAGAGAGAGAGGAATATATATATTGTGACGTGACAGCCACTAATCCACATCCCCTCACTGCACTGCGGTAAGGGTAACCCTTTCTTCTTTTACCCAACTGGTGTGCCTACGGATAGTTGCTACTGCAACACTAACGTTAAAACGGCGACGGGAATTCAAAAATATAGAGGACTGTTGATTGGGTAACGACAGCCAATCAAACCGCCGTCTGAAAGGAAACGGATAACCCAGCGCGGGAACCAACTTCAGAAAGTCAGTCGAGACCGCCGTATCTAAACAGTTCGGATATAACTGACATCTTATGTTAAACAGACCTAATAGAAGAAAATTCTGACTTGCGCGAAATACGCTATGAATGCTGAAATATCTCCTTTTGGAATAACGTGCGATACCGTGTCAGCTCATTCCAGAGATGAATAAGAAACGCTCAAATGGAAGTGAAAAGATTCCATTGTTGCATGAAAGAGTCAGAAGCACCGTAACTCGACTGAACGAAGACATTGTGGTGGAAAAGAATGAAAGGAAAAAAAAAGGGGGAAAGTAAAAGAAATTGAGCTGACCAGATAATTCTTAACTGAATTATGAAAGAGCTGAAAAGATGGAAATGTCAATCGAGATAAGTTGTCAACTCCATTCCTACATTCTGTTTTGCGTTTACTCACATATTCAAAAAAAAGTATTATATGCACACATTACCTTCATAAATAGGAATGACACAAACTGTTTATAATTATGCTTGTTCATTTTATTATTTATAAATTTGACAATTATTTTAATTGTTCTCTCAATCCTAGTTCCCCCACGGTCACCTTTCTCTTCTTGTGATAATTAAACGTTGTTAAATCAACACACGTCTTGCCTTACTCGCACCGATCGTTCTGTCGCATTCGCTTTTTCCTTTTCCCGTAATATCTCGAATCCCGGGAGTAGAATTTCTTCAACACACACCTTAATCCTTTCCGAGGAACATTATCTTTTTAATTTCATTCTTTCTATGTCACTCCTCGACGGAGGTACAGAGTCTAAGGGCAATAACCCTAATCCTGTTCCCAATCGTGGTTCATGATTATATATATTCATCAGATTGTCTGATAAATGTGTAAAGCATGAAAGTCAGGGTCATCGACACCACCATGTAATATATATATATATATATATATATATATATATATATATATATATATTGCAACAGTGTATGGTTGTCACTATCTCACTTGGTTGATTTGTGGCAGACCAAATGTGATATAATTTGAAGAGTGTTCAATATCTGTGATAGAGCTATTATATAATAATAAATAAATATATATTAGTTTTTATATAGATATTAAATAGCACAGCTTCTTATCTGCGACCAGTGGTTTCATGCCGTCTTTATACGACAATCATCAGGCTGAGAAAGAAAGATTTTGGAGAAATCGAAAAAAACGACAAATACAGTCAAAAGAAAGTTTGCATTAGAATTGCGTATGTGTGTGTGTGTGTGTGTGTGTTTTATATTTGCGTATTGTTGTATAGGTGATTGTTAGTATATGAGTGTGTCTGATGATACCTGCGCCTCGTGACAGATTTGAGGTTGACTCATGAATGTATATGTAGAGATGTGTAGTGGAAGTCGCGAGACAGTTGGGGATTTGCCGAATAAAAAGAATTGTGTGTAATGATGATTTTTACTAAGGGACAAATATATCTTCATCAATGCATAATGAAGAAAATGATTTTTTTGTTTTTTCGATTTCTCCAAAATCTTTCTTTCTCTGCCTGATGATTTTCGTATCAGATGGCATGAAACCTGTGGTCACAGATAAGCGTCCATGCAATTAAATATATATAAAAACTAATATATATTTATTTATTATTATGTACTAACATATGTAACAGCTCTATCACTGATATTGAGCACTATTCAATAATACTACAAAATTTGGTCCATCATTGACTTGCCAAGTGAGCTCGTGGTAATCATAAACCATTACAATATATATATATATATATATATATATATATAATTTGTAAATGAATTTTTTTAGGTAACATTATCTTTAAACGAGTCAGAGCGCATTTTCTGGCAGTTAAATAACTTCAAGTATTGCTATTTAACTTTAATAGTTCTATTTGCAAACAGCTAAATGGTTTCAAGTATTGTTATTCAACATTAACAATTCTATCTATCAAGTATTTTTTATCTAATTTAATACTAACCATTTGTTTGCGCGCAGTTAAATGATTTCAAGTATTAACATTTAGCTGTAATAATTCTATATAATTGTTGTATATTGGCTCGTACCACGTGACTTCCGGTATCTTGGAGGACTAAAAGACGTTGTGTTTCTTAAGCACAACGAGTACTGAAAGATTTAAGTCAATACTAAGACCAACTTTGGACGTTACACCAACAGCGCGAGACATAATATTTGTTGGACTGTACCACTTCAGTTAATAAATAGTTAACTCTATTTCACTGTGCATCTCTTCCTTACGACGATAAAACAATAATATTAATGATAACCCCCTAGTAAAAGATTGAACAGTTCTATCTGACCCATAGATGATACCCTAACAGGAACTTGGGTGGACATGAGAGTAATAGTAATGAAAGATACCTCATATTCCCCCAAGTTCCAAGACTTGAGCCTCACCATGAGATGCAGTTTATATCATATCCAAGACACAAATGGTTTCAAGTATCGCTCTTTAACACTTATTCAATTCTCTATTTGTTTACTCGTAGTTAAATGGTTTCAAGTATTTCTATGTAATACTGATAATTCAATTTAAGATTAATTATTTGTTTGCACACAGTTAAACAGTTTCAAGTATCGTCAATGATTATTTAGTTGTATCTAACCCGTAGATGAAACCCTTACAGGTACTACCACTCCGTAGTAGAATGATGGCAATGAAGGAGTACTTCACAATCCCCAAATCATCAGAAATGTAGCTTCATCGTCAGATTCAGCTGTCATATCCAGAACTCACGTTGCTGAGATACAATCGGCATATTCTACACACCCAGCCGACTGATATGGTTGGCTGTGTTTTAAACCTGGTAGGTTATTTAATGCCCGTTTATACCTAGTAAACGAATAGTTTGTTGACAACATTCTTTTTAAATGAGTCAGAGCTCATTTGTTTGCGCACAGATAAATGGTTTTAAGCATTACCCTCTAATACAAATCGTTCAATTTACAAACAGCCAAATATTTTTAAGAATTGCAATTTGACATTAGTAATTCTATTCATATAGAGTAAAATAAAGTTGGTGACCTAATTCGCAGGTGACCCAAAGGCTCTCTTTTCAATAGCTACTATACCGAGGTGTAGAAGATGGCGCAACTACATTCCCTGGATTGCTCCACTTTACCCTTGACCCTTACCTTATAATGCTGTGTTTTAAGCAAGGCAGCATCAAATACCATTTTTTGAGTCTTTGGTAAGACTCGACCCGGGATTGAACCCCGGTCTCCCGGACCATTGGCAAACACTCTACTCATTAAGCCAATGGCCCGAATTCGTATTTGATTTAATACTAATCATTTATTTGCACACAGTTAAATGGTTTCAAGTTTTAATATATGACAATAATACTTTTATTTGCACACATAAATGGTTTCAAGTATTGCTATGCAACACTAATAATTCTATTCAACATTATTCATTCGCTTGCACACAGTTAAATGGTTCCAAATATTGCCATGTAATACTAATATTTCAATTTAACAGCCACTGCTTTGCACACAGTTAAATGGTTTCAAGTTTAGAAAATGGTTGAATATTTCTATCTGACCAATATTCAGGACACTCGTTACGGAGTGGGGAAAGTCTTACTCTTCTGTAGAGATACAATCGGCGTAATCTACAGCCCCAGACGGCTGGATTGGGGAAAGAAAGGAAGAAGACTATATAAAAATCGAGAAAAGAAGGAAAAGAAACGAAAAAGAAGGAATAAGAAAAGAAAGAGAGAGGGAAGAAGGCAAAGTTCCGGAGAAAAAAAAAGAGTTAAGAGGAAGTAACAATTTGAAGAAGAAAAGATAAATCGAATGAAGAAGGTGATATAAAAGTCGAAGAAAGAAGAAAGAGAAAATTGGAAGAGAAAGAAGGTGCAAGAGAAGAAGGAGGAGGAAAAGAAAGGAAGTGGATGAAGAAGGGAGAAAAGATAGAAAGAGAAATCGATTGTAAAGGTTACGGATAAATGATAAAGGAGTGGAAGGCAAGCAAAAGAGAAAGAGAATATGGACGGTGACGGAATAAGAGGAAAGGAAAAAAAGGAGGACACGATAAAAAAAAAAAGAGTTAAGAAAAGAATCGGAGAATGAAAAAAAGGAGGGGGAAAAAGAGGAGAAGAGAAAGAGGAGGCCAGAAGAAAGAGAATATGAAGACAGTGTAGAAGGAAAGAAAGGTGGAAAGAAGAAGAAGAAGAAGAAGAAGAAGAAGAAGAAGAAGAAGAAGAAGAAGAAGAAGAAGAAGATGATGATAATAATAATAATAATTATTATTATTATTATTATTATTATTATTATTATTATTTCTTCTTCTTCTTCTTCTTCTTCTTCTTCTTTAACGTTTAAGATGTTATAAAGAATGGGATTATGAACAGCAATTACTTAGCCCGATGACGTATTTCACTATTTTATGTTATTTTTTTTTTTTTTTCTATTTTAATTTTTTTTTTATTTTATTCTTTTTTTTTTTTTTTTTTTTTTTTTGCCTTATTCTCTATCACTTCATTAATCACCTAAGATGAACGTTTTGAAAAGTATCAGGCTAAAAATATCCCTTTTTATCATGCGAGTAATTCTTTTTTTAAATTAATTCCCATTTTATTTTATATCATTTGTGTCAACAATTTAAAATGACCGAAACAAATCTCTATTTTTTTTTTTATCTTTCTTTGTAATCTTTGTGTTACTGCTATATTTGGAATGTAATGTTTATTTGTTTTGTTTTATTTTGGGAGGGGGGGATTTAGTTTTTTGTTTTTTGATTTCTTTTTTTTTTTTATTTTGTTTCGTTTTTGTTGTTGTTGTTTTGTTTTTTTTTGTTTCTTTGTCTTGTTTTTTTTATATCATGCTTTCATTTTTTATTCCACGACTGTATTTATTTTTATTATAGATTTATTTATATATTTTTCGAAAAGGAGTTGTCCGTTGGATAGGAACAGAGGAGAAGATTTTTAAAGCGGTATTTGTCGACCGTTTCACCAACCGCACGAATGTGGCACAAGGCCTTTTTAAGGTTGGTCCAGACGCAGGGCCGTAGCCCAGACGCGCCAGGTATTCCCAAAAATGAATCGGGCTCCGTCGACATTCTCCTAAAACGGGGCGCCTCCGGCGCCTGGTGATAAACCTAACCCCTCCGAGGTGGGGTAAAGTCTGGGGGGTCGGCCCCCTAAGGCTCAAAGTATGTCCAGAAGACATGAAACACCCAACCAGATCCGTGCCGTTGACACCACGGCCGCCGAAGTGTGTCCCAACAACTGGATAAAAATAAAAAATCTCTGGTTTTTTAAATGTATAAAATGTACAGTGTGTTCCAAAATTCTACGGTTATAAAAAGAAATAGAGTGATTATTAAACTAGTGGTTTAAAAGTCACAAAATCTTTGTTAAGTATCAGTCATTCGTTTTCGTAAAAGGACACATGATAAAATAAAATGATTTTTACTTGAATATTGAAGTTATTTTTATATTATTGTCTGATTGTGTTTTATGAAATATCAACCCTTGTAGGTTATTTAATGCTAAATCCTGTTTATAAGTAAATTGGCGATCGTAGTCGAAGGCGACCAGAAGGCTCCCTTTTCAATAGCTACTACACTGAAGTGTAGGGATGGGCTCTACTCCTTTCTCTGGATTGCTCTACTTTACCCTTGATACGTACCTTATAATCCTGAGTGTTAAGCAAGGAGTTATCAAGTACCATTTTTAAAGTCGTTGGTTTGACGTGACCTGGGATTGAACCCAGGTCTCCCGGACCATTGGCCAATGAGCCAGTTTAAATCCTGTTTATACATATAGATATTAAAAATGTATGAACTGAAAACGTATAGTTAATAGGTAGCATTATTTTTAAACAAACATGAGCTCTTTTGTTTGCACACAGTTAAATGGCTTCAAGTATAATAAATGATTAACTAGTTCTATTTAACTCATAGATGGTACACTCGCAGGTACTAACACATCAGGTCATAGTGGACCTGGGAGTAATGAGTAGTGAAGGTGTACTCAATATTCCCAAAAGCTCCAGGACTGTCAAATCAAATGCCGTTTAGTGTCATATCCAGGATACTTGTTGGGGTGGAATGTCTTACCCCTCTGCAGAGATGCAGTCGGCATTATTTTTATATTGTTTCACTTTTTTAGGCAATCATTTCTAAAAGTCAGCTGGTCTATCGGTGGAGCTGAGAATATGTTGACTATTATCCTGCGTGAGGAGGTGCCCGTGGTGTAATGGTTACCGTCCTAGGAAATGGACACGGCGACACGAGTTCAAATCCTGGACGAGACTAATTGCATTTCACATAGCACTAATACCCTTGGGAAAGGTATGAATCCAATTATTCTCCCTCCAGCTATGGGTAAATAGTAGGACAGACTAGGTTCTTCAGCTTTGATGAGGCAACTAGCCTAGGAGAAGGAAAACTCTGAATTCAAACCTGTTAAATTTCGCTTAAAAATTGACCTTGTGTCACATCCTGCCCGAGCGGAGGGGTTGGTAAATATGATTATCCTGCATAGGGGTAAGACCCCCCCCTCTCCAGAAAAAAAGGGTGAGGTCTCCTGGGTATGACACAAAGCTGCATCTGGCAGTGACTCTTCAGTTCTGAAGAGTGTGGAGTACCCCTTCATTGCTATTAATCCCAGGTGTGATGAAATATCTCAGATGTAAATTGTGATCCATTGTCTGAAACTACGGTAGGTTATGTTGGTTGAATAGTCGCTTAAGAATTGCTATCGTTGCTATTCTGCATTGGGAAAATTTGTGACCATTTGGAATGGGCATTGACCACTACCAAAAAGCTACGGCGATCGATAGGGCCAGCAAAGTATACACGTATCCGGGACCATGGTTACTATGGTCGATAAGGTCGAAAAGGTGTAGCAGATAGTTTGAGAATCTGTAGAGCTTCTGTTTCAGTGCAGCGTCCGAAGTCATCTGTGAAGACCGAGGAAAAACCTTTGATGATCTTATAAGCTTGCTTCGAAATGGCACGCTGAGCTTGAGATCTGGAAAATGCATTACAAAAAGAATTAAGTGGTATGTGCAGAACACGCAGTGACTCGATAAAATCAAGACCAAATAGGTTGTGTCTCGAATCTGTTATCTTTCCGGGTACTGTTTTGTCCTCAATTTCGATTGTTGCTGGCAATCCTCCAGTGATGGGGATAACATCCCTATATGCACTCCGCGCTATATGTCTTCGTGGTGTTAGAGGAGTCTGGCTTATGATTTTCCATTGTCTCTGTGAGATGAGGGTAATGTCAGAGGCGATGTCTATTTGTAACTGAACTGAGCGGCCGTTCAGTTTTACTGACACATATTTTCGGTTTGACTTGGTGTTTGGGAAGAAAGATTGCCACCAGACTGTTTGTATGTTTTTCTTTGCTGTATGTGTTTGTTATTTGCAGAATCCTTCTTTATGTCCTTGCTTTTTGAACTTGCGACAGCAGCCTGTCTTGAATGGACTCTTTTGAGCAAAATGCCAGCCACCACAATTCCAGTCGGCAGATGGAGGCTTTTTATGTGTTGATAACGTTGGCTTCTGTTGTTTTTGAACGGCGTGGACTGAAGGTGTTATTGCCGGTACCGACTGGTGTACCATGTGTGAGTCATGCTTAAGATTCACTAACCGCTGACGCTCCATTGCTACTTATTGTAGAGTAATGTCTGGGTCCTGTTCTACTTTTGAAAAATTCTCGTTCGAACCGCAACATCACCTGTGGACTTCGATCTGCATACAAATATCAGACACTTAAATTGTGCGTCCGTGATAGACAAACTTTTAAACCGCTCACACATATTACTGACAGTACCTGCATATGTCGTGAAGTCCAGTGCAACACATTTTGTAATGTTTAAGGAGTTAAAACGAATGTTGAATAGTGAACTGCATTCACCAATTATGTGTCAGAATTTCCACTGTTTCAACGAAATTATTGTCCCGGGGATGTTTTAGTAAAATACAATTCGAATACTGGCACGTGTTCTACCGAACCCAGCGTTCCTAATAAAAGCCATTTCCAGTCGTCTGCATGTTCCTTCAAATCCACAGTAAAAAGATCTTCATAACGTGCGAACCAGTTTGGAAATGTCGATTCCACATCCGTGTCGTAGTGAAATTCTGTGATAGAACATCCGACCGATTCAACATCTTCTGGTGTACATAATTTTTTTTTTTTTCATGAGACATTTGCTTGTTGTGTAAATAGACTCTCTGTAAATAATATCCATTAACCTCAATTGTTACTGTATTAATTGTTGTAAAGCCGATAGACACATTCGTGTTCAAGAATCCGAAAGAAAATCTTCGTCGCCAAATTTATTACGTTTCAACGCACAAAGAAAATATGAAAACAAAACTGAAAAAAAAGGACTCGTGGGTGTACAACAAATCAATTAGGTCTATTAACCACAGATAAAGACACGCGTCTATTAAGCATTAAAAGAAGCTGTTTTAACTTTGTGGGCACCAGTCAAATGTCCGTCCATGTGTCATGGTGGATTCCAAGTCTGTCCTTCTGTCTCACACGTGTGTCTGTTCTTCTGGTCCCTACAAATCCTACAATCTACTGTCCACGGGAGGTAACTCCCTTTGTTTTGCTGGGGAAATAACTTCAATATTTTTTCGTTAGGTCTGATCCCTAATGGAGTCTCGTTTTTTAAAACCATCTGTTCGCCAATCAATGAAATGAATACTCTTTTAATTCCCTTTAGAGTCCCGCTAAATATTTCCCAACTGATCTAAAATACATGTAAAAATTGTGTGAAGATTATAATACGTATAGCTTGTCACTCTCGTTTGATAAGATATTAAGTTCCATTCAGGAAGAAATCCAAGAAATACATTATTATAACGTTTCACCTTTAACTGATGTGTAACAAAACAGGACAAAAAGAAAATATGTGTGTGTGCGTGAGAGAGAGAGAGAGAGAGAGAGAGAGAGATCACAGAAGATAAACACCGTCCATTTTACCTACTTGGTAAATAATATATTCATAGTTTTCCTTCGCCGCTATTAATAAATTTTCTTTTAAAACCTAAAACATTTTTCGCGAAAGAAATTTTATTAGCAGTTAGAAAATAAAACTGACAAAAGTTTGGTAAATAATATATTCATAGTTTTCCTTCGCCGCTATTAATAAATTTTCTTTTAAAACCTAAAACATTTTTCGCGAAAGAAATTTTATTAGCAGTTAGAAAATAAAACTGACAAAAGTTTTAAGTTTACAAACAAAAAAAAATTTCTAAGTTTACAAAAAGAGCTAACCTACATACTCGATTTTTATCCGATACTATCAGAGACAATTTGTAGACTTGTACAACTGGAAATCTTAGGTGTATCAGTTGGCCTAGGCCTAACCTTTATCAACTATTTCCACACACACACACACACACACACACACGAACAAAGTTAGTATTTCGTGTATAATGCGACCCCTTGTATAAAGTCAAAATTTAGGTCTCAGAAAATCACATGATATTCGAGTATATACGGTATATTAAAAAAAATGTTAAAAATAGATCTCTATTTATTCATGATGAGTTGAGCACCAAATGCCATATTTTATTTGATATTTCTCTACGAACTGGAAATTAACAGACAAGACAGATTTCAACAAGGCGCCTCTGGTGGTGTAATGGTTAGCAAGCTGGACTAGCAAACCTACACGAGTGAGTTCGAGTCTCATTGGGTGCCCCTTTCATATGGCCTTGTGCCACATCTAAGCAAAAAGCTTAGTAAATTACAAGACAGATTTCAACAACTGAGTCAACTAACCAATTGCATTTTCTAACTAATGTCCAAATTAGATTTTTAAAAACAGTAGTGTAAAAATAAAGTTGAATTAAATGATTTCAAAGATAATGGAAAGAAAAAGAATTTAAGTGGGCATTTTTGGAATCTACCGTGTGTGTGTGTGTGTGTTTGTATGAATGTATGTATGTATATATGGACAGGATTTGGCATTAAATAACCCACAAGTGTTGATATGAACTAAAACACACCCAACCGAGAGTAAATAGCTGGGTAGACTAGATTCTTTAGCTTTGTTAAGGCAACCGGTTTGAGAGAAGGAAAACTCTGAATTCAAACCAGCTTTACTCCGATAAAAAAATTGACCTAGTGTCAAGTCCTCCCTATTGAGAATATATCAGGGAAATTCATACTTTGCTCTGAGAACTATTGTCATTGTTTATTAAGATTTTTCTTGGTCTGCCACACAAACCTCAGCTTTCTTACTGTGTCTACTGTTACTTACATTCAACGCATGCAAGTAATGAACAGGTTCTTCACTTTTAGCGTAACCTGACTGTAAATCTCTTGTAAACAGCAAAGAAAAACGACAACGCTGATGTATAAAAATGTAATCTGCTTCTTTTCTTTTTCTTGAACACACACACACACACACAGAGGAATGACGATGCAGTTTTTCTGTGAAACCTCTCTGCCTCTATGCCCTCGTTCTGCCTGAGTCGAAATCTTCCCTAGTTTATGTAATTTTCTAGAAGTCCACGCAATCCTCGTCGTCACCCCCACCTCCGCGTTGCACATGGACATACCTCCGGTGTAGCATGCCACTCACGCAACTTACGCGACACATCCGCTGAGGAAATACCGGCGTTCTGTTTACTTTACGAAACAGGTGCATATCCTGTTATGCCATCCACGTAACATGGGGCATGTCAAAAGAATCTTCTGGTTGATATCCAACAACCTGCCCTCTCAGTGAGGGTTACAATATGCAGTCAGTATCATCTGCCGAGAGATAAGACCGACCCACAAAGGGTGTCCTGGGTATGAAACCAAAACTGTATCTGATGATGAGACTTTAATTCTGGAGATTTGGGTATTGAGAAGTAACATTACTCCCAGGTCCACTCTAAGCAAGTATGGTAGTACCTGTTAGAACCTCATCTATTGGTCAAATAGATCTATTTAAAAATTATTCTTTGTCCATAAGAACGTGTGCAAAAAATATCTCCCAAGAAGCAACTACCCAAAAATGTAGATATGAACGTACAATGAACGCGATTCCCTAACCTGTAGGCATAAAATAACCCTAGACGGGTTAATATTAAAATCACTCCACTAATTATTGTTGCCTCAGAAGAACTAGGCTTGTAAACCATAAAAGACTAATCGAGATTCCCCTTGTTGATATACTTGTTTGTATCTGTTAATACTCATCGTCTTTACATCTCTCAAGTTCGAGGTGTTTAGCTGTTTTTAACTTATTTGTATTTTACTGAGAGCAAAGTCAAAGAAAGCGCCAAGGACAGCACTCACCTCTTCGAACGCTCACAAACAAACAAAGAAAATGAGCAGAACAAATTGCTTGTAATCTATGACAGAATTAACAGTTATCAAGTTCCGAAAAGATAAGTAATGTTAGTAATTAATTAAACTCGAACTGCTATGCAATAACTTAGAATTAAGAAAGAAGCAGCTGTTTTCGCGAGAAATAGCTGATATTTTTATCTCGTTTGGCCGACGACATTGAAGGATGAGAACGCATATTCAGAGGCTCCTTTCCCCCCCCTCTCTCTCTCTCTCAGTCTGTCTGTCTATCTCTTTCCCTCACACACACACGCACACACACTCATACCTACACACATGCACACACACACACACACACACATACATACACTTTGACTCTCTGTCTGTCTGACCGTCTGTCTCTGTCTCTCTGTCTCTATCTCTCTCTTTTATACTCTCTATCCATCTGTCTTTGTGTATGTGTAATTCTCTCACACTTACTCCCCTCCCTCTCTCTCTCTCTCTCTCTCTCTCTCTTATATATTGTCTCTGTCTCTCCGTTAATCTAAAATATATATACTAAAAGCATTTCAAAACATTGTCGCTATTTTCAAAATTAATTCTATTGATTTTAGGGTTTTTGTTTTTATATGTAGGGCTTCTAGGATTTTTAGTTTAGCTTATCAATTTCGTGTGCGATTATAATGGTGTTTTCAACTAGAATTTTTCCAAACTTGGATTTAGGAATAGAATGGTTCTTAAGATGAAAGGCAATAGAACTGGAGTCGTTAAGGTGCATTGTAAGTCGTCTTGAAAGAGTTGTAGTGTTAAGACCAACATACGCACTATTTTTTTACCCCGTATTCCTATAGTATTCTTTTTTCGTTTATAGCGTTCCCTTTTTATATAGCGTTTCCTTTTTAAATACATCATTTACCCTGTTTTATCTAACTCTGCGTTTCCATATTTTTGTTATGGTATCAACTTTCAAAAACTTTCAAAACTCTTTTAAAAAACAAACGCACCTTACACAAGCAAGCAACCCCTGATGATGGGTTCTGAAGTGTCCTAAAGCGCTCGGGACAATTTTTGGAAAT
The DNA here is from genome assembly GCA_963585895.1 of Sepioteuthis lessoniana. Classification (NCBI taxonomy): domain Eukaryota; kingdom Metazoa; phylum Mollusca; class Cephalopoda; order Myopsida; family Loliginidae; genus Sepioteuthis; species Sepioteuthis lessoniana. Next base: position 88,631,475 of record OY757915.1, on the reverse strand, counting down.
TCATCTACCTATTCCAACCTGAAACTAAGACACTTATCAAAAACTTGAAAGGATCTTAAATAAATCATACAGACAAAATTGTCTTCATTATTTAATGAAACATGCTTAAATGAACGACTGCTGCCTAACTACACACGCACACATATATGTATATATATATATATATATAGGATTTAGCATTAAATAAATTACTAGGGTTGATATCCCATAAAACACTAACCAAACAACAACAAAAAAACTCCGATCGGTCAGGATATGACACAAGCGGAGTTTAACCGGTTTGAATTCAGAGTTTTCCTTCTTCTAGACTAGTTACCTCACCAAGGCTGAAGAACCCAATCTGCCCTACTATTTACCCATAGCTGGAGGGAGAATAATTGGATTCATACCTTTCCCAAGGGTATTAGTGCTATGTGAAATGCAATCAGCCTCGTCCAGGATTTAAACTCGTGTCACCGTGTCCATTTCCTGTGACGATAACCATTACACCACAGGCACCTCCTAAAGCCATTACGGATCATTTTTAAAATCCACCTTGATTATTAAAAATATATCTTTTAACCAATTAGAATCATACATAAATAACCAAATTTTTCATCTAATTTCGAGCCAACCTAAATATATATATATATATGTTTGCTTTAATTTCTTTGTTTAATGGCATATCAATTTTCGTGGGTTATTTGATGATTAAAATATCCATGTGGAAGAACAGTAGTTGTACAAGAAGGGAAGATAAGAGGAGTTCATACCTTTCCCAAAGGTATTAGTCCGAAAGTGAACGTGTAGCAGATAGAACTTCGTATTTTTGTTTGGCGAGTTAATTAATTTGACCGTTAGAGTCGACGCATATTTTCACCCAATCAGGATGACTTATCCTATTCAGCCCGGAACATTTTTCCGGGCAGCACCAAATTAGGGAAAGCCCGCCAAACACTTTCTCTTCCACAGAATTCTTCAAAAAGGACAGACGTCTTATTGTCCGCTCTTCAATAGCAGCAGCATCGACACAATGAGGAAAGCCATCTAATTTATGGACCCCTTGCGTCTATTCTCTTAGACCAAGGGTTCCCAGTTTAATATGAATAAGATGAATTCAATCCGCCTCACACAAGAACAACTCTAAGTCTCCTTCAACTTTGGCTATGTCGACTGCGACGCAAAATACCGCTCTGACAGCCAGCCACTTCATCCCTGGGCAATATTTTCTGGAGACATTCACGCTTCTCTCCCCAAACGACCAGGACCACACATCCAAGGGCGACTACATCGTTCCTGTCCTTAACTAACAAACATGACTTTTGCTAACCTAACGATGCACATTTCGCAAGGGCATTTAGCTGCTAAAATGCCTTCTCCACTCTATAACAACTTAATTTCCTTCCTTCCTTCCTTCCTTCCTACGAGACTTGCAGCATAAACGTAAACCCATTGTTCCATTAAAAGCATCATAAAAACCTTAGAGCATCTTCGTCTTCTCACTCCTTTACTTTCCAACAACATTTAGCGAGGAAACAACAACGTAACCAGACTTAACCAAATATTCCATCGCTAAAAACGTAATAGCGCGACTGGAATTCGAATTCGTTTACTACAATGTCGTTGTCCTGTACGTTAGCCACTGCACTATGGAGAATCCTCCTATATATATATATATATATATATATATATATATATCTGCATGTGTATATGTTTGTGTGCGCGTGCGAATATATATATATATATATATAGGTTTTTAAGTTGGCCTCGTAAAATCCTATACATTAAGTATTAACTTCGGGAAAGTCTGAATTAATTTTCTTTTCTTCTATGAAGGAAAATTTTTTGAAATTTTGGTAAACTCCCTTTAATTTTTTAAAGTTTTTACATGTCTATATAAATAAAAAGAAAGTCTTTGAGCGGTAAGGTCTAAAGGGTTATTTGTATTTAAAATGCTAGCGAGAGAGGTGCCAACCACATGAACTGAAAAGAATGAGTCAGAAAGAAAGAAAGATTATCCAGCTTAAAAGAACGCTTATATTTTAAAATGCATACTTAAAACTCGGAATGTTATCGACAGTAAAATTGGAGAAAAGTTAATCACAGAAATTATTCTGTGATTAACATTTTTTTTTCAAAATAAAGGAAAATAAACTACAAGAAATGTGGGCGTTAAAAATTTGAATTAAAGAAAAGAATAATTCAGAAGAGAATAATTCGTTAAGGTGATCCACGTTCAAATGACACAAAATCAGTTCAGAAGAAATTGAAATTTCTTGTTCAATTCACTTTCAGTAATCCTAATTAAGAATATCTCAAGCAATCTAACGGCTTGATTTCTTTTGTTTAATTGCTTATCAACCTTCTTAGTTTATTTAATGCCAAAGCCATCCTTGTCGAAGGACGAGAAGGGTACAATTAAAACCATAGCAAGAGTAATCTAATGATTCTGAATTTCTTTTTTTTTTATTCACGTTTTTCAATTACTTTTTTCCTAAAGAAGCAACTTCTTTAATAATTACACACACACACACATACACACACACACACATATACACACACACACACACACACATATATATATATATACACACAGACACATATACACACACATACACATATATATATACACACACACATATATATACACACACACATATATATATATACACACACACACACACATATATATATACACACACACATAAATATATATATATATATACACACACACATATATATATATACACACACATATATATTTATACACACACACACACACATATACACACACAGACACACACAGACACATATATATATATATATATATATTGTCATCCACAGACGGACTGTTTCGTTGTATCACAACTCTTCAGTGTGGCTAGACAGGCTAGATTCCCGAAGCTAGGATCGAAACCTGGCTGACTGAAACGACAACATATATATATATATATATATATATATATATATATATATATATATATATATATATATATATATATACAATAAAGCTCAACTATGTGTGTGTCTGTACATCTATAGAATGAAAGGGAATAGAAGATACATAAAAACAAAATACGTATTCTTATGAAATATTTTACGAGAAATACAATGAGCTACATGAAATTTTCTTCGTATTTGGATTGGGGGAGGTAAAGGGGGCAAACCCCCACGGTGAAAATTTAAATACCTCCGATTTTGATGAAAAAAAACAACTTCTTGGCACTAAATAAAGTTGATTTCCAAAATTACAATATCTTACAATAATATTTATCCTCCAAATGAGCTTTATAATGTGTCCTAGAGCCCATTTGATAGTGAAAATACATCCAGTTTTTCTGAAAGATACATAAAACAAAATATGCATTCTAGAATAAAATTTTACGAAAATGACAATGAACTACATGGAATTCAATTTCCAGTGCGATTAGGGGACTTAAAGGGAGTAAATGTTCTCTTTGAAAATTCAAAACATCTCATTTTAATAAAATGAAAATAATATTGCTAATGTTTATTGGAAGTCAGCATCTTTATGTGAGAGTGTATACTGATTTGATTATTGGCAAATGGGAAAAGTGCTGAATCACATATTTCAATTGTTAACTGATTGGATAAATCATAAGTCAGACTTTTAGTTATTCCTCATTTTTCTTTTCTAATTGCTTTACTTTCTGTATTTTCAAAAACATTTATTTCTTTATGCAGCCATGTCCTTGATATAAAGTTTACCAGAATCATACTTGATCTGTTAAGTATCATAAATAATTATAATGAAGATGTTACATTACTATGATAATATATCATTGTTAGTGTTTGTTGTGATTCTTGAATAAATATTGCAATATTTATGTCTTTATAATTTTCCTCAAGATTTTATTTACTTGCATATTACATGCAAAAGCAGCAGTCAATGTGATGGCTGCTTTAATTTATAAACCAAAATATTGAGATAAAGAATTAGAAGCTTGTAAGCAACCATCATTAGATCCGGTTTAAAGGTAACACGGTGGTGTAATGGTTAGCAAGCTCGACCAGCAAACCTACACGAGTGAGTTCGAGTCTCATTGGGTGCCCTATTCGTATGACCTTGTTCCACATCTAAGCAAAAAGGCTTAGTAAATTACCTCTTTTACACAAAACTGGCATTGCTTTCTTTTGAGTTACAAAAATGGAAATAGATTTATAATCAACATGATTTTTAACAATATTTTTATTAAGATAAACGAATATTGAATTCAATAGTATAATAGACTATATTATAAATTTATGGCCGATGCCTAGTAATAATAGCTTGCCGATATTCCGCTCCAAAACATTCTATAATATCGAAACAATAACTTTCATCGATTACAGTACAATTTTTGAAGGCTCTTTCGCAACCCAGTCAACGACGGATATTTCTACTAGTATATATATATATATATATATATATATATATATATATATATACTAGCTGTACTCTTAGAAACTCCACGGAATATATATTCGATATTTGTCCCTGTAGCATAATGGCTAAATTGCTAGACTAGGCCTCGAAGTGCAATTCACTTTCGGACAAATATCCTTGGGAGAGGTATCAACCTCCTTATCCCGCCTCCGATATGATATTAATGGTATTACTGCAGTTCTTCTACAAGGGTGGATTTGGCATTATATAACCCAAGAAAGTTGATATACCATTGAATCCTTGTAGATTTCGATTTCTCATATAGAATATTGTGAAGTGATTACACCACACTTGCCAAACAAAAACAAAAATGAAATATAAACTAACAAGAAGAATATATTTTAAAAGATTCGGTTTTGAAAAGTAAGTTGCTCACATTTATAGGTAAACATATTTTATTCATTTTAAGAAAAATTTAATTAAATTTTTAAGTGGGTGGTTCGATTTACTATGAGGTTAACATTGCCAGCTCAAGACTGATAATACTATCGTAGCCAAGGATAATTATAAAACCTATCAACAAAAAAAAAAAAACACACACACACACACCCATTCGAAAGAACACTAACATTATATATATATATATATATATATATATATAGGGTGACCAAAAAAAAACAGAACCCATATATTTTTGACTTAAATTCATAGTTTTAATTCCAGCCTTTTCTTTTCTTCAGGATACGAAGTAGATTCTGTGCATGAAAAATTGGGACCATAGTATTCACCAACATGTGTAATATAATAGCCGAGGGATTTCGTTTTATATATCTTGCCTTTCGGTTTAGTTAGGCAGAGAAACTTTCGCTTAGCGCATGGGTTAGTTAAGTGCAAACATGAGCGCCGGTGTTCACGCGCGCACGGAGCCGATGTGTCATTCAGAGATGTCACAATAGAAACCCCAGTTAGAAATATGACCGGGGGATGTGAATGACGTCATGACCGGAAGCGTGGGCTGAGATTTGAGAAAAGTCTGTTAGTTGGGTTCTTGCCTCGGAAGAAGAATGTTGACTTTCGAGGCTGGCCGAGGCCTTACGGCGGGTGTCGCACGTGGTTCGGGGCAGATGAAAAAGTCAGCATAGAAAGATGGTATCTCTCTCCTTATGTCGAAAAACTTTTAAACTCAAAAGTAATAAAAAGTTTCGTACCTGAACTAAGAAGTCGTCAAGTGTTTTTCGTGTTTCGGGATTCCTATGTAATCTATGTGCGTTATGGACATTATGGACGTTTCACGTAGCCATATCATGGCTATGTAACACATGTCCTGGTCTACCAAGAAGTTTGAATGTACAAAATTAGAATTATTTTGCTTTATTTTTGTAGAAGTAATAAAAAAGTTTATGGGTTGTTTTTTTGGGGTCACCCTGTATATATATATATATATACATATATATATATATATATATATACATTGGGTCTGAAGAAGTCCTGTATTAATTTTTTCTTCATGTTTTTGGTTCACACCAAAAACTGAAAATACGGGATCAAAATAAATTTATAATCATGAATTAACCGGTCTTTGGTTTTTTCTTAAAGATATATATATATATATATATATATATATATATAGGATTTAACATTAAATAACCAGTAAGTGTTAATATCCCATAAAACACTAACCAAACAACAACAAAAAAACCAATAAACAAATGCCGAAGTAAAATAGTTGACTAAAGCCGTTACGGATAATATGAAACACACCTGGCCCAAGCTTTAAAATATCTTCGAAGTGTAGAACTTACTGCCAGGTGTTTACGATAGCAGAAATCATGAAGTGGTCAGTTGAAGACACTTGGTTGGTTGCTTGCTTGGTTTTTATCGCATATCAACCTTTGTAGGTTATTTAACGCCAAATCCATTTTTTATGTAAATAATCAGTTCTTTTTAAAAACAATTCAGTTTAGTATGAGTACACAGTTTAATTGTCAAAAACATTTCTATTTCAAACTACTCAGCTTATTCAAACAGTTATATATATAACAATTCAGTTAGTGTAAGTACAGTTTCAATGTCAAAACAGTTCAATTTCAAACAATTCAGTTTAGCATAAGCACGCAGTTTAAATGTAAAGTAAAGTTTAATTGTCAAAAACGTTTCTATTTCTAGCTATTCACTTTAGTCACGCAGTTCTAATTCAGATAAATCAGTTTAGTATAATTGGTTGGTTGAAGACACTTGGATACTAAAACATAATTTCTATTCAATAAATGGATATGCTAAGTTAATAATTCATTTTTATAGCTTCTTTGGCGGCATATCAACTCTTTTGAAAACTATCTAAAAAAAAACTTTGAAAAAAAACTTTTTCTCCTGTCAATAACCAATGGGTAAAACTAGTAGAGAATAATTTAGAGATTAAAAAAACTCCCCAAAAATAATCCTGTCTAATCTCTTTTGTTGGTTAATAAAAACCAGGAAACAAATTTCAAAATAAATAAAGACTTAAGCTACAACTAAAAAAAAACGTAGTCTACATAATCAAATGTAACAAGTGTAAAGAAATATACAAAAGCTCGACGCAGGCCCTCAATACCAGAATATAACTTCACAAGAGCAATACTAAAATAACAGAAAATAGAAATTAAATGTATCAAAATACATATACGAATGTAGTCAAGGTAAATTTAAAATTATGCCCATATACCAAACTAACGACTACACATTACTTCCGATAAAAGAAAAAACTTCATTGATAAATTTAAGCCCACGTTGAATAAAACATGAATTATACACACACACACATCATCATCATGTCGTGCCACTAGCACGGATATCCCTGATCCTCTCTCGCCACTTCTCCCTATCGTTCATCGCTTTTGGCAGGTCTTCAGGGTTACATCCCGTATCCTCACATAGCTGCTCTATGTATGTTCGAGCTGGTCGTCCTGCTTTTGCTTGGCCATATGCGGGGACCCATAGGAGTACATCACTGATGAGTTCGTCCTTGCTTCTCCAGCAGTGTCCTGCGTGTCTGGTTCGTCTAAATTGTATAGTTTTCGTGATAGGAGGCAAGTGGCCGTATAGTTAGTGTCTTGTGGGGTATTGTCGCCAGGACTTGTTCAATATTGCGCTCAATATTCTTGTGTAATTGCCGTCTAGTTTCTTCTTCAGTCGTTTAGTTAGCGTCCAAGTAGTGTATCCATATAGCAGTATCGATACGACCGCTGCCTGGAAGAAACTGCGTTTCATTTTATCGGTCAGGTCTGATTTCCATATGATCGAGAGCCTATCAATAGCTGTCCATGCTTTCGTTAGTCGCGTGTCGATGTCTTTTTCGGTTGATGAGACGCTACTTCCTAGGTAGGTGAATTTGTCTACTAGTTTCAGATATATATATATATATATACACAAAAATTATAAGAAAAAATTATCTGTAAAATATAATCACCAGTAAAATTTCAAACCAAACTACCACACACAAAAAGGCTAAACACACACACACACACACACACACACACACACAAAGAAGAAATAACTGTAAGTGAAATTCAAAACCACTCTATCACACACACACGCACGTACGCACACAACTCCTCAAAGTAAAACGACAAAAACATTAGATATCAAAGACCAAGTTGGGGGAAACAGAATAAGGTAGACACACTCAGAGAAAAGGAAAAAGAGGAGTGACCTCTATATAAAGCCATGACCAACTGAAAACCATTCAAGCATTAAATACGAGTGAGTTCAATACTCATTGAGTACCCCATTCACTAGGCCTTGAGCCATATATGTTCTCTGACAAAAGCAACAGGCTGGAAACATACACGTATGTAAGAACGAAATAAATAAACAAATCTTTA
>OY757915.1:87968246-87993246 GCA_963585895.1 Sepioteuthis lessoniana | reverse complement strand
GATAAAACTGAGATGCAGATGAATTTAAAAAACAGAACGCTATCAACGGGAATAGAATATTTATTATCAAGAAATATAGAATATCTTAAAAAAATCTCTTTCAAAAACTCTTTAAAAAACATTCTTTATACATGCAAGCTACCCCAGACGATGGCCTATGAAAGGTTCGAAAGCGCTCGGGATAATTTTGATAAATTCATCCACCAATTTCAACCTGAAACCAAGACACTTATTAGGAAACTTGAAAGGATCTTAATAAAATTATATAGACAAAATGTGTCTTTATTATTTAACCAAACATGCTTAAATGAAAGACTCCTCCCCAGCCACACACACACACACACACACACACACACACACACACACAATATATATATATCATCAAGTCGTGGTGATGCCATTGATTTCAGTTACTCTCTCTCACCATCCATCCCTATCGTCCATCGCTCCTGACAGGCCCTCCAGAAAGCATCCAGTGTCCATACAGAACTGATGTATGTAAGTCCTTGTTAGTCGACCAACACTGGTGTATCCATGTTGAGAAACGACGCTAATGAGTTCGACTTTAATTTTCCAGGAGTGCCCTTCATGTCTTGTTCGTATTACTTGGATGCTTAATGAGATGGAAAGCAAGTGACTGCACAGCTGCTATTTTTAGGGGTGTTGCTTCCAGGTTTTCTTCAAAATAGCACACACCATCCTTGCATAGTTCCTATTTTACTTTTTTTTCATGCGTTTCGTTAGCATCTAATTGGTGCATCCATATAGAAGTAATGACATGGCTACAGCTTTAAAGACATCACATTTTATTTTATCAGAGTGATCAGATTTCCTTATGATGGATAACCTTTCAATTGCGTACGTTGACATTGTTTTCAGTAGATGTGATATAGCTATCAAGGTATTTGGACTGGACTGATAATCTCAGAAGCTTGCCACTTGAATTGGATATAGCTCCTTGTTTAAAACACATAAACTCTGTTTTATTTGTGTTCATGTTGAGGCCAATGCCTCCTGCTGCTTGCTCCTGGCTATGCAGCTGGGATTCAGCTTGGGCAAGTGTATTTGGGAGAAGCGTTAGATCATCTGTGTAGTCAGCGCCCATCTTAGTTTCTGCTGGATATCATCTGCTTCTTGTTTCTTTTCATGTGAAACCATTTTCTTTTATTAGATCAATAGACGTTCGTAGTTCGTAATCTCAGCAGAGTACGTAATCTCAGCAGAGTATAAGCATGTATGGAGCTAATGTCACTCATTATAAGGCTCAAGCGATAATGTAGAAGTCGGTGTCACCATCGGGTGAGCGAACCATTACTTTCGTATTCTGTAAGATGTCATTATAGCTATAACAACTTCTTTGGGAAGACCATATGCTAGTAGTATCTGCTCCATCCTTTGTGTATGGAATCATATGCCTTGGAGAAATCTACAAATAATAGTGTTTTTGTACGTACTCCTTCGATGATTCGACAGATAGTCAGGATTTGGGATTCTGTGAACCGATTTCTTCGAAAGCCGTTCTATATATATATATATATATATATATATATATATATATATATATATTACTCGTAAACAATTAAGTACACTCCAACTAATTTTTTCATAAAGGTTAATCCTCTTCTAAACCAAAGATATTTTTATTTAAAAAAAAATAGAAACGAATATTATTAGATATTATCTATGACCAAAATCGGCAGTACTGAAACTCTGTAATCAAGAATATGAATATGTACCCGTAATTATTTGTTTTTCTTCCTCTGAGTGTGGCGTACGGGAGACTGCTTCGGGTTTGTTCGTAGATTTCAGATATCCTCGAAAACCGTGTATATATATATATGTATATATTTCATATAAATATTTATTTTCTATTGTTTTCCAAATTAATATCAACCTAAAATTGAAAAAAAGGGGGTTATAAGTTTTTTCTCTTTTTGATTTTAGGCCAAGTGACCGTTGAAATAAAATGAAATGAATTCCATCTTACTGACTTAACCTTTGACTGTGATAGAGAAGGTCTCAGTGCATATCAGGAGAAAGAAGATAATCTGCCTTTCGTAAGGATTACCAAGAGAGTGGGTAAGGTCTGTGAGACGGACATACCTTTTAAAGCGAGCGGTACAATATATATTTACCCATCTCCTCTGCACATTTTTAAAAGGGAGTTTAACAGGTTTGAATTCAGTTTCCCTTCTCCTAGACCGGTTGCCACACCAAAGTTAAAGAGCCCAGTCTTTCCAACTACTTACTCACAACTGGAGGGGGAATAGTTAGATTTATTTCATACTTTTCTCAAGAGTATTCATTGCTATGTGAAATACAAATAGCCTCGTCCAGGATTTGAACTCGAGTCACCGTGTCCATTTCCTCTGATAACCCTTACACTACGAGAGAGAGTGGACAGCAAGACATTAAGAGTTAATGACAGATACAACCTAAAAAAAAAAAAAATCTGAACCGAAGTTTTCAGTACAGATTAAAACCTTTCAAGACATGACTAACAATTACTGAAAATTTGATTGAAATTAAGCCTAAAATGGCGGAGACTTAGTGGTACAGGTAATCGAATATTTGATGAATTCTGATAAAATTATAGATGTATGAATAATCAATCATTGACTCTTTTCATTAGTTGCTTAAGATAGCTTATTTTAAAATTAGATTGGTTCGGTAAGATTGTATAGCATATCAACCATTTAATCTAAGTTATCTAATGTCAAATCCTGTTTATACGTATACGTATATCAAAGATATGATTTGTTAACACATTTTGTTGATAACATTTTTAAACGAGACCGAGCTCCTTTGTTGGCACACAGTTAAATGATTTCAAATATTTCTATCCAATACAAATAATTCTATTTACTACAGACAGTGAAGTGGTTACAAGTATTGATATTTAACACTAATTTGGCACAGTAACTAAAGGATTATTAAAGGGCCCGGAGGACATGGAAGTTGGCGGACGGGTAGAGACTATCCAAAAGACAGCATTGCTAAGGATGGCCAGAATACTGAGACGAATCCCGGAGACTTGAGGAGACTTGCTGTCACTCAAACTCCAGTGAAAAACTATCAGCTAACACTGATGTGAAAAACTCTAAAGGAGTAAATAATAATAATAATAGTTATCAAGATAAACAGATAACATATTTGCTCAATCGGCTGGGACTGTAAAATACACCGACTGCACCTCTGCAGAGGGGTAAGACACCCTCCAACGAGTGTCCTGGATATGACACTAAATAATCTGATGGTGAGGTTCCAGTGATACTGGGGCTTTGGAGAATGCGAAGCACCCCTTCATTGTCATTGCTACCAGGTCCACTCTGGCCCGGCGTGGTAGCACCTGATAGGGCCCTATCTATGGATTAAATCGAACTAACGGCAAACGTATGCTAAACTGAATTGTTTGACTAAACTGAATAGCTTAAAATAGAAAGGTTTTTAACGATTAAACCGTACTTACATTTAAACTGTGTGCCTATGCTAAACTGAATTATTTGAAATGGAACTGTTTTTTGACATTGAAACTGTACTTACACTAAACTGATTTGTTTATATAGAACTGTTTTGGCATTTAACTGTGTGTAAACAAAATCTGTACTCATACTAAACTGAATTAGTTGAATTAGAACTGCTTGACTAAACTGAATAGCTTGAAATAGAAATATTTTTCACAATTAAACTCTACTTACATTTAAACTGCATACTTATCCTAAACTGAATTGTTTGGAATAGAACAATTTTCATAAAAATGTATTTAGCATTAAATAACCTACAAAGGTTGATATGCCATAAAACCCAACCAACCAACCAACCAACGTATCAGTCAAAGAATACAATAAAATAAGCAAATACAAAGTCTTTGAAATAGAAATTGAAAAGAAATGTGGCACTTTAAAACTACGACCGTGCCAGTAATTGTGAGAGTCCTATGTATGAGCAAAAAATGAATAGATGAACACATTTACAAGATACCCGGCAGTCACCCTCTATATGAAATACAAAAAATTGCACTTTATGGAGCTTCTCATCTTAAGAGAGTACTGTAAATGTGAATGAAAAATAACACCCAAAAGAGGCAACGATATATATAATGCCTATAATCACTGCCTTCCCTCACCCTAAGGCTTGGGTAAAAACGCGTTGAAGGATTGTAAGAAAATGAAATGAAAGCCGAAAGTTGAATAAAAATTATTATAATAACTGCCGAATTGTGGACTTTGCTGTTTCAGCTGACCACAAGGTAAAACTGAAAGAAACCGAGAAGAGTGATAAGTACCTAGACCTTGCTAGAGAACTGAAAAACAAACAAAAAAAAAAGCCATGGAACATGAAAGTAACAGTGATACTAACTGTAATTCGTTCACTGGGTAGAGTCACCAAAGGATTGATACAGAAAAAGGAAGACTTGGAATTTAGAGGACGAGTGGAGACCTATTACAGCATTGTTTGTTATCGGTCAGAATACTGGAAACTTGAGGAGACTTGCTGTCATTCAAACTCCTCTAAAGAACTGTGAGCTAGCACTGGTTGGAAGGATTCTCAAATGAGTAAAATAATATTCTGTCCTTGAAAATGAAAAGCTTAAAATTATCTATGTCAAACAGATCATCCAATCCAAGTCAGAAGACCAAATTTTAATTAATAAGGAGAAAAGAATTTGCCATCTTGTGAATTTTGCTGTTCCAACAGACTAGAGTGAAAGTGAAAGTGAAAGGACGTGAAAAGCTGGACAAATAACTAGACCTTGCCAGAGAGTTGAAAAACATGAAGGCGGCTGTGATGACAATCGTTGTTCGGGCCTTTGGAGCAGTGCCGTACAAATTGGAAAAGAGACTCAATGAACTGGAGATCAGAGGAAGAATTGAAACCGTCCAGACCATTGCACTACTAAAATAGGCTTGGATACTTAGAGGAGCCCTTAAGACCGGAGGAGATTTGTTATCCAGACTCCTGTTTGTTTGTTCGTTCGTTTGTTTGTTTGTTTGGAGTTTAAGGCATATCAACCTTTGTCGGTTATTTAATGCCAAATCCATTCTTATTCAAATAAACAGTTCTATTTCAAACAATTCAGTTTAGTATTAGTATACAGTTTAATAGTCAAAAAAATTTCTCTTTCAAGTTTTCTAGTTTAGTCAAACAGTTCTGTTTCAAACAATTAAATATAGTATGAATATAGATTTAGTTTACACAGTTAAATGTCAAAATAGTTCTATATTAAGCAATTCTGTTTAGCATAAGTACAGTTTCAATGTCAAAACAGTTCTATTTCAGATAATTCATTTTAGCATAAGGATACAGTTTACATCTATTTGACCCATAGACAGGACCCTATCAGGTGCTAACATTCCAGGCCAGAGTGGACCTGGGAGTAATGGCAATGAAGTGGTACTTCGTATTCCCCAAAGCTCAGCATTACGGGAATCTCACCATCAGATTGTTTAGTGTCCTATTCAGGACACCCGTTGGGGGTGTTCTTACCTCTCTGCAGAGAAGCCGACTGGGCAAAACTCACAACTCAGATTTTTGGGGGTGTCCTCGTGGTGTAATGGCTAAAACGCTGGACTGCGGATTTCTAGCAAGCTAGTTCGAACTCCAGTCGCACTCTCACGTTCACTTTCGGACAAAAACCTTTGGCAAAGGTATGGACCCCCTTATCCTTTCAGCTATGGGTTAAATAGTACCACTATTGTTCTTCTAGAAGGATGAATTTGGCATTAAATGGCTCAAGAAGGTTGATATGCCATTAGACAACAAACAAACATCAGATTGTAGATGTTTCTATTCAAGTTGACCACCGACGTAAATCTTAAGAGATTGAAAAACTCGATAAATATTTTTAATTTGCCTGGGAATTAAAATACTCCAGATGATGAGGATAAGGATCATCTTTAAAATAATTTTCTTTCTTGGATTAGGTAGATGAAGGAGAATACTAGTTAAGATTACAAATAATGATGATTGACAAATCTTCCTCTAAAATCAGAATAAAAAAGAAATCTTTAAAAAATTAGTGTGATGTTGAGGAGTAAATTCATAGAGATGGTGTGGGGAGGTTAGGATAGTGACATAAAAAGAAGAAAGAAAAAAGTGAATAAAAAAGAAAGAAAAAAAAAAGAGACGTACTCAAGAGAGAAGAGAATAGAAAAGACATTTTATTGTTGGAACGAGATAACAAATGAGATTATAAATGAGATTTCGTAAACGAAAAGAAACGAACAGATTGGGGTAGATCGCGAAATAGATCGAGAGGGAAAAATCGACTGGAGATGGAAACACACCGAGAGAAAGGTACAGGAATAGACATGTAGACTGGTAGTGATAGGCGGGCTCATCGCCAAGGCGGGGGCCAGGACCCCTGACCCCCCCACTCAAAACCACTTGGTACCTCCTGTGCATGTGATGCGAACTAATTGTTGTGTGCTAATTCTTACTAAATAAACCACTGATTCACGCACCTTTCATATTTGTACTCGCTGCTCCCTTACTTAGATGATACCCCCCCATTCGCAATACCCTGGTGATATATATATATATATATATATATATATATATATATATATATATATATATATATAATAAAGAAATATAGATAAAGAAATAAATGATATAAAGAAACATACATACATACATACATACATACATACATACATACATACATACATACTGGGCACCGTGGTGTAGTCGTTATCGTCGTAGGATATGGACACGGCGACACGAGTTCAAATCCTGGACGAGACTGATTGCATAGCACTAATACCCTTGGGAAAAGTATGAATCCAGCTATGAGTAAATAGTAGGACAGACTAGGTTCTTCAGCATTGGTTAGGCAACTAGTCTAGGAGAAGGAAAACTCTGAATTCAAACCTGTTAAACTCCGCTTAAAAATTGACCTTGTGTCATATCCTGCCCGAGCGGAGGGGTTGGTAAATAGTACCTCTGGTGGTGTAATGGTTAGCAATCTAGACTAACAAACCTTCACGAGTGAGTTCGATTCTCATTGGGTGCCTCATTTAACGATCTTGTGCCACATCTGGGCAAAGCGCTTAATAAACTACTGGGTGCCTCGGGTAGTGTAATGGTTAGCAATCTTGGATAGCAAACCTGCAAGAGGGAGTTCGTGTCTCATTGGGTGCCTCATTTATTCGGCCTTGTGCCACATCTAAGCAAAAAGCTTAGTAAATTACAGCAGATAGATTGATAGATAGATAGATTGATAGGAAGGAAGGAGGGAAGGAATAGATAGATAGATAGATAGATAGATAGATAGATAGATAGATAGATAGATAAAGAAATATAGAGAGATACATAAAGGAAAGAAGTAAAATAAGAGAGATGGAGAGATACTTCATGGATAGGTAGAACTAGAATTTAAAAAAGTAAGAGTTAAAAGTATGAGGAATAAATAGAAGGAAAAAGAAATTTAAAAAGGAGGGTTGAGAGAGAGAGAGAGAGAGAGAGAGAGAGAGAGAGAGAGAGAGATATGTGTAATACGATAAAGAAATACAGACAGGCACATTAGTAAAGTGGGGAGGAACTGAAATGGAGGGACGCGAATATGAATGGGTAGAACAAGAATAGAGTTAAATGTCTATGAAGTAAATAGAAGAAAAGCACACACACAAAAAAAGGAGGGTAGACGTCGAGAGAAAACACAGACATTTACACTGAGAGTGAGAGTGATTTTTCTTTTAAATATGCATCTGATTTTAAGCTCTCTCTTTCTCTGTCTCTCTCTCTCTCTCCACCATCTTCGTACAGTCACTGTATCCAACTGATAGCGTTAATGGACTGTTCTAACCCTCGAATTGAGCTGTCTAATGGAGGTTTATTCGGCAGTAATTGACCAACAACAACTCACCGATGTCCATCATCACAATTTGCCTCACGTCCGAGCGCTGAAGGGCCGACAAATTAGTTCTAATTAGGCGTATTAATTTTGTATTGCTCCGCGTTAGGCGTGCGCCGGTCCGGCTTAAATTGTGTTAGGTGAGCGAATTAGAGCGATTTAATACGCCAGTGTTAGCAAGAAACAACAAAGAGCCGCGCTCGGCTGATATGTTTGCGATATTAACCGTGGCCAGTGTGAATCACATTCGAGGTACGTTTGCTTTAATTAAGGCTGTCCTAACAAGTTTTATTCCCAGTCGTCCATTGGACCCAGCCCCAACACACCAACTCCTTAACGGTAGAACGATAGAGGAACTGGCCTCCGTCACCAGTATCGACATTGGCTCTGGCAATCTAGAAAAACGTCTTGTTCGACAACGCTGTTCTTTTATTCAGTTAATAGTTTCATTGGTGATCTTTTTATGGTTTATTCTTTCGTATTTATTTACTTGTTCTTTCTTTCTTTCTTCTGAATTCTTTCTTTTTTTATTTTCTTGTTCTTTCTTTCTTTCTTTCTTTCTTTCTTTCTTTCTTTCTTTCTTTCTTTCTTTCTTTCTTTCTTTCTTAATTCTTTCTTTTTTATTTTCTGGCTTTCTTTCTCTCTATTTTTTCTTGCATTATTTTCTTTTTTGCTTTCCTTGCTTATTCATCTTTCTTTTTTCTTTTCTTTGTTTTTTCATTTCTTTTACTTTTTCCTTGGTGCGTATGCTTTTCTTTGTTTGTTTGTTTCTTCCTTTCTTTTTTTTTCTTTCTTTTGTAATGTTACTTTTTCCCTTTCTTTTTTTTTCTTTCTTTCTTTTTTCTTTACTTGCTTTACTTTCTTATCTTTTCTTTTTGTTTCTCTTTCTATCATGTTCGTGTTGTTTATCTGTCTATCTACCATACATCTGTCACTTGCTTTCTTTCTTTTCTTTCTTTGTTGCTAGATTGTATCATTTCCTTTCTATTTCTTGGTTATCTATCTATCTATCTATCACAAATTAATTTCTCTTTTTTTCCTTCATCGTTACCCCTTTTTATCGAACCCCTCAGTTTATGTTTTTTTTTTCACTTGCTTTTTTCTCTTTCTTTATTTTCAGTTCCGTTTTTCCTTTCTTTTACTCTTCCATTTTCTCTTATTCTTGCCCCTAATTCACTTACCCATGTCACCTACCATTCTTCACCTCTATATACATCTTCTTTTCATTCTTTATTCGGCCTTTTTTCTTCCACGCTTCTTCTTCTTCTTCTTCTTCTTCTTCTTCTTCTTCTTCTTCTTCTTCTTCTTCTTCTTCTTCTTCTTCTTCTTCTTCTCTGCCCCTTTTTCTCTTTCTTCGTTCATCAGAGTCTATTTAATTTTCTTTCTTACAATCAGAGGCGTTCGTTCTTTTCGTATCAAAAGAGGCTGATTATTATCCAAAGCCGTGGCTTTGGCGACCATTACAACAAGGCGTCAGTGGCGACGGGAAAGTAATGCGCGGGAGGCCAGAAAATGATAAGCTGCCCTGGCAAACGATTGCAATATTGATGCCGATTTTCGGACGGAATGGCATTGGTGTCGCCATTCGTTGATGGCTGTGGCAAAGGCGAATCTTTCAATCGCCCCAAAAGACCCACGAAGAGACTGGATCTGTATGACAAAGGTATTTTGCGTCATAGCTGTTTTGGTTATTTCTTTTACTAACCATGAATAAAAAAAAGATTTGTTTACATTGGTTTATTTGCTTAACTGCATGTCAACTACTTATGGGGTATTTAATGCCGAAATTTGATTAGTTTGTTTGTTTTGGTTTGGTTTATCTGTTTTACGGCATATCAACTTTTATGGGTTATTTAATAACTAAATTTTATTCATTTGTTTAGTTTATTTGTTTAACGGTATATCAACTCCTTATGGGTTTTTTAATGCCGAAATTTGATTAATTTGTTTTGTTTTAGTTTATCTGTTTAACGGCGTATTAACTCCTTATGGCTTATGTTGAAATCTTATTTCTTTGTTTAGTTTATTTGTTCAACGACATATCAATTCCTTATGAATGAAAGTCAGTTTCTTCCAGGCAGTGGTCGTGTCGATACTGCTGTATGGATGCACTACTTAGACGCTAACTAAACGGCTGTAGAAGAAGCTAGACGGCAATTACACAAGGATGTTGTGAGCAATATTGAACAGGTCCTGACAGCAACACCCCACAAGGCACCAACTATACGGCCACCTGCCTCCCATCATGAAAACTATCCAGGTTAGACGAACCAGACATGCAGGACACTGCTGGAGAAGCAGGGACGAGCTCATAAGTGATCTACTCCTGTGGACCCCCACATATGGCCAAGCAAAAGCAGGACGACCAGCTCGAACATACATACAGCAGCTGTGTGAGGATACGGGATGTAGCCCTGAAGACCTACGAGAGGCGATGAACGATAGGGAGAAGTGGAGTGAGAGGGTCAGAGATATCCATGCTGGCGGCTCGACATGATGATGATGATGATGATGAATCATTTAATGCCTATATTTGATTAATTTCTAAATATTTGATTGTAATTGTTGTATCGTTGGTTCAATAAAGGTATTCCACAGGTACAAGCCGAAGAGTTGGCAAGTCTATCAGAGAGCGATTAACGCTTTTTCCCCCCTGAAGTAGTCAGACACCGTCCATTTATATCTTTACCGGTGTCATACTAAAAAGAGTCACTGAGTGTATAGTTCCGGTATAACAGTAATCATAGCATTATTTTTAATGTTCCATTGCAATTTTCTGATTGCATTCAAAAAAATTGTCTATAATCATTTGTTTACACACATTTATATAAAGTATTTCTATCTAACACAAATAATTTGCACTCAGTTGTATGGTTTCAAGCATTCTTATTCAATACTAATAATTCACATTTATTTATATGGCTTCAAGTATTCCTATCTAACACCAATAATTTGCGCACAGTTATATGCTTTCATATAATCGTTAGTAAAAAATTGCTTCAAGTGATTATTTTTGATAAGAAATAATTTGCATACAGTTATATAGTATCAAGTATTCCGATCTAATACGAAACATTTTAAAACAGATTTATTTTTACCTACAGATGAGACCACAACGGGTCAGAGTGAACCTGGGAGTAATGTCACTGAAGGTGTACTCCACACCTTCCAGTGTGATAAAAGTGGAGCCACACAACTGGATGCGGCACCGTGTTATTCTTATGATCAGAAAAAGATGACAACTAAGATTGGGCATAATGAGAATATGGAAAATTGATGACGATAGTCAAGGCTATATTGACAGACTCTATGGAACAAGAAAAGAAAGAGGAAGAAGACTTGCTAGCATTTAGGATTACGTGAATGCAACAATTCAGGTATTTGAAGAATATACAAAAAAGACGAAACAAAAATAAAGCAATAAGACCAAGAGAATTAACAGGATAAACAGGAAAACAAAAAACATAAGATCTAGAAACCAAAAATAGGAAGAAAAACAAAGATCCAGGACATCTCTTTTTGATGGGAGGGGGTTTACCAATCTGAAGAGGTTGTAGCCGGCGTATTCTATGCTCCGTTTAAGACTGGCTGACCTAAACAATATAAACAATTCGTGATAAATTGATATGTTCACCTTTAGAATTTATTTGGAATCTTATTCTCAAGCACGTTGTCTCGGCCAACCACAAACAAAAATAATTTGTACATATATTTGAACGGAACTTTTTGATTTATAGATGGGAGCCGAACAGGTACTACCACCCCGGGTCAGAGTGAACCAGTGATTTTGTTTGCTTTACTTTGCTTTCATGGCTTATCAAACAGTGTTGGTTATTTATTGCCAAATCCCGTTTTTCATATATATTAAGTATATGATTTGTAAACAAATTTTGTATTCTACACACAGTTAAATGATCCAACAGTTCTATTTCTAACAATTCGATTTAGCATGAGTCAACAAAGCTAAATGGTTCCAAGTATTGCTATGCTTCATTAGCAATTCAATTGAACATCTGTCATTTGCTTACACACAGTTAAATGATCAAACAGTTATATTTAGCAAAAGTCATTTGTTTGCTTTTAGATTAAATGTCAAACAGTTCTATTTGAACCAGAGATAGGACCATATAAGGTGCTCCCACTCTGAACCAGAGCGTACCTGGGATCAATTGCAATGAAGGGGTAATCCACATTCCCCAAAGCTCCAGCACTACTGGAGCCTCACCATAGGACTGTTTAATGCCATATCCAGGACACTCGTTGATGGGGAGGGGTCTTACCCCTCTGCAGAAATGTCGTCGGTATATTCTACAGCCCCAGCCGAATGGGCTAAGACAGTTTAATGTTATATTCAGGACAGTCGTTGGGAGGACCTTACTTCTTTGTAGAAATGCAGTCGGTGTATTCAGAAGTGGACCTGTGAGTAATTGTAATGAAGTGGCACTCTACACTTCCCCAGAGCACGAGAACTGGCATTACCAGATACGTTTCCGTATGATATTCAGGATACATAAAAAGATAACAACCAAGATCAGGAATTATGTACATTTGAATGAAAAATTCTTATGGACAGATTGTATGTCTGAGATCCTGAATCAGAAGGTACAAAATTTATAAAATTACCAAAGGCTTGTATTCATATCGACCTGTACATAATGAAATATCATCTTGGTTAAATTACCAAAGGTTTGAATTCATATCGACCTGTACATAATGAAATATCATCTTGGTTAAATTTAAAAAATGATTAAGGAATTTGGACATTAGAAGAGTATAAACGTTTTAAATTAAGGTTGATATAAACCAAGATTTCTCGGAATCAATCATGTTGACGTAATTGGGATACTTACTCAGTTTTGCTTGAGCTACAATTTGAACTTATTGTGAAGGTGACAAATGGTATATGTATTCATCAGAAACTGTCCTAGAAAATAAATGCATAAAATTAGTTAATATTATTAGGGAATCCAATAAACTGGCACAAAAGAAATACGAGAGTAGGTATGACTGGGCGGTAGAGGTGATTCATTGAGAACTGTGCAAGAGACTAAAATTTGACCATGCTGACAAATAGTATATGCACATATAAACTCAAACCTCATCACGTCGTATTGTAATACATCACCTTGACCTGCGATGAACCCAGCGGATGTTGTTGACAGATACACTCGGCCGTAGATAAAATCAACAAAATAATTACCGGAAACAAGGAATACGTGTGTGTAAGCTGTGACCGATGAAAAACGAGCATTGCCTGGATGTAAGCTGTTACCAATGAAAAGCAAGCATTCCGTGGGTGTAAACTATAGTCAGTGGTAAACAAGCATTGCGTGGGTGTAAGCCGTGATCAATCGAAAACAAGCTTTGCGCGTGGGTCACGTAGGGTTTTAAAGATTATATAAGGTCTAGAATTTTAGTTGAAATCAGTTCCCGCAGGCAGTTCCGACTCTCGACGGTTCCTCCGTGTGCGCGAACTCTCTCTCCGATTGCTCTTCTGCTCCACACAAGCGTCACCGTCGACGAATAAAAATATAAGATTATATTTATATATACACGTGTTCCTTGTTGTTCGCCAAGGCCCTGCAGTATTATACAACAGTATTTCTGATTGATACACAGCTCAGTTCGAACCCTGTATGAATCTCACTTTTTACATAGCAGTCAGGCTAGTAGGACGTTACACAATTCGAAACTGCCCCAAGGCACAATTTCATTCGTCGATCGTCTTGCTTGATATTCAAAAAGTGTGGTGATTCTTATAGGCCAAGGAAACGAAAGTATTTCCCAAACCTATAAGCCGTGGTAATCTCCTCTGGTGACTAATGTTATGAATTGGATAAGTTACCCCTGTCTCCGGAAGAACAATAATGCCAGTTGATTAGATATAAACAGTTTAAACATTATATAACGTGAAATACAATCAAATATCTTCTGACATCTATATTAATATAAAATAATGAAAAAACTGTGGAGCATGATGGTGATATCAATAGTACTTGGTGCCCAGTTGTAAAAGCCTCTAAAGAGATTATAAACGATTATAGCTTCATATAACTATTCTGAATACGAATAATTTTCACACGGCTATTCGGTTTCAAGTATTCTTATTTAATCATATTTACCCAACCCCTCCGCTCAGGCAGGATATGACACAAGGTCAATTTTTAAGCGGAGTTTAACAGGTTTGAATTCAGAGTTTTCCTTCTCCTAGACTAGTTGCCTCACCAAGGCTGAAGAACCTAGTCTGCCCTACTATTTACCCATAGCTGGAGGGAGAATAATTGGATTCATACCTTTCCCAAGGGTATTAGTGCTATGTGAAATGCAATCAACGGCGCCCAGGATTTGAACTCGTGTCGCCGTGCCCATATCCTGCGACGATAAGCATTACACCACGGGCACCTCCATATTCTTATTTAATACAAGTAATTTTCAAACAGATCTCTTTGACCCATAGATTGTATACTGACAGGTTCTACCACTCTGGATCAGAGTGAACCTGGGAGTAATAGCAATGAAGAGTTGACTTCGCACTCCATAGAGGTGCAGAACTAAAGTCTCCCCAGCAGATGTAGTTTAGAGTCATAACCAAGATACCTTTTCCTGGTGGCGGTCTTTATCCAATGCAAGAGTATAAACTGCATATTCTAAGCCTCATCGACGACGAGAGACAACTACATAGAGAGGTAAGTATGATGATTCATTAAACGATCAAACTGAAATAGGGATCAAAACAAGATGATCCAACTGAGGTAGAGTGATAGGAACGGACTCAAATAGATAGATAGATAGATAGATAGATAGATATGTACAGATTCATATTTATTCATCGATATGATAATAAATAGATAGATGGATATGAATAGACCTAGGAAGAGAAATAGGCAGAGAGATAGATATGAACTGACTTAGATACATTGATAGTTAGATATATAGATATAAACTGAGATAGAAAGACATAGATTGATAGATATGAACAGTTTAAAAGGGATAGATAGGAAAATAGATTGATGTAAACAGACTATGGTAAATAGATAAATATGAACCGACTTTATATATATATATATATATATATATGTGTGTGTGTGTGTGTGTGTGTGTGTGTCTTGGTAAATCCGATTTCAGTTTCAGTATTCGGTACTTCTTGTCTAATCTGTCATATTTCTCTGGTGACGTCCGTGATAATAGCCTGAGGATATTTATATCCAAAATTTCAAGTATTTCCTATTCTACTTTTCTAAATTCCTTTAAAATATAAATACCATGTTATAAAGTGACCTTAGCACTCTTCGCCATTCCATTCAATTACGTTTAAAAGACTCAGTTACCGGCCTCATTTGATTATAATGATAAATTAAGAAAAATGAAGCTATCCGTATTATGCCGTGTGATTTCTTTTGACAACACTTCTTAGGGCAATGAGAGAGAGAGAGAGAGAGAGAGAGAGAGAGAGAGAGAGTGTGTGTGTGTGTATGGGTTACGTCTCCCCAATCATAGCCTATTCAGTGTCTCGTCGTGTATTTTTCATTCATTGCATCTCTTACGACATTGCCTTTACGTGGCCCTACTTATCTCCTCTCTGGGTAATATCCGGCAGAATTGGGATACATGCATTACATTAGGGCACCTCAGGTGGTGAAATGGTTTGCAAGCTAGACAAGCAAATCTTCGCAAATAAGTTCGGTTCTCACTGAGTGCCTCATTGATGCAGCCTCATGCCACATCATGCAATGCATGTTGTAATTTACTAATTACGACATGCATTGTATTGCTCACACAAAAAGAAGAGTGGGGGCTTATGATAGGGAGATCATCTGGTGGTCGGTCAGTTAGTTGATTAGTTTACGGCATGCCTAGCCTTGTTAGATTATTTTATGCCAAATTCAGTTCAACAATTATGATCTCCAATTATATACGGCACAAAAATGTATCTTCACAACCATTTTAAACATACAAATATTTCAAGATTTCAAAAAGATCTATTTGACTTATTGATGGGACTGAAATACATATCAAATTCGTATTTCAATTTAGTTTGTTTTCCGTCTCTCAAAGTTTCAAGTAGATCACACAATCAACAGAGGGAGATATGTGACTAATCCACAATATATAAATGAAGTGCTAATCAAACTATAGGAAATTTGCACGGCTTCTTCCCTACGTGTAGCAACTCAAAAATAAAAGCCAACATGCACAAAATATCATTGAGAATCCGAAAAAATGAGATAATACAAAAATCATTTTAGAACGATATTCTTTACATATAAAAGAAAATAGCCATCTTTACCTTCCCAGAACAGCAAAAAAAAAAAAAAAAAAAAAATATTAGAACTTAAAATAAAATATTAGAACTTAAAATAAAATATTAGAACTTAAAAAAAAAAATTAGAACTTAAAATAAAATATTAGAACTTAAAAAAATATTAGAACTTAGAATAAAATATAAGAACTTAAAATAAAATATTAGAACTTTAAAAAATATTAGAACTTAAAATAAAATATTAGAACTTAAAATAAAATATTAGAACTTATATCCAAATGCTGACACGAAAACATTATTTCTATGCTATTTAACACTTCAGAATCACTGCATGCCGCGCTCATAAGAGGGTCATTTTGAAAGTAATGGCCGCTATTTTATTATATTGCCCTACAACATCTGAGGTGGATGTTGGTGATAGAACAGTAGAAGTTGAATTTTTTTTCAGTCAACTCACCAAACGTCGATCAGCACATCTGTGCAAATCAGGCCGATGAAAGATGGACTCCACAGACGACAATTTTTTCAGACAGCGACGTCGTCATTGCTAAATTGAAAAATTAGGTCCCTTCCTTTGGTGAAGACTTTTACGATTGCAGCATATAGGCTCTTGTATATCGCTGACGAAAATGCATGCTAAATAATGGTGACTTCGTGGGGAAAAGGGTGTTCTGTTGCTGAAAATTTGCTCTATCAAACAGTTCTTTTCGTAGTTTCTGCGGAAATAAAGGGATGCATTACTTCCGGAGCACTTCTTGTTCGATGAACTAGGGCGTGTTTATCGAAACACTCAGTCAAGAATAGGATGAGGCACAAGGTCAATTTTTAAAGCACTCTACAGTTGATTTGAATTCAGAGACTCGTTTATATTTTTCCTAAGAGCATTTGCATTAACGGAAACAACATACAACCCCGTCCAGGATTTGAACACTGCATGTCGAATCCATTTCCTGCGACTATACACGCTACGCCACCGCACCTACTCGTCTCGATTATTTTGTTTTTATCAAGTCTTGGCCTCCGTACAAAGACAAGTAAACTTTTTCGGATAAATCATCGTATAATCTATCTATCTATCTTTTTAAAATGAGTGTATTATAAAAACGAAAATGAGAAAGAGGAAAACTGCAAAGCAGGAGATAGAATAGCTTGCTCGCTAGATAGATAGGTTGGAGAGAGAGAGAGAAGGGAAGAGAAAGAGATAGATAGATAGATAGGGAAATTATTGGAGGCTGAGAGATGGAGTCGTTCGTATTTGAATGTGATTGTGAGACATAATTTTCATTCCCGCAAGACAAATCACTTGGCCAATGAATGAATGACACGTCACAGAAGACCACTAGGCGTCCATGCAAATACAATGAACGCACTTCAGTCGTATTTATAAATCATTCATGAGGGTAGTTCTCGCCACGGTTCTCTGACCCTCCCATCGCCTTTAAACGCTGACTCTTTGCTGCATCCCCGCTCTCAATGGCGACTCCATTCTTAAGAATTCAATTATTTCTGATTATTGGGGCTTGTTTCGTAGCTTCTCTGTATTCATCAACGAATGCTCGCCTTCGTCAACTTCTGTACAAGCAACCGTCCATTTTGTCTCCTCCGTCTTCGTTTTCCGTTTCGTTTTGTTTTTGTTTGTTTAAGTTCGTTTCTTTTCTGAAATCTATTTTCCTTTTTCGTTAAACCCAATTTATAGCAACCTGTATCTGGTCGTTTAATCAAAACACACTTCCAAGTTTTTTTTTCCCAAACGACGGGTTGTCAGTCTTTATAAAAGATTACACTCACTTTCCCCACAAAATAAATAATAAGTAATACTAAGCTCTCTAGTTTCTCTCAATTCATTTCTACGTTACAATATGGCTATCTATATGGTTTCTTTGTTAAATGACATATCAAACTTAGGTTAGTTATTTAATGCCTAAGTCATCCTTGTAGAAAAACAGTAGTGGTACTATTTTACTCATAGCAAGGAGAATAAGGGGAATCATACCTTTTCCAAGGGTATTAGTTCGACAGTGAACGTAATCACACGATTAGAGTTCGAACTCGTTTACTGGACTTTGCAGTCCAGTACATTAGCCATTACGCCACGGAGACCTCTTTAGGTATCTTTATTGTGTTATTCATGTTTTTTTTAGCTATAGTCCTAGTGTGTGTATCTGAAACTAGAAGAGCCAACATTCGCAGGAAGACAACTTGGTCTCTCATGTTGGCTATCAAGGGAACACCTGCCAATCATGACACTCAAACCAGGCATATGAGTCCCACTTTTATTTGTATTATTATCTGATATAAGCAGTATATTGTAGTTAAACCAGACCCAGGGGTTATTTATTACCTGTGTTTATATCGCAGAGGTGTCATGCATGCTAACCACTACGCTATAGAGACTAATATATATATATATAGAGAGAGAGAGACTCAGACAGATAGACAGACAGACAGAGATTCGAAGGCATCATTCTTGGTTTGGTTTAAGTTTAGGTTCGGTTTATTTGGTAACGGAACATCAACTCCTTGTGGGTTATTCAATGACGAAATTTGATTCGTTTTAAAATGCCGGCTTATAAT
Organism: Sepioteuthis lessoniana; assembly: GCA_963585895.1. Taxonomy (NCBI): domain Eukaryota; kingdom Metazoa; phylum Mollusca; class Cephalopoda; order Myopsida; family Loliginidae; genus Sepioteuthis; species Sepioteuthis lessoniana. Next base: position 87,974,557 of record OY757915.1, on the reverse strand, counting down.
CATGGCAATATTTTTAATGTCCATGATTATAAGCTAGCATTTTTTATCGCAATTTTTTTTATTTGTCAATTTTTATTTGTTGGCACACAGTTATGGTTTCATGTATTCCTATCCAATACTAATATTTTCAAACTGATCTGTTTTGCTCATAGATTGAACCCTAACAAGTACTACCACTCTGAAACACAGTGGAACTGGGAGTGATGGTAATGAAGAGATAACTCCACAGCTCGAGAAATGGAGCCTCACCACGAGATGCCATATATCATCAGATCCAGGATACAAAATTTTTCTTGGCATAGTTTATATAATTTGCTATGTTTTTTTCAGACAGAGCTACGAGTTTGAAAGTGTAATTGGAAACTGAAGCTATTGCAGGAACGCCCACCCACGAAAAAAACAAAAAACAAAACAAAACAAAACAAAAAACTAAACAAAAAAACTCTCGAACAATATATATGTATATGTGTGTGTGTGTGTGTTTGTGTGTTTAGTGCTTATAAATCTAACGGTATTATTTGTATGTAGAACAGCTCTTCTGTTGAAATCCAGAGTGTATGTGTCACATACACACACACACGTATATATATATATATATATATATATATATATATATATATAGTGCAATTAAATGGAGACTCAAACTCGGTTAAGCCGTCATAATAAATTTATTTCGGCGGAGAATATTGTTGGCATATTCTCCGTCTCTTTTTGCATGCTCTGTATTGTCCCAGAGATGCGAATGAGGAGTTACAGTTCGTATTCAGAAGATAAATAGGAAAATTAAAGAAATCAAAAAATAAATTAAAAATCAGAAAACAAAGATAGAAATAAAAATAAAATAAAATAAAAAACATAAAAATAAAAAAAAACATAAAGTGGAACTCATTCGTTCATAGGCGTGAGCAGAGGGTGTGAACATATTATATGTTAGAACGATCAAGAAACAGGAGTGGAATTAATCTACTGGTCAGTCCCTTTTAATTTTGTGTTCCGTTTGTGGGTTCTTCTACTTGGCAGGTGTGCTATTCTAAACAGACTCAGATCGTTTAACTAATGGCTATCTCATATATGATTTATATTTATTTCTGATATGTCTGTTAATTAACCCAGCTGTTGCCATCTTAGGTGTTCCTCTAGTTTCAATTAGGATCGAGATACTTAAACCAGATAAGGTGGGGACATTCATTATAGTCGTCAAGTGTATTTTTTTAATTTACCCTAAAAATGGTCAAGGGGAATTAACCACTCTTTCTTATGAGAAATGATCAAAAAGCGTAGAGAGTGAATTTCTATTTTCAGTTTAAGTGAAGACCTATACATAATTGAGCAAATAATAAACTAGTTGTTTAGACTGCCGTCTAGTCATATACACTTCTTCTAGAAGACTCAGTATCAGTTCTTGATACTTTTGATCAGCCATTTTTGGTGTAACACAGGATTTTGCAAGTGCAGAAACGTCAATATTCATCTGACTTAACCCCATGCGATTTTGTCTAGTTTCATAAAATGAAAATCAAGAGTAAGAGGTCTGAGGACGTAGATAATATCACATGAAATAAAAAAAAAAATTGCACTTTGCCTAACAGCTCACTTCCTTAACAGATTATTATCAATGAGACTGAAAAATATCGCAAAAATATATAAAGCATAAATACATTGAATGCATCTAATCACAGCCTTTTTTCACTTTAAGTTTTGGGTAAAGATCCGGTCAATATTGTAAAAAACCGAAAGTAAAGTTTAAAATTGAATAATAATAATAATAATCAATCACATAATAAGCGAATGCAGCAAGTTAGCACAAAAGGAATATAAGACTTGACACGACTGGGTGGGCAAAGTGATCTACAGGGAGATGTGCAAGAAATTTAAGTTTGACCATACGAACAAATGCACAACCCAGCAGCTGCCCTGGAGAATAACACACACAAACTCCAATGGGACTTTGACATACAAACGGATCACCTAATCTCGGCCAGAAGACCAGACCTTATAGTAACCAACAAAAAAAGAAAAAAAAAAAAAAAAAGAAAAAAAAAGAGAATTTGCAAAATTGTAGATTTTGCTGTCACGGCTAACCACAGAATAAAACTGAAAGAAAGTGAAAAGAAGGATAAGTACCTCGACTTTGTAGGAGAATTTAAAAAAAAACTATGGAACATGAAGGTGACGATTATACCAATCGTGATTGGTGCATTCGGCACAGTAACTAAAGGACTATTAAAGGGACTGTAGGAATTGGAAGTTGGAGGACGAGTGGTGACCATCCAAACTACAGCATAGTTGAGAACGGCCAGAATACTGAGAAGAGTCCTGGAGACTTGAGGAGTCTCGCTGATGTGAAAAACTCTCAAGGAGTAAATAATAATAATACTTTTTCCATAATAATCGAATGCAGCTAACTGGTGCAAAAAGGATAATCGGGTGGAAAAAGAGATCCACTGGGAATTGTGCGAAAGATTCAAATTTGGTAATGCAAATAAATCAAATATGATCGAACTAGAATCTGTCTCAGAAAATGAGGCGCATGAAATCCTCTGGGACTTTGAAAAGCAAACAGATCATCCAAATCTCGGCTAGAAGGCCAGACCTAGAGTTTACAAACAAAAAGAAAAGAACATCATCTCGTTGATATGGCCGTTCCAGTGCTCAATTCAGTGAAAAGAAAGCTGAAAGATAGACAAATTCTTGCTAGAGAGCTAAAAAATAAACCAAAACAAAACAACAACAACAACAACAACAAAAAACGAAACAAAAACAAAGAATTGGAACATGAAGCTAACTTTGATGTCAGTTGTATTTGGAGCTATTAGAACGGTCCCCTAAGGCCAAGAAAAGAGGATGGGAGATCTGGAGATCAGAGGAAAAATCGAGAGCATTAAGACCACAGCACTGTCAAGATCAACTAGAGTACTTAGAAGAGTCCCGGAGACCTAAGTAGACTTCAGTGAATAACTACCAGTTAAAACTGGTGGGAAAAACTCACAAGGAATAAAATAATAATAATAATAATAATAATAATAATAATAATAATAATAATAAATTATCGACTTTGCTGCTCCGGTGGACCACAGAAAAAATCTGAAGGAAAGTGAAAAGAAGGATAAGTACTTCGACCTTGCTAGAGAATTGAAAAAGTTGTGGAACATGAAAGTAACGATTGTGCCAATTGTGTTTTGTGCGTTAGGCACAATAACTTAAGGATTATTAAAAGGCCTGAAGGACTTGGAAGTTGGCGGACAGGTAGAGACTATCCAAACGACAGCATTGCTAGGAGCGGCCAGAATCCTGAGATGAGTCCTGGAGACTTAAGGAAACTTGCTGTCACTCAAACTCCAGTGAAAAACCGTCAGCTAACACTGATGTGAAAAACTCTAAAGGAGTAAATAATAATAATAAATAATAATACACCCAGAATCCATCCTAGAAAATGAGAGGCGAACACTTCGCTGGAATTTTGAGATACCAACGGATCACTTAATTTCGGCTAGACGACCAGACCTAGTGGTAGTCAGCAAAAAAAAAAAAAAAAAAAAAAAAAAAAAAAAAAAAAAAAAAGGAAAAAAAAAAGAGAAAAGAAAAAGAATAGAAAATGCTGAAAAGTCGACTTTGTCGTACCGGCAGATCACGAAGTAAAAAAAAAAAACAAACAAAAAAAAAAAAAACGAAAAGAGAGACAAGTAACAAGACCTTGCTAGAGAACTTAAAAACCATGGAACATGTAGGTGATGGTGATACTAATTGTAATTGGTGCACTCGGTACAGTCATCAAAGGAATGGAGGATATGGAAATAAGAGGACGAGTGGAGACCATCCAAACTATAGTATTTTTGAGATCGACCAGAATACTGAGAAGAGTCCTGTCAACTTGAGGAGACTTACTGTCACTCAAATTCCAGTGAGAAACCATCAGCTAACGCAGGTATTAAAAACTCTTAAAATAGTAAAATAATAATAATAATGCCAAAACAAGAAATTGATAATACACAGAAGAAAAACAAGTATAGGATATGTCGTGACAGAAAGGAAACAGGTAATCATATCAATGAATGCCGAAAACTGACAAATGGTAAATGCACCAACTAGAATCTCTCCGAGAAAATTTGATGCATAAAAATCTCTGGGACTTTAAGATACAAACGGACCACCAATTCTGGAAAAAAACTTCAAGGAAGACTTGGGCATTAAATGACCCACGGAGGTTAATATGCCATTAGATAAAGACACTGAAACGAAATGTCTAACACATAATTAAATGTACCTCTTCTGATTTGATAATAATGATTATAAATATTTGTTTGCTTACAATTATATAGTTTCAAGTATTCCTATCTAATACTAATAATTTCCATACAGTTATAAGGTTTAAAGTGTTTCCAGCAATTATGCTGTGATATAATAATAATGATTATCACTTGTAAAAGTAAATTTGGCGACCGTAGTTGCGGGCGACCAGAAGGCTCCCTTTTCAATAGCTACTACACCAAGGTAAAGAAGAGGGCGCTACTCCATTCCATTGATTGCTCCACTTTGCCCTTGATACGTACCTTATATTGCTGCGTGTTAAGCAAGGATGTATCAAGTACCATTTTTAAAGTCTTTGGTATGACGTGACCAGGGATTGAATCCAGGTCTCCCGGACCAATAGCGAACATTCTACCCACTAGACCAATGAGCCGGTATTTGTAAACAATTACAATTTCAAGTAATCATTTTCAGAAATAATTTGTACTCAGTTATATGATTTCAAATATTCCTATCTAATTCTAAGAATTTTATTTGAACAATAGTCGAGACCCTAGCTGTTTTATACCGGAAGAAGGAAAGACAATGACATTTATAAAAATATCATTACACTTTTTCATTACGAAATGTATGAAATAGTTTGTGTATTAGTTGCGTGAAGGAGAGTGTCGGAAACCGCTAGGATACGATATCTTCAGAGAGCCTTACTTCTTCGCTCTGCTTCCAAGAAGCTGGCACAAAGCCGACTTAAAACATTTAATCATCTTCGTTTCTTCTTTGTTTCGGGATCATACTCGTTTTTTGACATTAGCGAGTCTTGTGTACATTCAGATTTTTCTACACCTTTGAAACCGGGGTCATCTGCGCTCCCCCTCCGCCAAGCTAAGGCCCAGAACGACGTCACGTTTAGTCACTCTGCTCTCTGCTCACTGACAGATGTCCACGCACCCCGTGGTTACTCTTCCTTCCGGCATCCCATCCACGCAATTCACGTATCATTTCCGCTGTTATTTATTTATCTTACGACACAGGTGCATCCTGTTTTTTTTTACATCTACGAACTTACACGGCCTGTCAATGGTCAATATGTAACATAATGGGTCACTATGACTTCGAATTTGTGCGGACATGAAAGTAAAGGTAAAGAAGAGTGTGACTTCACACTATATATATATATATATATATATGTATGTATATATATTTTCTACAGATTACTAACATGTTTTATTTCAAATTTAATAATAAATTCTATAAACAGAAATCTTGCCTCCCTATGGGAACCGCTTAGCGGGTCGCTAACATGTCTATTTTTTAGAGCTTTTAGAATCCGGCCCTTTTAAATACAGACTACCGAGTAACACTACTTATTTTGGATATATTGACGATATACTCATTTTCATACCCCAAAACATAAAAATCGAAAAGATCGCAGATAAATTAAACAATGTTGAACCCCCCCATCAACTTTACACAAGAAAAAGAATCAAATAACACCATACCCTTCCTAGACATCCTAATTATAAAATCCCAAAATGATTTAACTTTTAAAGTCTACCTCAAACCCATAAACAAAAACGATTATATACATTCTTACTCCCACCACAGCAACAAAATCAAAACTGGCCTCATAATTGGCTTTTATCTACTAGCACTTCGGATATGTTACACACAACACTAAGATGAAGAATCTAAGTACATCGAACATTCCCTTAAAAGCCTAAAGAACCCTAAATGTTTCATATCAAACACTTGAAAAAAAGCTCTCAATATACACTCATCAAATAAACTTAAGAAAAATACTCCCACAATTCCCATTATCCACAGATCTATCTCTCTACCCACTAACACACATAACAATCCTCTCTCCGACAAATTAACCAAATTAAGAATACCAATCATACAAACCACATCACAAACCATTAAAAATCTCACCAACTTCTCGAAACGAACCAACAACGCAACCACTTCTCACGCAGGCATATATTCTATTCCATGCAAAGATTGTAACAAACATTACATCGACGAAACCCAACACAATCTAGAAAAAAGAATCTACGAACACA
>OY757915.1:87903246-87963246 GCA_963585895.1 Sepioteuthis lessoniana | reverse complement strand
AAGAAACAAAAAAGAAAAAAAAAAGAAAACAAAAAATGAAACAAGAGAAAGAAAAAAAGAATGGAAAAACAAGAATTGTTAAAGAAACAAAATGAAAGCCTTGTGAAAGATTTTGACAAAAAAGATGTGACAAATTGGTTTGGTTTGTTTGGGTTTTATGGCATATCAACCTTAGTAGGTTATTTAATGCCAAATCCATTTTTGTACAAATAAACTATTCTATTTCAAACAATTCAGTTTAGGAAATTACAGTTTCAATGTCAAAAACAGTTCTTTGTCTTACAATTCAATTTAGCATACAATCAATTTAGTTTAGCATAAATACACAGTTTAGTTCTATTTGATTCATAGATAGGACCCTATCAGGTGCAACCACTCCGAGCCAGTGGACCTGGGAGAGATGACAACGAAGGAGTACTCTACATTCCCTCAAATTCCCGCATTACTGGAACCTCACCATCAGATTGTTTAGTGTCCTATCCAGGTCACTTATTGGGAGGGGGGTTTAGCTCTCTGCAGAGATGCCGTCGGTGTATTCTACAGCCCCAGCCGACTGGACAAGGATGTGATAGATAGATAGATAGATAGATATGGTTAAACAGATAGATAGATAGATAGAGAGAGAGAGAGAGAGAGAGAGAGAGAGAGAGAGAGAGAGAGAGAGAGAGAGAGAGAGAAACAGACAGCCAGACAGAGATAATTAAGTCGCTCGAAAGATATGAAGAAAACGTAGATAGATTGATAGACAGAAGTACACACACACACACACACACACACACACACACACACACATATATATATATATATATATATATATATATATATATATATATATACACAAACATATATATATATAGAGATAGAGATAGAGAGATAGATACAAAAAAAATGTAGATATAAACAAAACACAATCACACGCGCATATATATATATATATATATATATACATGAAAGTAAATATGGATCTGAATCCGACAGAAAGTAGAAAAACAGAATAATCCAGATTAGATGAATTTATTGTGATGTAAAGCCAACATTAAACGTTTAAGTTTTAAGTCCTGAAAAAGGTTATTAAAACCGAAACATTAAACGTTGGCTTTACATCACAATAAATTCATTTAATTTGGATTACTTATATATATATATATATATATATATATATATATATATATATATAGTAAGAGAATTGAAATGGTGTTTCCTGAGATGGATAGGAAGCTACAAAAAGATAATGTTAAGAGAGAAATAAAAGGAAAGAAGAAGGAAAATTGAAGAAAAGAAAAATAGGAAGAAGGAAAGTAAGTAGAAAACTGGGAGGGATGAGAAGTAAGAATATCACAAGAAAAATAAGTAAAAGTAGTTGGCGACTGTAGTCGACGGCGACCCGAAGGCTCCCTTTTCAATTGCTACTACATCGAGGTGGTAGGGTGAACGCTAATCCATTCCCTGGATTGCTTCACTTCACTCTTGATCCATACCTTATAATACTGAGTGTTAAACAAGGAGACGACGAATACCATTTTTTGAGTCATTGGTATAACTTGACCTGAGATTGAACCCCGGTCTCCCGGATCATTAGTGAGCACTCTACCCACAAGACCAAAAGAATTAAAAAAAAAGGAAATAGATGTAAAAAACAAAGAACTTTATGATGGTTTGAAGAAAAAATTATGACGAGTGGGGGAAGCAAGTAAACATTGAAGGGTAACAAGAAAGAAGAAATAGAAGCCGAAAAAAAAGAAGAGGAGCAGGAGGAGGGGAGAGAGAGAGGAGGGGGAAATTAAATGAAAGAAAGAGACAAGGAGAATAGAAGAGAGCGGAATAAGAAATAAGAAGACTCGAAAAAAAGTAGAAGAAGAAAATTAAGAGAGAGAAAGAGAGAGGCACGAAAGAGAATGGAAGGAAAAAAAAAAGAAAAAGGAAGTGGCATACAAAGAACAAGGGAAAATAACAAAGAAAAAAGTTTCCTTTAGAAATACAGTAGAGAGAGAGAGAGAGAGAGAGAGAGAGAGAGAGAGAGAGAGAGAGAGAGAGAGAGATAACAGGAAAGAAAAAGAAGAAAGGAATAAATGAAGACGAAGAAGAAGAAAAAAATAGGAAGGAAGCGGGGTTTTTGTGAAAGTCAAGCAGAACGAGCGAAGAGATTTTGTCTCAATCTTTAGATGAATGCACATTTCTTTATCGTAAAGTGGACATACCTATAGCAGTGCCGCCATAATGGACAAGAAATAATTATAATAATAATGATCATGGCGGTAACAGTGAAGCTGATGGTAACGGCAGTTATAATGGGAAAATAATGTAGGTATATGGTCCTTTTTTTTCTTTTTTACTAATAACGAAAAGTAGTTTTTAAGATTCCCTTCTATATATCAATACAAAGTTCTTATTCTTTGATTGTGGCCTTTTTTTTTATTATGGGATGGGTGGGGTCGGCTAAAACTATCTTCAACAGACTAAACATACATCTTGTATACATTCTATACAACCATCACCTTTGAAAAATATTTTCCAGATATCCTTTGGATTAGCGTATGCATTCGTATAAAAGTCGATCTTTATTTATTATTATGATATCAATTTATCCTGATAATCTATTCATTATCATGATAAATTGATATCATAATAATAAATAAAAGATCGACTTATACACGGATGCATACGCTAATCCAGACGATATCTGGAAAATATTTTTTAATTATCTATTCATTATTATGATAAATTGATATCATAATAATAAATAAAAGATCGACTTATACACGGATGCATACGCTAATCCAAACGATATCTGGAAAATATTTTTTAATTATCTATTCATTATTATGATATTAATTCATTAAATATATTTTTGAAGTAAAGGTTTGCTTCTAGTTCTTTCCATTATGGTTGAATTTCATTATATCATATTCATTATTTAGATTATTACTCATATATAAGTCGACCCTTTATTTATTTATGGTTGATTGGTTGGCTTCTTGTTTAATGGTTTGGTTTGGTTTTATGGCATATCAACCATTGCTGGTTAATTAATGCCAAATCCTGTTTATACATATATATTAGATATATACGATTTGTAAACGCATTACATTATATTTACCAACCCCTCCGCTCGGGCTGGATATGACACAAGGTCAATTTTTAAGCGAAGTTTAACAGGTTTGAATTCAGAGTTTTCCTTCACCTAGACTTGTTGCCTCACGAAGGCTGAAGAACCTAGTCTTTCCTACTATTTACCCATAGCTGGATGGAGAATAATTGGATTCATACCTTTCCCAAGGGTATTAGTGCTATGTGAAATGCAATCAGTCTTGTCCAGGATTTGAACTCGTATCGTCGTGTCCAACTCCTATGACGATAACCATTACACCACGGGCACCTCCAAAACGCATTTATAGTTAACATTTTTAAACGAGTCTGAGCTCATTTTTTGCACAGTTAGATCGTTTCAAGTATTGCTATGTAACAGTAACAATTAAACGTTAGTCATTTCTTTGCACACACTTGAATGGATAAAATTATATGATTTCTGAGTGAATAGTTTGTTGGCAATTTCATTTTTAAATGTGTCAGAACTAATTTGATTGCACACTTGTATTACTCTTGTTTCTATACAGTTAAAGGATTTCAGTTATTGCTATACTTGGCTTAATGAGTAGTGTTCGCCAATGGACCGGGAGACCGGGGTTCAATCCCAGGTCAAGTCATACCAAAGACTCAAAAGATGGTACTTGATGCCGCCTTGCTCAACACTCAGCATAATAAGGTATGGATCAAGAGTAAAGCGGAGCAATCCAGGGAATGGAGTAGCGTCCTCCCCTACCACCTCGGTGTGGGAGTTATTGAAAAGGGAGCCTTCGAGTCACCATCGACTAAGGTCTACTAACACAATTAAATACTCATAATTTGTTTGTCGACAATAAAGTGGTTACAAATATTGCTATTTAACACTAATTATTCTATTCTACACTATTCATTCGTTTGCACACAGTTAAATGGCCAAAGAGTTCCATTTCCAGCAATTCAATTCAACATAAGTCATTTATTTGGACATAGTTTGAATAAAAAAATTATTTGACCCATAGATAGGTAGGGAAGCAATGGGAACGAAGGAGTATTCCACATTCCTCAAAACTCCTGAATTGGAGCCTCATTATCAGATTTTTAGTGTCATAAATAGGTGCCCGTGGTGTAATGGTTACCGTCTTAGGAAGTGGACACGGCGACACGAGTTCAAATCCTGGCCGAGACTAATTGCATTTCACATAGCACTAATACCCTTGGGAAAGGTATGAATCCAATTATTCTCCCTCCAGCTATGGGAAAATAGTAGGGCAGACTAGGTTCTTCAGCCTTGGTGAGGCAACTAGTCTAGGAGAAGGAAAACTCTGAATTCAAAACCTGTTAAACTTCGCTTAAAAACTTGACCTTGTGTCACATCCTGCCCGAGCGGAGGGGTTGGGTAAATATGATAAATAGGACATTCGTTGGTGGGTGATCTTACCCTTCTGCAGAGATGCAGTCGTTGTATTCTATAGCCCCAGCTAAATAGGCTTTGTTTAATGGCATATCAACATTCGTGGGTTATTTTTAATGTAAAAGCCATCTTTGTAGTAAAGCAGAGATAGTATTTGTTGTGTAGCCATAAGGAATGACACTTTCTTTTTACAAAAATATACGTCTTTATTTTTCTCGAAAGGGGTCGAATCTTCTGGGGTGTGAGCGAGACACAGACAGACGAAGGGAGACGAATACAGACTGCAATACTGACCCATAACTTCTTAACTGCGCTGTGTTATCTTCAAGGCCTTACCTCTTCTCTTCCCCGACGAGACGTACTTAACCGGGGACCGCCTATGATTCTCTATCTGCCGACTGCTAGACTCGACTGACGACTGGCCGCTACAATACTGACCGTATCTCACGTGGGCATTTTCATATATCATTTCAAAACGCTCAAACATTTCTGCTCGACCACGTAACTGCTTCCACTTATTTCCCAGTTGTGTATACAGGTGAGTCCTGCAATCACATTGTTTACCCAATGTCTGGGATCAATATGCAACGCATACATGGGGGAATAAGAAGGTTCATACCATTCCCAAAGGTATTTGTTCGAAAGTGAACGTGATGGCGCAAGTGGAATTCGATCTCGTTTATTTCGAGGCCGCAGTCCAGCACTTTATCCATGACACCACGGCGACTTCTCCCGATGGATTATTTAGAATCATGAAATACATCTTTGAAGCCAAGGGTTGCTTCTACTGCTTCTCGTTACCGTTGAATTTCAATCTTACAAAGTAATTACTCATGTATAGGTCGACCCTTTATTTATGATTTATTGTTCTTTTATTAATGTTTCATTTCTATTTTCTCCTGCTATTTCCGCCATTTTCACTTATCATCTTTTCTTTCTTTCTTTCTGATGTAGACCCAAAGTTGGTACCACGGAAGGAAAACACGGAACGCAGGTTAGAGGTAAGAAAGATATATTAACAAAAGTTACAAAGGACAGTGTAAGGATAAGCAGAGCTTATTATCCGGTGGTGTCCAATATTGGTAGTCGTACTACTAGTACTCTTGTACTGCTACGGTATTAGGATACAGCTCTCTAGTAATATAGTGCTGGAAGAGTCCATGATGCAGGTAAGTTTCGGTCTCACAACACTTTCTTTCTTTCTTTGCTTTCCATCTACCAAGTATACCTGTGCAGAGGTCAGTTTTGTATGCAAACCGATCTACAATTTATTGTCATGAAATCTTTAATTCATAGAATTAATTTTTGAAGCCATCGCTTGTTCCTATTTCTTCCTATTATGTTAGAATTTTAATCTTACAAAATTATTGTTCACGTAGAGGTCGATGCATAATTTTTGCATAAACGAGTGTAGTAGTTATTTATTAAACCAAGTTTAGTCTGAAACAAAACCAAAAGTATGGGACACCCATTAAGAATCGAACTTAAAAGGTCTAAGTTACATAATAAAATATCACACTAGCAAATTGTAATTATTTCTATTTGTAAATATTTTTAATAATTTAATTGTTTGGAGTAAGTCGCTGGAGGCACTAGCCACAGCGTTAACGCAAATAAAAAAGAGTTCATGTGTTTTAAACAAGAAGAAGCCATCTTCAAGCCTCTGAAATTAGTAGGGCAGTTCACATACCTTAGGAGCAATATCTCATCTACTGAAAGCGATGTCAACATACGCATAGGTATAGTGCTCGTGGTGTAATGGTTATCGTCGTAGGAAATGGACACAGTGACATGAGTTCAAATCCTGGATGAGACTGATTGCATTTCACATAGCACTAATACCCTTCCCTCCAGCTATGGGTAAATAATAGGGCAGACTAGGTTCTTCAGCCTTGGTGAGGCAACTAGTCTAGGAGAAGGAAAACTCTGAATTCAAACTTGTTAAACTCCGCTAAAAATTTGACCTTGTGTCATATCCTACCCGAGCGGAGGGGTTGGGTGAATAAGGTAAGGTGTGGAATACTATTGAAAGGTTATCGATTATATGGAAATCTGATCTATCTGATGATACAAAATAGGAGTTCTTTTATACTGTGATTATGTACGTACTATTGTATGGGTGCACCACATGGATGCTAACGAAATGCATGGAGAAAAAGCTAGATGGGAACTACTCAAGAATGCTACGTGTTGTCTTGAACTAATGCTAGAAGCAACACCCCACTAAACTGCAGCTGTACGGCCACCTATATATATATATATATATATACTCTTAGTCAGCATCCATGTGGTGCATTATATATATATATATATATATATATATATATGTGTGTGTATTTGTATATATATACACTGACTTGATGATGATGATATATATATATATATATATATATATATATATATATACACAACCCAAGTCGTTTCAATCTGTCTTGGAAAAAATATTAATCCGACTATTTTCCATAGTGAGAAAAAAAAAACAGCATCGTCCAGGTTTTGAACTCGGGTAATTGATTCCATTTCCTACGACGATAACCGTTACGCTAAGCATACCTCAAGTTATGGCTAAATAATACGATAGACTGGGATTTTTAACATTCGTATGGTAACCTGAATTCAATCTATTGTACTCTGCTTAAAAATTGACCTTTTATCACATCCTGCTTGTGGTAGTGGGGATGGATATATACATACTCCCTCTGATCTGAGCTTATGTGACCCCTTATGGTTAACAAAAATTAAAACGAAACATCGTGGTTGTCTAAAATAATACACTAATTCATTTTTTGTAAAAATATTTTTTTCGATTATTTTTCAAGGTTTATTTAAAGAATATATTTAAAAATCTTTTTCAAGTAATTTTCCTAAAGGCAATTTTTTTATTTCAAAATATTAGAATAGGTTTATTGATTGATAGATTCTAAAGGCATGTCAACTTGTCTAGGGTGACTTTATGCCTAGAAGTCCGGGAATCGTATTCATTGTATGTTCATATTTGCACTTTTGTTGTTTCTTAAGTATGTGGGTTGAACATAAATACAAATAATTTTTAAACAACAGGTCGATTTGACCGATATAGGGGGCCCTAACATGTACTACCACTCCGGTTCAGAGTGGACATGAGAGTAATGGTAATGAAAGGGTCCTCCACACACTTTAGTGCTCCAGAAATAGAGCCTCGTCATCGGAGGCAGTTTTGTGTTATACCCAGGACACTCCATTTTTTTTTGTGGAGGCTTTATCCCTTTGCAGTGGATGCAGTCAGAATAATCAAAGCCCAATCGAAAGTGAACGTGATAGCGCAAGTGGAATTCGAACTCACTTATTGCGAGGCCGCAGTCCAGCACTTTAGCTATTACGCCACGAGGACTTCTCTTCGTGAATTATTTCAGATCATTGCTTCTGCTTCTTTCCATTACGGTTGAATTTTTAAGTAATTACTCATGTATAGGTCGACCCTTTATTTATATTTTATTGTTCTTTTATAAATGTTTCATTTCTATTTTCTCCAGCTATTTCCGCCATTTTCACATATCACCTTTTTTTTCTTTCTTTCTTTCTTTCTTTCTTTCTTTCTTTCTTTCTTTACTTTCCATCTACCTGATATACCTGTACGAAGGTCAGTTTTGTATGCAGACCGATCTGCGATTTATTGTCATGAAATCTGTTATTCATAGAATTAATTTTTAAAACCATCGGTTGCTCCTATTCCTTCCCATTATGTTTGAATTTTAATCTTACAAAATTATTGTTCTTGTCGAGGTTGTTCTAATTTTTTTTCACAAACGAGTTTTGTAGTTATAGCCCAATTGATAGGTGACTGCCGTTTTGAGACGATGTAAAATAATCTTTTTTTTAAAAATATTTTTTCGATATTTTTCATAAAATATCTAAAGAACATATTTTAAAATATCAAAATATTTCTTTAAAAAATAACTTGATTAGTTAAGAATGTTGCAATATTTTGGTACGTGTTAGTTTGTAGTGTGTATATCACGTGACCAAAATAGTTTAAAATGTGTTAGTATACTGTCTGTGGTTGGTAGCTTAGTGGTAGTCGATCAGCTGACTTGTGCATTGAGTACAGATGAACGTGCAACATAGTCTAATTCAGGAACTTATGCTTTATGAGTTCAAGATGGGTTATAAAGCCGTAAAACAATTAAAAAAAAAATTGTTGCGTAAAAGGTGAAGGTGTTGTTGATCACTGTACAGTAACCTGATGGTTTAAGAAATTTCGCTCGAGTTGCCTGAACCTCGAGGATTAGGCAAACTCGTTTAGGCCTAAAACTGTGGATTTCGAAGTCGTGCTCTAAACAATTGAGGCAAATCGACAGTGTAGCACTTGCGAGCTCGAAATCTCACAGTCCTGAATGGTTCGTCATCTTTATGACCTTGGAAAAAGCAGCTGGAACTACATAATTTTCCACGTCATTACCAAAATATCGCAAAACTTTTGACTCGGTCTAGTATTTAAAAATATTCTTTTCAGAGTTCTTTTTTTTCGAAATAATTTTTGTTTCAAAAGGTAAAAAAATATCACAACAGGCTTATCGTCTAAAAATACTTGATGCACAAGATGTTAGAATAGATTAAAGCAAATCCATATATTTTTGGTTTCTCGTCTCTAATGTCCGCAAATCAAAGACAGCTGGATAAGCTTGCAGAAAATGTCCTGAAGAAGAGGAACAAAGCTCGATTTGTTTATTTAGTTACATCCGTGTCTTTTCCTCTTTGAATATCTTTAGTTATTAACCTTGACGTTTCCCCTCGGCGTCTCATACGAGGTTTCCAGCAAGCGAAGCGGCATTGATTTTCTCAGAGACGAGGGAACGATTTTATCTAAACACTGTGTGTTAATAGCAATGATATTTGGGAGATCTTAATGGAAAAATACTGTTTGTGCCGGTTTTGTTTGAGAGTAACAAGAAAGAGCAGATGTAATGGGGTTCTTCTTCATCTGTCAGGATGTGCGTTGCACATTTCGCGGAAGAGCATTCTGTGAAAGTGCAATGGATATATAGTACATCAACAGAATAGAAAACTCAAGGTCGAGAGGCCGGAGCTGCAAATCAACCTTCGAGAAGGAAAAATACTTTCAAGATTAAGAATAATTTCACATGTAGCCAAATACATGATACCTCCTGTTTAAATTTTATTGTCTGATATTTGAGATGAGAAATTGTCATTATACATGGATTAATCTGAACTATTGATCTAATCTTGTCATATATATATATATATATATATATATATATATATATATATATATATATATAATAAATAAATATATATTAGATATATATATATATTTATTTATTATTATTATATAATAGCTCGATCCTAGATATTGAGCACTCTCCATATTATATTGCACTTGGTTCGACACAAACCAACAAAGTGATTTAGTGACAACCAACACTGTTATATATATATATATATATATATATATATATATATCAACCCTTCCATACGAACTCGATGTGACACAAGCACAATTTTAAGCAGAGTTGAACAGGTTTGAATTCAAAGTTTTCATTCTTATTGACCGGTTGCCATATCAACGTCAAAGAGTCCAATCTGCCCTATTATTTATCCATTGCTGGAAAGAGAATAGTTGAATTCATACCTTTCCCAAGGGTATTAGCGCTGTGTGAAATACAAACAGTCAAGTCCATTTGCTATTTAGAAGACCTGCTAAATTTGGATCCTTCAATGTCTATTCAAAAGACTTAATGACCACTGCAATAAAGGCATGTTTTAATCGGGCCATTGGCCTAATGAATAGAGTGTTTGTCAATGGTCCTGGAGACCGGGGTTCAATCCTAGTTCGAATCATACCAAAGACTCAAAAATGGTACTTGATGCTGCCTTGCTTAAAACTCAACATTATAAGGTAAGGATCAAAAGTAAAGTGGGCCAATGCAGGGAATGGATTAGCGCCCTCCCTTACACATCGGTGTAGTAGCTATTGAAAAAGGAGCCTTCGGGTCACTCTCGACAAAGGTCGCCAATTTCACTTACTTATGTTTGTTCAAAAACTTAGGACCAATTATTTCCATATGGTAATGCTCTTAAAGTCAACAGAAAGTGCGTCCAGTTATAGTGGGTTATATGATACCAATATCTAGGCATGATCCCTGGCCTGAGCTAATTTTGACGATAGAATTAGTAAATTCAGAGAGAATCCTCGGAGGAGTGATGGGTTTTTGATATTGGCACTTCACTAAAAAAAATTACAAGTGTATGTTATTTGTGGGATAGAGATGAAGCGGTTAATCACATAACAATCGAATGCAACATACAAGCACAAAATGAGTACAAGTGTAGGCATGACTGGGTGGGAAAGGAGATCCACAGGGAATTGCGCAAGAGATTGAAATGTGGACATACTGACAAATAGTATATGCACAAAGCAGAATGTATCATAGAAAATGATGACGCAGGATATCTGGTATTTGGAGATATAAACGAGTCATTCAGTCCCAGCCAGAAAATCAGATCTAGTATTAATTAACTGTCAGAAAAGAACTTGTCATTTTGTGGATTTTGCAGGCTCCGGTAGGTCACAGAGTGAAAATGAAAGAAAACGAAAGAATAGACAAATACCTGGATCTTGCAAGAGAACCGAAAAAGCTATGGAACATAAGAGTAACGATGGCATCAATTTCGATCCCCAAATGTCAGGAAAGGAGACTGGGGTAAGTGAAGATCAGAGGAAGAATCGAGACCATCCAGACTATAGCACTGTTAAGATCAGTGAAAAACCATCTATTAGAGCTCATGTGAAAAACTCTCAAAGAGTAAAAAATAATACATTGAAAATGATAATGATAATTGATGCAGGTAGCAATAAAAATAATGATAATAAAAAAAATTACTTAATCGTCTGATATTTATTATAATAATGATAATATTAATCTCAACAGATAGCCGAAAAATCTGTGGAGCATGAAAGTGACGGTGAGACCAATAATAGTTGGCGCACTAGGAACAGTATCCAAAGTCGTGGAAAGGAAACCGGCGGAATTGGAAATCAGAGGATGAATCGAGAACATACAAACTACAGCACCGTTGAAATCGGCTGGAATACTCAGAAGAGTCCTGTGGACCCAAGGAGATGTGTAATCGCTCAGATTCCAGTGAAAGACCACCAGCTGACGACGGTGGGAAAAACTCACAAGGAGTGAAATGATAATAATAACAATAACAACAATGATAATGTGAATATGATTAAGGAAGAGAAACCTTATGAGAGAAACCAAATCTCCTCTAATGGCAGCACAGAACAACGCCATAAGGACTAACTATGTCAGAGCAAAAATAGACAAGACGCAACAAAATAGCAGGTATAGGTTAAGTGGTCATAGAGATGAAACGATCAGTCACATAATAAGCGAATACAGTAAATGCAAATAGAATATAAGACTAGAGTAGAATAGACTAAGTGGCGAAGATGATCCATTGGGAACTGTGCAAGAAGTTTAATTTAGATCATACGAACAAATGATATATGCACAAACCAGAATCAGTCCTGGAAAATGAGACGCACATATTTCTCTGGGATTTTGAGATACAAACGGATCACCTAATCAAGTAATTATCACCCCCGCAAAAAAAAAAAAAAAATCCTCAAAAGAACCTTCCGAATAGTGGAATTTACCGTCCCAGCGGACCACTAGGTAAAGTTGAAAGAAAGAGAAAAGAGTGATAAGTACGTAGATCTTGCTAGAGAACAGAAAAAAAACTATGACACATGAAAGTGATGGTGATACCAATTGTAATTGGGGTGCTCGGTACAGGATAGGTAAAGATATTGCAGGATTTGGAAATAATTGGACGAATAAAGACCATTCAAACTCCAGTACTATTAAGATCGGCCTGAATACTGGGATGAGTCCTGGCAACTCGAAGAGACTTGCTGTCATTCAGACACCAGTGAAAAACCATCTGCTAACGCTTGTATAAAAACTCTCAAAAAATTAAAGTAATAATTATAATAATAATTATAAAAGAAGGAGGAAGAGGACTCGCTCGCATTGACGATAAGAAGCGGCATCAATACGAGGATTCGAAGACTACATTAAAAAGAACAAAGAGAGACTAATTACAGCGACCAGAAACGACCCAGACAACATTAGGATAAGTAGAATAAAAATAACAAGTTAACAGAAATTAGAAGAAAAAACAACTGTATGGATATTTCAAGCGACAAACTGGCGAAATCTCACACGAGAAGACCAGGACATGGCTAAAAACGGGAAACTTAAAGAGAGAATCTAAATCTCTTTTAATAGTTGCACAAAACAACGCTATAAGGACCAATCCTGTAAAAGCCAAAATAGATAACAAGCAACAGAATAGCAGGTGTAGGTTATGTGCTGATAGAGACGAAACCATTAGTCACATAAAAAGCGAATACAGCAAACTAGTGCAAAGATAATATAAGGCTAGATACGAGTGTATGG
The DNA here is from genome assembly GCA_963585895.1 of Sepioteuthis lessoniana. Taxonomy (NCBI): domain Eukaryota; kingdom Metazoa; phylum Mollusca; class Cephalopoda; order Myopsida; family Loliginidae; genus Sepioteuthis; species Sepioteuthis lessoniana. Next base: position 87,950,304 of record OY757915.1, on the reverse strand, counting down.
GAAAAGTGATTTAGTGGGATTCGTGCAAGAAATTCAAATTTGACCATACCAATAAATGGTACATGCACAAACCAGAATCTATTCTGTAAAATAAGACGCACAAAAGTCTCTGGTATTTTGAGATACAAACGGATAACCTAATCCCGGTCAGAAAATCAGACCCAGTGATAATTAAAAAAAAAAAAAGAAAGAAAAAAAAAAGGACATGTCGTATAGTTGACTTTGTCGTCCCGGTGGACCATAGAGTGAAAATCAAAGAAAATGAAAAGAAAAGCAAGTATTTGGACGTTGCCAGAAAAGTGAAAAAAAAAAAAAAAAAAAAAAAGCTATGGAACATGAAAGTAATGGTGATACCATTTGTAACTGGTGCACTCGGAACGGTCCCCAAAGGCTTGGTAAAGGAACTGGATGCCTTGGAAATCAGAGCAGGAATCGAGATCTTTCAAACTACGGCATTATTGAGATCGGTCAGAATACTGAGAAGAGTCCTGGAAATCTGAAGAGACTTGCTGTCACTCAGACTCCAGTGACAGATCATCAGCTCGTGCTGACGTGAGAAGCTCGCACGGAGTATAATAATAATAATTTCTGAGTTACACCTGAGGCCATCACTTTAAATTTTGTGAAATAAGTAATGAGCAAGTCTTTTCCTCCATTATTTTGCAACTCCTCTCTGTTTCTGCTTTTCTTTCCCCTTCTCTCACTTTCACTCTTTCTGTTTTTCATTCATTCACTTTCTCCTTTCTCTCTGATTTCTGCATTACAATCTTATTTTTTGACATTTATTTTGTTTTGATTTTCTTAACCTTGTCTCTTCAACAGAAATCTCAGGTATGGCAATGAATCTTTAAAAAAGTTTCGTTCATTTTTTTCTTTTGTTCATTTCATTGGATCTGTCTTAGATTATATGAGCTGTTTTATTTCTTTGTGAATTTATGATTGTAATTTTTCTTTCTCTCATTTGGAAACTTTTCTTTTAACCATTTTACAAATTCTATCTCCCCTTTTCTTTTTCTTTTGATCACTTTTTTTTTTTTCCAATTCTCTACTCCCTCTCTCTCTTTTAGACACTTTTACCGTTTCTTTTTACTCTCTTACTCTTCGAGATAATTTTATAATCTCTCTCTCTCTCTCTCTTTCTCTTTCTCTCTCGCTCTCCCCCCCCTCTCTCTTTCTCTCTCAATCTTTTGTTTGAAGACTTTTTCAGTTTCTCTATCTTTTTCATTCTCTTGATTTTCAACACTTAAAAAATTCAATTACCTCTCTTTCTCTCTTTTCTCTCTATCTCTCTTTTGGATAATTTTACCTTTACTTTTTACTCTCTCAGTATTTTTTCGAGATAATTTTATAATCTCTCTCTCTCCCTCCTCTCTCTCTCCCTTCTCCTCCTCCTCCCTCTCTCTCTCTCTCTCGTTTGAAGACATTTTTCAATTACTGTTTTCTTTTTCTCCTCTCAATTTTCAACATAAAAAATTCAATTATCCATTTCTCTTTTCTCTCTCTCTACCAATCTCTCTGGGACACTTTTACCATTTCTTTTTACTCTCTCACTCTTTCTTCGAGATAATTATATAATCTCTCTCTCTTTCTCCTTCTCTCACTCTTTCTCTCTCTTTCGTTTGAAGACTTTTTACAATTTCCCTCTCTCCTCTTTTTCTTTTCACTATTTTTAACACTTTTAAAAAATTCAATTATCACCCCCCCTCACTCTCTTTTGGACATTTTTACCATTTCTTTTTATTCTCTTACTCTTTGTTCGAAATAATTTTATAATCTCCCTCTCTCTCCCCCTCTCTCACTCTATCGTTTGAAGACTTTTTTCAATGTCTCTCTTCTCTTTCTCCTCTCTCTATTTTCAACACCTTTTCGGTTCTATTCTCCCTCTTTACTTTTTTGTCTTTTTCTTTTGGACACTTTTACCATTTCTTTTTACTCTCTCGCTCTTTCTTCGAGATAGTTTTACAATCTCTCTCTCTCTCTCTCTCTCTCTCTCTCTCTCTCTTGTTTGGAGACTTTTTTTTCAATTTCTCTGTCTTCTTCTCTATCTCCTCTCTCTATTTGTGACACTTTTAAAAATTCAATTCCAGATCTCTCTCTCTCTCTCTCTCTCTCTCACTCTCTCTCACTCTCTCTTTCTCTTTTGGACACTTTTACCATTTCTTTTTGCTAATACTCTCTTTTACGTGACAATCTTACAATCTCTCTTTCATTCTCTCTTTTTCTCTCTTTTCTTCGAAGAATTATTTTTTTCTTCGGTATCCTTTTTCTGCTATTTCTCTCTTTATGACACTTATTTCAATCTCTCTCTCTCTCTCTCTTTCTCTCTCCCTTGGACACCTTTTTAATTAATATATATCTCGTTCTATATATTTATTTCTCTCACTCTCTATCTCTCTAGAACCCTTTTTCGATCTCACTAACTCTCACCCTTTTTTCTTTCTCTGATGCTATTTTGGACACTTTTACAATCTCTCTTTCTCCCCCCTCTCTCTCCCACTCACTCTCTCTCTCTCTCTCGTTAAGACAGATGTACAATTTTTCTTTCACTCATCCATCTATTTCTATTTTGGATACATTTTTTAAATTTCTCTCCCCCTTCTCTCTCTCTCTCTCTCTCTCTCTATCTATCTCTTTTAAAATTTCTCTACCCACTCACCGAATAATAAATTCATCAAATTTTCTTACTTTGCAATTCTTTTTTACATCAGAAAAATTAAAATTTTGCTTTTATTTGCATTATTCACTACTATCAAAAACATATGTTTTTGATAGTAGTGAATAATGCGAATAAAAGCAAAATTAGAGAGAGAGAGAGAGAGAGAGAGAGAGAGAGAGAGAGAGAGAGAGAGAGAGATTGAAATAAGTGTCACAAAGAGAGAGAGATAGCAGAAAAAGGATATATATATATATATATATATATATATATATATATGATTTGCAAACGAATAGTTTGTTGGTAACATTTAAAATAAGCCAGAATTCATTTGTTTGCACATAGTTAAAGGGTTTCATGTATTGCTTTCTAATACTAATTCTATTCAATATTAATAATCATTTGTTTGCACACAGATAGTTTCAAGTATTACTATTAAACACTATTCGATTTAATAGTAATCATTTGATTGTACACAGCTAACAGGTTGCAAGAATTTCTATATAATATCAATAATTTTATTTGAACACAGTTAAAGGGTTTTAAGTATTGCTATGTAGTGCTAACCATTCAATTTAACATCAGGCATTTGTTTTCACACAGTTAAATGGTTGAACAGTTCTATTTGATCCACAGACGAAGCCATAACAAATACTACCATTCTTGGTTAGGGTGGACCTGGAAGTAATGATAATGAAAGAGTATTCTACATTCCCCAAAGCGACAGAAATGTAGCCTTACCGTCAGATGCAGTTTACTATCATAGCCCAAACAATTGTTCTATTTGGCCAATTGTGGTACTACCACTCTGAATCAAGGTGAACTTGGGAGTTATGCCAATAGAGGAGTACTGTTGTATATCAAAGGAGAAGTGACAATAACATTTATTTGTAAAAATATAAGCTTCTTCTTTTTTAGGAAATGTCGAAATTGTTGCGTAAAAGAGAGAGAGAGAGAGAGAGAGAGAGAGAGAGAGAGAGAGAGAGAGAGAGAGAGAGGGGGGACTGTTAGGTTGATGTACATCTCCAGAGAGCCTTGCTTCTTCGTGCTTCTTTTACAGAAGCAAGATACAGGATCGGTTATTAAGCCCGGGGGCGGCAGCCTCTGGTCAAGCGCCCAAAACGAGGTGACGTCTATTCTGCTGTCTGCTCTTCCTAACTGACGGCTGGGGTTCAAAAACTTCCGTCATTATATATATTATATCTTCTATTGAGCATTCTCGGCAGCTTATCGCCCATTATTATTATTATTATTATAAATTACAAGAATGTGGCATTTAAACACGATCAGAGTAGTTATAGTGGTGTTAGCAATATTTGACAAAACTGATAAACACCAATTAGGAAAAACCCAGGAAATCCATCTCTTTCTGAATTAGAAAAGATCTTGCTAATGAACACTGCCAACCTGCTTATAAAACACTCTTAATCTAATATGCCCAGTAACACATTAAGAAAAAAAACAACAAAACATTCATTTATATCTGGTCACAGGTGAAGTACCAGGTAAAGGATTGTAACAAACAGGTCATAAAAAAATGATTCAGAAAATTGTATTGACAAGTAAAGCTCATATTTTGCGAAATGGAGATGTTCAAAATATTTTTTCATGTTTTCACTTTAAAATATACGAGGTCTGATCTAAAAAAAAACGTATCTAGACAAAGCTTCACATTTTTTAACTCTTAGAATTTAAAATGAAGTGGTACGTTGAGCTGAGTAACTCTTGAAATAAAGGGATGATGTCTAGACGTTTAGACAACTGACGAGACGTCTAGACTAGACAGTGTCAATTCTTGACACATTTTGATGAGTTGTGTTTTTTTTCGAAACAGCAAGTGTAGCATTGTCCATATTCAATTGAAAGTATTCCTGCACCATTTTTCCTGCTATGGAAGATATAAACCATGACCAAAAGTATTGAGACTGAAAGTTTTACATTTGAAAGATTTAAGTAAAGACTTGTGCGCAGATGAGAAACTTGTAAAGTAAAGTGATGATGTGTTGATATCTAGATTATTATCTAGACGAGTCAGTCCAAATTTAAGTAAAAACTTGAGCACAAATGGGAAACTTGTATAATAAAGTGATGATAGTTATCTAAATTTCTGAGACAAAGCTTGATGATTTTTATCATTAAGGGTTTTCGGACTATTGCCTTCATCTTTATTGTTATTTCCACAACGTTTCGGCCGATATGTCCTCCGGTCTTCTTCAGGTGTTTGTCGAACTCGGGAACCTTCACGGAACTTCGAACTACGTCCTTTATTGAATCCACAGGGGTCACCTGTTCTGATTCCGTTAGCCATAGCCGGTTTCAAATGTTAAGTATTCCTGTATTGTTACCAGCCTGCAGTCAGGATTGAACCTGCAACCTACAGAAGATTGTGTCCTTAGAAGCTTTGGGAACCAACGCCTATAACCGTTACGCTATGTGTCCTGCCGGACTGATGGACAATAAAGGACATAGTTCGAAGTTCCGTGAAGGTTCCCGAGTTCGACAAATACCTGAAGAAGGCCGAAGGACATATCGGTCGAAACGTTGTGGAAATAACAATAAAGATGAAGACAACAGTCCAAAAATCCTTAATGATAAAAAGTGATGATGTTTACACATCTTGATTATTGTCAAGACGAGTCAGAGCTAATTTTTCAAAAAAGAAGAAAGCCAGAAAGAAAGAAAAACATTGGATTGTGAAAGTGCAGCACCCTCATAATTTACCATATCTGGCAGCATTAGATTTTTTTCTTGTTTTCTAAACTGAAATTCTCCCCGAGGGTAAGATTTGAGAGTGCAGAAGACATTAAAAGAAATGTGACAGCGTATCAAAAGAGGATTTCAGAGGTGCTTTGACTAATTGAAAACTCGCTGGCGTTATTGTACTGAATGCTAAAGGGACTATTTTGAAGAAAATTAACGTTTCATTCATTGTTCACTTTCGTCTTAGAAAACATAACTTCAATCTCGATACATTTTAGCTCACCTTGTGTGTGTGTACATGTGTTTGTGTGTGTGTATATATATATATATATATCATCATCGTATCGTACCGCTAGCAAGGATTTCCCTAACTCTCTCGCCATTCGTCTCTATCGTCCATCGTATCCGGCAGGTGTTTTAGATAATATCATGTATCCGTACAGAACTGTTGTAGATGAGTTCTAGTTGGTCGTCCAATACTTGCTCGTCCGTGTGAAGGGATCCATAGGAGAACGTCGCTTATTTATAATTTTCGTTGCGCTCTCATAGTAGCATTACTCTCTTTACTATCATTCGCCTTTGGGCACCTTGGGTAGTGTAATGGTTAGTAAGCTAGACTTGTAAACCTTCACAACTAAGTTCGATTCTCATTGGGTGTCCCATTCATGCTGCCTTGTGCTTCAAAACTGAAGCTTCATCATTAGATGCATTTTAGTGTCATATTTAGAACACTGGTGTGAGGTTGGATCTTACCCATCTGCGAAGAGATCTAGTCGGTGAATTCTACAGCCCCAGCCATCTGAGCTAAAATACCTTAGTCTTGTCAGAAATCTGAAAAAGCTGTGGAAAATGAAGGTGATGAAAATACCAATTGTAGTTGGAGAACTTAGAACTGTCCCCATAGGCCTAGAAAAGAGACTGGAAGAATCGGAATCGAAACTATCTAGACCACAGTACTGTTAAAATCAGTTTGAATATTTAGAAAAACCTTATAGACAATAGAAGCCTTACTGTCACTCTGACCAATCATAAACCGCTACATAAAACTGGTGTGAAAAATCACATGGGTGGTTATAATAATAATAATAATAATAATAATAATAATAATAATAATAAAATAGCTGATGAGAAGACCGGATTTGTTTTGGTTTGGTTTGTTTTTATGATATATCAACCACTGTAGGTCATTTAAAACCGAATTCTTTTTTTTACACACACACACACACACACACACATATATATATATATATATATATATATTCAATTAATACATATATATATTCAATATCTGATTTATAAACACATTTTGTTAATAACATTATTAAACCAGCCTGAACTTATTTTTTTCACACAGTTAAATAGTTTCACTTATTTCTGTCTTATACGAATTATTCTATATACCATTAATTATTTGTTTGCTCACAGTTAAATGTTTACAAGTATTGCCATTTAACACTTACAATTCAATTAAACATCAGTCATTTATTTACACTCCGTTAAATGATCAAACAGTTCTATTTCTTGCAATTCAGTTTAACATAAGTCATTTGTTTGCATACAGTTTAAATGTCAAACAGTTCTTTTTGATCCATTGATAGGACCCTATCAGGAGATACCATTCCGGGCCAGAGCAGACCTGGGAGCGATAGCAATGAAGGGATACTCCTCATTCCCAAAGCTCCAGTATTATTTGAGCTTCACCATCAGATTTTTTGTGTTATATCTTGGACACTCGTTGGATGAACCTTACTCCTCTGTAGAGATGCAGTCGATGTATTCTACTGCCCCAGCCTATTGGACAAGAAGACTGGACATAGCTAAGAAAGATAAATCTCAAGAGAGAAACTGAATCTCTTCTAACAGAAGCTCAAAACAACACCATAATGACCAATTATGTTAGAGCGAAAATAGATAAGACGCAACAGAATAGTAAGTGTAGGTTTTATCGGGACAGATGAGATAGTTAATCACTTAATTAGTGAATACAGCAAACTTCTATAAACGAAGTATAAAACAAAACAACGGACATTGGGATAATGGTTAGAGTGTTCGCCAATGGTCCGGGAGACCGGGGTTCAATCCCAGGTCGAGTCATACCAAAGACTCAAAAAACGGTACTTGGTGCTACCTTGCTTAACACTCAGCATTATAAGGTAAGGATCAAGGGCAAAGTGGAGTAACCCAGGGAAAGGAGTAGCGCCCTCTCCTACACCTTGGTGTAATAGCTATCGAAAAGGGAGCCTTCGGGTCACGGTCGCCAACTTTACTTTTACTTATATGCGCAAACCAGAATACGTCTTAGAGAATCAGACGCATAAAATCCTTGGGGATTTTGAGATTACTTAAACCCGGCCAGAAGACCAGATTTTGGGTTAATAAAAAAAAAGAACTTGTAATCTAGTGGATTTTGTTGTTCCGGCAGATTACAGATTGAATTTAAAAGAAAGAGAAAAGATGAACAAATTCTTGTATCTCCCCAGAGAACTAACAAAACTGTGGAACATGAAAGTGACGGTGGTACTAAATGTCGTTCGTGCACTTGGAACGATCCTGAAAGGCTTGGATGAAAGGTTGGCGGTGTTGGAAATCGGAGGAGGAATGGAGACCATCCAAACCACAGCATTGTTAAGATCGGCTCGAAGACTCTGAAGAGCCATAGTTACCTGAAGAGACTTTCAGTCACTCAGACTCCAGTGAAAGACAAGCCCAGTCGGCTGTAGAATACGACGACTGGAGAGGAGTGAGACCCCACCAAAAGTGGTTTCCTAGATTCACTACTAAAGCACCTGATGATGAAACTGCAGCCCTAGAGCTATGGGGGATGTTGAGTACCCTTTGGTTGCCATTTCTTCCACGTTCACTCTTACCCGGAGTGCTAGTCCCTGACATGGTCTCATCTATGGGTCAAATAGAAGAAGTCGTATTTACTTGACTTGAAACCATTTAACTGAGTGCAACCAATAAATAGCAATATTTGTAACCATTTAACTATGCAAATAATTAAGATCTGACTTGTTTCAAAACGTTACCTTCAAATAACTCGCTTACATGGTTTGATATTAAATAACCTACAAAGGTTGATATGCTATAAAATCCAACCAACCAACCAACCAACTATCCAGTGAAAGACCACCAGAAAACGCTAATGTAAAAAACCTACATGAAGTAAGATAATAATTTTCCTCCTTCTTTTTCTTCATTTCTTATTATTAATTATACAATTCTGTAACTAATATTTTCCCTTCCAAGTCTTCGTCTTCCCATTATATTGTAATCGTCTATGTATTAAGACTTTTATCTTTGAGAGTTGATGTGCAGAAACGCAGTTTAAATGAGACGTAGACCCTCTGTAATCACGAAGCACACCAGCTCTCCTCTCCAGAGACAACTTCGCCACGGCTCCTGTCCACCTCCACCCGTTCTCACTTTCAATGAAATACAACAGCAGAATTGTAATAATGACTAACAATTGCTTTTTATCTGCTTATTTCATAAAATTTAGGTATACTTAAAATGCAAACGGACACACATAAAATTTTTATGATCACATAATATATTGATGCATTTCCCAGTTATAGGTTACATAGTACACCACTTTTGTTCTTCTATGAGGATGGCTTTGCATTAAATATCCCACGAAGGTTGATATATTATTAAACACAGAAACCAAATTAAACCAAACTATTGATGCAGTTAAAGATGTTGGAATGCAGCCAGAGCCTTAAAATATGAACGTTTATTAACAAAGCCTAAAAAAAATTTTCGATTGTTTAACTTCTTAAAAGTATTTTCATACATTTTTGAAGTTGAAGTAAAAGTTATGCAATACAAAATCAAAGAAAATCTGGTTAACAAAAGAGAATGGATTTTAACGAAATATATTGCTTATCACAAAGTTTTAAGTTGGTAAAAAATCGTTTTCTCTAGCTTAATTTATCTCCTTCATTTCTTCTTTATCATTCTGTTATAAAATCGACAGAGTGCCCCATTGATTCCCAACCTTTGGTTCTTAGTCGGGAACAGGTGTTCTTCCGACTATGCAGCGTGAAATTTGTTTACGATGGTTAGACCTAGACTCCTGACCTGAATTGGGCGATCCATTCGAATCACAAAAACCTAGATATTGTTTTTTTTATAAACCTATAACTATTTTTGTTTTGGGTATATTCTCAACGGTCTACAGGTACTGCAATAAGCACTGACCAGTTTCAACATACCGTAATCATTATCAATCATCATCTTTTCGACGACCTGTCGGACTGTCTTAGAATATGCAGACTGAATGCTTTGGGGAAGACCTCCAAAAGGGTGTCCTGGGTATAACACTAAAATGTCTCCGGTGATAAAGCTCCAGTTCTGAAGGTGTGAAAGACTCTTTTGTTTCCATTGCTCTCAGGTCCACCCTGATCCCGAGGGTTAATACCATGTATAGGTCAACTACGAGGATCATTAAATAAGTTTCCAGACTTTTTTTCGTATGGGCACTTTTATTGATAGTACACTCATGAAACTCTAGTCCCCTTCGAAGTAATCTCTCCCGGCTGCAATGCATTTGTTGTACTGTTCCAACAACTTCTGGAAGGCTCCATGGAAGTCCTTTTGTGTGAGCGTGTCAATGACCTTCGTCACAGCCTCTTTCATCTCCTCAATTGTCTCATAATGACGGCCTCTGGACTTAAGGGATAACCAAAAGTCACAGGAAGCAAGGTCTGGATTATAGGGAGGCTGAGGAACTGTCTTGATGCCCATCTTGGTCAAATAGTCTGTGACAAGGATGGAGTTGTGGAATGATGTATTGTCTTGGTGGAAATGCCACTGACCCGATTTGAAGAGTGCTGGCCTCTTCCGACGGAATCTCTTCCAGAATTCCCTTAAAACCTCAACATAGTAACCCTAGCCCTAACCCTTTGGCCAATCAACCCTGGTGTATTGACTTACTTACTCCTCGCACACCTCTCATCCTCCCTCAAAGACTCCCTTCCTTCCTTGAATCTCTTATACGACTCAAAAGCTGATGCTCGATTCATGCAAGATGCTCCAAAAGTAGTCTGAAGCATTCCATACGTTTCACTGGCATTTTTTCCAAGTTTAAAACAGAATTTTAATGCATATCGTTCTTCTAAAGGTCTTCACGTCCAGATTGCATTTTTGAAATTCACCATCTATGACAATCAGGATTTAGTAGGGTGTATTACAATTCCTGTTGAAGCTGTTCATTTGCGGAGAATGTGGAATACTCCTTCATTGCCATCGCTCCCAGGTCACTTTGACTGGGAGTGGTAGCTCCTGATAGGATCCTATCTATGGGTCGAATAGAACTGTTTAACATTTAAACTGTGTGCAAGCAAATGACTAATAATAACCTTAATTGTTCGAAGTTGAACTGTTTGATCATGTACCTGTGCGTGAAAAAACGACTGATGTTTAATTAAATTGTTAGGGATACATAGTAATACTTGAAACCATTTAACTTTGTTGACTTATGCTAAATTGAAATTTTAGAATAAAACTGTTTGATCATTTAACTGTGTGTATCTACAAAATGTGTTTACATCATATATCTTATTTGTGTGTAAGGGTGGGATTTGGCATTAAATAACCAACAATAGATGATTTACTATAGAATCAAGTCAAACCTGTGCGCAAATTATTAGTATTAGATATCATATAATTGTGCAAAAAAACTCTTTAAAAATCTTCTACCCAATCCGCTGAAGCTGTAGAACCTACCGACTGCTTCTCAGAAAAGGGGTAAGACCCCTCCCATGAGTGTCCTAGATATGACACTAAACAATCTGATGGTGAAGTTCCAATAATGCTGGAGCTTTGGGGTATGCAGAGTACCCCTTCATTGCCATCGTTCACCGGTTCACTCTGTCCTGGAACAGCAAAGTCCACTATTCGGTAGGCTCTCTTTTTTGTTGACTATCACTTCGTCTGGTCGTCTGACCGAGATTAAATGATCAGTATGTATTTCAGTCCCAGATAAGTTTGTTAGTCTCATTTTCTAGGAAGGATTCCTGGTTGTGCATCTTCTGTTTGTTCGTATGATCAAATTTAAACGTCTTGTACAATTTCCAGTAGATCACCTTCCTCACTCAGTCGTGTCTATTCTTGTACTCTCTTTGCGCTAATTTACTGAACTCGCTTATTATGTGATTGATCGTTTCGTGTTTCCTAGTGAGTTTTTCACACCTGTATTAATATCAATCCTAGCAGAGCTGTGGCCTGGATGCTCTCGATTCTTCCTCTGAACGCCAGTTTACACCCGGTCATTTTTCCAGGTCTTTGGAGACCGTTCCAGAAACACCGATTACAACTAGTACAACCGTCACCCTCATGTTCCACAGCTTTTTCAGCTCTCAGGCAAGGTCCAGGTATTTGTTTATCTTTTTGTTTTCTTTTATTTTCATTCTATCATCGGCTGGAACAGCAAAATTCACTAGATGATAAGTTCTTTTTTTCCTTTTGATTTTACTCGAGATCTGGCCTTCTGTTTGGGATTGAGTGATCGTTTGTAATACGAAATCCTAAAGAAATTTGTGAGTCTTATTTACTTGGACCGATTCTGGTTTGTACATATACAGTTTGTCAGTAAGGTCAAATTTTAATTTTTTGCATTATTTTCAGATCACCTTTCCCGCCCAGTCATGTTTACTCTGGTACCTTTTGTGCCAGTTTGCTGTATTCGCTTACAATGTGTTTTACAGTTTTATTAATTATCATTATTCAATATTCAGTTTTAGTTTCGGTTTCTTACTATTCTTCGCTGAGTCTTTAAGCAAGATCTACGGTTAAGGAATGTAGTGTTTATATGCATTCTATTGATGCTTTTTGCTGCCCCTTTTGAATGATGTTTTTCAGTTACATTGATAGAACTCTTCTAAGGTGATGAACGATTTCGCAAAGTTTTATACCAGGTTTTTGTAATTACTTATTTTATTATATTCTTTGTGGTCTTATCTGTTGGCACTTATATTAATTAGAAGGCATGTTCTTTTATAGTCCTTAATCACCGTATCAAGTCTATTGCTCTTTTTTTTCGATCAGTTAGTCCTTTGGCTTCCGTTATTGATTCTGGTTGATATTTATATAACTTTTCACAATCCAACATTCAATAGCATTTACATACTTTAAAACGAATGTAATATACAATTTTATCATGCCTTTCTTTATATTCTGTTGATGCAAGATTGAACGACTGGACAGTAAGTAGTCAAATAATAATAATAATATTATTATCATTAATAATTATAATTATTATTATTATCATTATTATTATTATTTACTCATTAGAGTTTTTCACATCAGCTTTAGCTGATGGTCTTTCATTGGAGTTTGAGTGACAGCAAGTCTCCTTAAGTCTCCAGGACTCTTCTCAGTATTCTGGTCGTTCTCGATAATGCTGTAGTCTCCACATGGCCGCCAAACTACAAGTCCTCCAGTTCCTTTAATAATCCTTTAGTTACTATACCGAAAGCATCAATCACAATTGGTATAATTGCTACCTTCATGTTCCACAGTCTTTTCAATTTTCTTGCAAGGTCAAAGTACTTATCCTTCTTTTCACATTCTTTCAGTTTTATTCTGTGGTCAGCCGAGACAGTAAAGTCTACAATTTTGCAAATTCTCTTTTTTTGTTGATTAATTTTAGGTCTGGTCTTCAGGCTGAGATTAGGTGATCCGTGTGTATGTTAAAGTCCCATAAGAGTTTGTGCGTGTCATTTTCTAGGTTTGGTTTGGTTTGGTTTGTTTGGTTTTATGGCATATCAACCTTTGTAGGTTATTTAACGTCAAATCCATTTTTATGTAAATAATCTGTTCTATTGAAAACAGTTCAGTTTAGCATAAGTACAGTTTAATTGTCAAAAACATTTCCATTTCAAACTATTTAAGCAGTTATATGTAATAATTCAGTTAAGTGTAAATACAGTTTTAATGTCGAAAAACAGTTCTATTTCAAATAATTCGGTTAAGCATAAGCACGCAATTTTAGTGTAAGTACGGTTTAATTGTCAAAAACGTTTCTATTTCAAGCTATTCAGTTTACTCAATTCATTTCAGCATAAGTATGCTGTTAGTTCTATTTAACCCATAGATAGGGCCCTATCAGGTGCGACCACTCCGGGCCAGAGTGGACCTGGGAGCAATGGCAATGAAGGGGTACTCCGCATTCCCCAAAGCTCCAGCACTGCTGGAACCTCACCATCAGATTGTTTAGTGTCATATCCAGGACACTCGTTTGGGGGGGGGTCTTACCCCTCTGCAGAGGTGCAGTCAGTGTATTCTACAGCCCCAGCTGATTGGGTAAACTCGTTGGGGGGGTCTTACCCCTCTGCAGAGAAGCAGTCGGTGTATTCTACAGCCTCAGCCAACTGGGCAAGTGTCATTTTCTAGGACGTATTATTATTCATTGAGAGCTTTTCACATCAGCGTTAGCTGGTGGTCATTCATTAAAGTTTGAGTGACAACAAATCTCCTCAAGTGTCCAGGACTCTCCTGAGTATTCTGGTCGATCTCAATAATGCAGTAGTTTGGATGGTCCCCATTCGTCCTTTTATTTCCAAGTCCTTTAGTCTCTTTATTTATCCTTTGGTGAGTGTACCAAGAGCACCAATTATAATTGATATAAACGTCACTTTCATGTTCCACAGTTTTTTCAGTTCCCTGGTTAGGTCGAGGTATTTACCCTTCTTTTCACTTTCTTTCAATTTTACTCTGTGGCCAGCCGGGACAGCAAAGTCCTCAAATTGTTGCGGTTGTTATTATTTACACCTTTAGAGTTTTTCACATCAGTGTTAGCTGATGTTTTTTTACTGGAGTTTGAGTGACAGCAAGTATCCTCAAGTCTCCATGACTCGTCTCAGTATTCTGGCCGTCCTCAGCAATGCTATCGTTTGGATAGTCTCCACCCATCCGCCAATTTCCAAGTCCTCCATTATTTATGATTTTTTCCCACTGGCGGTTTTCACAGTAGTCTGAGTGGCAGCAAGTCTCCTCAGATATTAAAAGACTTTTCAAAGAATTCTGCCTGATCCTAGCAGAGCATTGTCTGGATATTTTCTATTCTTCCTCGAATTTCCAATTCCACCAGTCTGTTTTTTAGGTTTTTGGTTATTGTTCCAAGGACTCCAAGTATGATTGGAATCACTACTATTTTTATGTTCTTCGATCTTTTTTTTAGTTATCTTTCTTATCTTTATAGCATCTAGAGTATCATAAAAAATCTGAATTATCAAAATAAAACGAAACTCTGTACATCCATACCTCTTTTTTAACTATAAATTTATTCCTTTTTTCTACAGATAATACACTGTGTAACTTATTGGCTATAAAGCAGACATACATGCGCATAAGGACGTTTTACAGTCAATTGGAGAGAACTGAATAAAATAAAAGGTAAAATGCCCTCTACAATTATTATGCTTTCCTCTTGAGTTAATTTGAAAACCTGTGACACATTCTTTCTTACTTGTCTTCTATTAAAAACGCCATTTGCCTTGTTTATTTTAAGTGTTTCTTATTGTTCTGTCCCCAATGGCCGCCATTAAAATTGGCAGTAATGGAAACACAGTTGCCTCCCTTTACACAAAATACTTTTTTTTGTTTTATTCTGTTTCTTCATTATTTGTATTATTTACACATGCATGTGCATATCGATACATATTTACGAATATTTTTATTTTTCATTCTTGAATGTTTCCTTTCACCGTCCTCAGTCCCTTATATCCGTAATGTCTTTTTTCGCTTTTCTTTTTTTATATGTTCCATAGCTTTTCTTCCAACGTTTTGTATTTTCTTTTTGTACGTCATGGCTTCAATTCCCCACCGTTCTTTCATATAACCTTTTCGTTTCTTTATTTTTTCTATCTTTACGCTTTTCAATTATACTTTTGCCGCATCTTTTCCTTTCTTTTCTTGTCTCCCTTTCCCTAAAACATCCACTTTACAAATAATTCTACTTTTTCTCCTCTCACTCTTCCCATCTTCCTTTGTCTTTTTCTTTGTTCTCCTCGCCTCCTACTCTCTTTTTGAACCTATCACTCGTTTTCTTTCAATATTCTTTCTTACATCCCATTCCCAATTATTTGACTATCACATATTCTTGTGCATAAGGCCGATCTTTGATTTACGGTCACGATATCGTTATTTTACGGATTTAATTTTTGAAAGTAAGGGTTGTTTTTAGTCCATTCCATTTCGGCTTGATCTCATGTACAAATCGACGCCAATTCTTTGCTTAAAAATTAAGGTCTTCAAAATTTGACCCATATACAAGTATATACAGTATTTGTCTTTTTACCAATTTATCTCTCCACATTTTTCTCGTTCTTCCCAAAACATCATTTTTATAAATCCTTTTCTTTTTCATCTCACACTCTCCCCATTCTCTCTTTTTACCTTCCTTCTGTATTTCTTTTACCAAACAGCTGTTTGTGTATACTTCTTCCTAACTTTCTCACTTCTCCTTTCAGTTATTTAATAACTGTATGTACTCGCATATAAGTCGATATAGGATATAGGTTGACCTTTGATTTATGGACATGAAATAATTCATTTATCAATGATTTTATTTTCAAAGGCGTTTCTTTTACTCCTTCTCAATACGTTTAAGTTTTAACCTTACACAATTATTACTGGTGCATAGTTTTCATTTAGAAAACCAGGACTGTAAAATTCGACCTATATACGAATAAATACGATATTTGACTTTGTTGGGGAGGGAGTCGCCGTGTCGTAATAGCTAAAGTACTGGACTGCTGCCTCCAGTCGCGCTAACTTGTTTCTTTTCGGACTAATACTCTGTGAAAGGTATGAACCCTCTTATCCTCCAGCTATAGGTCAGATAGTATCAATGCTGTTCTTCTACAACATTGGTTTTGACATTAAATTACCCACGAGGTTTGATATGCCATTAAACAGAGAACCGAGCCAAACCAAACTTGTCTTTGTATTTTTTTTCTATTTTTGTTCGTTTTAATCTTTTTCTCTTCTCACTTCTCACTTCTTTCTTTTTAAGTCTTTTCTATTTCTTACGTTTACTGTTCCACCTCAGTTGTAATATCTTCCAATTCAATTCAATTCAATTCAGTTCTTTCTTTCTTTCTTTCTTTCTTTCTTTCTTTCACAATTCATCTTCTCTCTCTCTCTCTCTCTCTCTCTCTCTCTCTCTCTCTCTCTCTCTCTCTCTCTCTCTCTCATTTCATGTGTTATAGTATCTTAAGTCTTTTCTATTTCTTACGTTTACTGTTCCACCTCAGTTGTAATATCTTCCAATTCAATTCAATTCAATTCAGTTCTGTCTTTCTTTCTTTCTTTCTTTCTTTCTTTCTTTCTTTCTTTCTTTCTTTCTTTCACAATTCATCTTCTCTCTCTCTCTCTCTCTCATTTCATGTGTTATAGTATCTTAAGTCTTTTCTATTTCTTACGTTTACTGTTCCACCTTAGTTGTAATATCTTCCAATTCAATTCAATTCAATTCAGTTCTTTCTTTCTTTCTTTCTTTCTTTCTTTCTTTCTTTCTTTCTTTCACAATTCATCTTCTCTCTCTCTCTCTCTCTCTCTCTCTCTCTCTCTCATTTCATGTGTTATAGTATCTTAAGTCTTTTCTATTTCTTACGTTTACTGTTCCACCTCAGTTGTAATATCTTCCAATTCAATTCAATTCAATTCAGTTCTTTCTTTCTTTCTTTCTTTCTTTCTTTCTTTCTTTCTTTCACAATTCATCTTCTCTCTCTCTCTCTCTCTCATTTCATGTGTTATAGTATCTTAAGTCTTTTCTATTTCTTACGTTTACTGTTCCACCTTAGTTGTAATATCTTCCAATTCAATTCAATTCAATTCAATTCAGTTCTTTCTTTCTTTCTTTCTTTCTTTCTTTCTTTCTTTCTTTCTTTCTTTCTTTCTTTCTTTCACAATTCATCTTCTCTCTCTCTCTCTCTCTCTCTCTCTCTCTCATTTCATGTGTTATAGTATCTTAAGTCTTTTCTATTTCTTACGTTTACTGTTCCACCTCAGTTGTAATATCTTCCAATTCAATTCAATTCAATTCAGTTCTTTCTTTCTTTTTTTATTTCTTTCTTTCTTTCTTTCTTTCTTTCTTTCACAATTCATCTTCTCTCTCTCTCTCTCTCTCTCTCTCTCTCTCTCATTTCATGTGTTATAGTATCTTAAGATATCAGCATCTCTCTATTATTTCTTCTTTCTATCCTTTTATTCCTTATTTACAAAAGGTTAAAAAAAAAAACAAAAAAAAACGGGAAATAAAAATAAAAACAAATTATATATATATATATATATATATATATATATATATAAAGAGTGAGATATATAGATAGAGATACAGAAAGAAAAAAGGATCAAAACATAAAAAGAAAGAATGAACAATAATAAAGAAAGCTGAAAATAAAAATAAAAAGAAGATAGAAAGAAAGGTAAAAAGAAAAAGAATCGTTTTATTTGTGGTCATCATTATCATAATCGACTTCTTCAACAAATCCTTAAGAGAGAGAGAGAGAGAGAGAGAGAGAGAGAGAGAGAGAGAGAGAGAGAGAGAGGGGGGATGAGAAAGAGAATGCAAGAAAGAAAAAAAAAGAAAGATATACCAAGGAAAGGAAGATGGAAGCAAGATAAAAAGAAAGAAAGGAAAGATAGAAAGAGAAAAGAGAGAAAGAAAGATAAAAAAAGAATAAAATCAGATAGATAGAGGTCTCTTCTTCTTCTTCTTCTTCTTCTTCTTCTTCTTCTTCTTCTTCTTCTTCTCATACGAATCATTAAATCCATGTCATTACGTTAAACTTCTTTTGGAACAACGGGGTAGACTTGAAACCAATAATAATAATAACAATAATAATTTTAACAATAATAATAATGATAATTGCACAAAAATTTACCACACTGGCCATGACAAGGTGGGAAAGATAATTCACTGGTAATTGTGCCAGCGATTCAAATTTAACCATACTACAAAATGATATACCCACAAACCAGAATCCGTGCTAGTAAATGAGACGCATACAATTTTCTGGGATTTTGACATACAAACAGATCACCAAATTCCGGTCAGAAGACCACACACAAAAAAGTAAAAATCCCCCCCCACCAAAAACAAAAAAACAAAAAACAAAACAAAACGCAACAACAGCAAAAAATATTCCGTCCAGAGGATTTTGTTGTGAAAATATAAGAGTGAAACGATAGACAAATACTTGGACAAAAACTGTGGAACATGAGGGTGTTGGTAATACTATTTGTAACTGGAGCGCAAGAAATGATCTTAAAAGGCTAGGAAGAGTAAATAAAAAGTAAAGTTAGCAACGGTAGTCGAAGACGACCAAAAGGCTCCCTTTTCAATAGCTACTACACCGAAATGTAGGAGAGGGCGCTACTCCTTTCCCTGGATTTCTCCACTTTACCCTTGATACATACCTTAAATTGCTGAGTGTTAAGCAAGGAGGTATCAAGTACCATTTTTTAAAGTCTTTGGTATAACGCGACTTTGGATTGAATCCAGGTCTCCCGGACCATTGGCGAACACTTTACCCACTAAATGAGGGAATTAGTAAAGTTGTGTTTTTGGGTTTAATTACATATAAACCCTCAATGATTTTTTAATGCAAAATCCTTATTATACATTTATTATATATGATTTTGAAGTGAATTGTTTATCGACACTATTTTTTAACGTTCCATGTGCTCATTTGTTTGCTTACAGTAAAATGGTTTCAAGTGTAGTAAAGGCTTGAATTGTTCTATTTGATCCACAGATGGGACTCAGCAGGTACTACCACTGTAGGTTAGAGAGGACATGGGAGTAATGGTAATGAAGGGGTACTTCACACTCTCCAAACTCAAAGATCGGAGCCCCACCATCAAATGCGATTTAGCGTCATGCTCATAACAACAGGACTTGGAAATTACCCGAGTAAGAATCCAGGTCATCCACTCTACAGTATTGTTGAAATCGGCCAGAGTAATCAGAAAAGTCCTGGACACCTTAGGAGACTCGCTGTTACACAGACCAGTGAAAAACCACTAGCTAATCCTGGTGTAAAAGAAAAATAGCAAAGATAATAATAATAATAATAATAATAATAATAATTCAGTAAATCGCAGGAAAAGATTAACAAAGCTTAGCAGAGGTAAAGACCCAAAGAGGCATATTCCAGGGAGTTGCACTAACACCATTTACTATTTGTGATTGTCATGATGCCACTCAACCATGTCCTTACCAATTGCACAGCTAGATACAAACTCAGTAAATCGGAGGAAAAGATCAACCACTTGATGTACGTGGACGACATCAAACTTTTTGCCAAAAACGAAAAAGAATTGGAAACCCTAAAACAAACTGTGAGAATATACAGTCAAGATATAGGAATGGAATTTGGAATAGAAAAATGTGCCGTGCTTGTAATGAAAAGTGGCAAACGGCACATAAAGAAAGGAGTCGAACTACCAAATCAAATAGTCATCAGAATGCTCAGAAAAAAAGAAATCTACGAATACTTGGGGATATTGGAAGCTGACACCATCAAGCAACAAGAAATGAAATAAAAATTTAAAAAAGAGTATCTCAGAAGAACCAGAAAATTACTCGACAAAATCTGCGGCAGAAACCTTGTCAAAGGAATAAATACTTGGGCTGTCCCCCTCGTAAGATACTCGGGACCATTCTTGAAGAGGACCAGAGAATAACTTAAACAAATGGACCAGAGAACAAGAAAACTAATGACCATTCGCAAGGCATTGCATCTCAGAGATGACGTTGACAGACTATATGTATTAAGAATTGGACTTGCCAGCAAAACAGATAGTGTGGATACATTGATACAACGACTCGGAGACTAAATACAAAAGCGCAGAGGAAGACTGATTACAGCCACCGGAAACAATCTTAACGACACGAGGACCAGTGGAACGACAATAACCAAAAAACAAAAGTGGGAAGAAAAACAACTCTGTGCACGTTTTAAACGACTAACAATATTGAACAAGTCATGGCAGCAACACCACACAAGGCACCAACTATACGGTCACCTACCACCTATCACGAAAACTATCCAAGCTAGACGAACCAGACATGCAGGACACTGCTGGAGAAGCAAGGACGAGCTCGTAAGTGATGTACTCCTGTGGATCCCCGCATATGGCCAATCAAAAGCAGGACGACCAGCTCGAACATACATACAGCAGCTATGTGATGATACGGGATGTAACCCTGAAGACCTGCCAGAGGCGATGAATGATAGGGAGACGGGGAGAGAGAGAGGGTCAAGGGTATCCGTGCTGGCCGCACGACATGATGATGATGATGATGATGAACAAGCGACATCTCATACGAGAAAACGTGGACGTGACTAAGAAAGGGAAACTTTATGAAAGAAACTGAATCTCTTCTAAAAGCAGTACTGCAAACATAAAAACTACCCATATCAAAGCGAGAATAGATAAGACGCAACAAAACAGCAGATGTAATCTATGTGGTGAAAGAGACGAAACAATCAATCACATAAGCGAATGCAGCAAATTAGCACAGAAAGAATATAAGACTTGGCAAGACAAGGTGGACAAGGTGATCCATTGGGAATTGTGCAAGAAGTTGAAGTTTGACCATACGAGCAAATGGTATATGCACAAACCAGAATCCGTCCTAGAGAATGAGACGCACAAACTCCTATGGGATTTCGAGATACAAACGGATCACCAAATCTCGGCCAGACGACCAGATCTTTTAACAGTCAACAAAAAAAAAACAAAAAAAAAACAGAATTTGCAGAATTGTGGACTTTGCTGCTCGGCTGACCACAGAGTGAAATTAAAATAATATGAAAAGAGGGATAAGTACCTCGACCTTGCTAGGGAATTGAAAAAGCTGTGGAACATGAAAGTGACGATAATACCAATTATAATTGGTGCTCTTGGTACAGTCATCAAAGGATTAGTACAAGGACTGGAGGACTTGGAAATAACTGGACATGTAGAGACCATCTAAACTTCAGCATTATTGAGATCAGCCAGAATACTGAGAAGAGTCCTGGACACTTGAGGAGACTTCTTGTCACTTAAACTCCAGGGAGAAGCCATCAGCTAACGCTAGTGTGAAAAACTCTCATAAATGTGTAAATAATAATAATAAACAAATTAGCACCGAAAGAGTATAAGACAAGACACGACTGGGTGGGTAAGACGATGACTGGGAATTGTGCCAGAAATTGAAGTTTGATCATACGAACAAATGGTATATGCACAATCCAGAATCTGTCCTGGAGAATGAGAATTTTGAGATACAAACGGATCATCTAATCTTGGCCAGACCAACAGACGGTGTAAAAAACAACAACAAAAGAGAATTTGCCGAATCGTGAACTTTGCTGTTCCGGCTGACCACAGAGTAAGATTGAAAAAACCGAAAAGAAAGATAAGTATCTTGACTGGGAATTGAAAACGCTGTGGAACATGAAAGTGACGTTTATACCAATTGTAATTCGTGCTCTTGGTACAGTCACCAAAGGATTGGTAAAAGGAGAGGACTTGGAAATAAGAGGATGAGACAATACATTATTGATATCGGTCAGACTACTGAGGAGAGTCCTGGTGACTTGAGGCGATTTGCTGTCACTGAAACTCCAGTGAGAAACTATCAGCTAACACTGGAATGAAAAACTCGAAAAGGAGTGAATAATAAGAAAATGCAGAGGTGGTAATAGATTTACAAAGTTGCAAGAAAAGATAAACCACCTCATTTATGAAGACAATATTGATATTTTTGCCAAAAATGAAAAAGTATCAGAATCTCCAATATAGATTATTAGAATGTAAGTAAGTTGGCGACTTTAGTCGGGAGTGACCCGAAGGCTCCCTTTTCAATAGCTACCACACCGAGGTGTATGGGAGGGCGCTACTCCATTCCTTACCCTTGATCCTTACTTTATAATGCTGAGTGTTAAGCAAGGCAATATCAAGTACCATTTTTTTGAGTCTTTGGGTCTCGAACTGGGATAGAATCTGTAAATATTCGAAGCAGAAATACCTGTAAATATTCGTAGCTGAAATACTTGTAAATATTTGTTGCAGAAATACTTGTAAATATTCGTAGTTGAAATACTTGTAAATATTCGTAGTTGAAATACTTGTAAATATTCAAAGCAGAAATACCTGTAAATATTCGAAGCAGAAATACCTGTAAATATTCGTAGCAGAAATACCTGTAAATATTCGTAGCTGAAATACTTGTAAATATTCGAAGCAGAAATATCTGTAAATATTCGTAGCAGAAATACCTGTAAATATTCGTAGCAGAAATACTTGTAAATATTCGAAGCAGAAATACCTGTAAATATTCGTAGCAGAAATACTTGTAAATATTCGAAGCAGAAATACTTGTAAATATTCGTATGAGAAATACCTGTAAATATTCGTAGCAGAAATACCTGTAAATATTCGTAGCAGAAATACTTGTAAATATTCGTAGTTGAAATACTTGTAAATATTCGTAGATGAAATACTTGTAAATATTCGTAGTTGAAATACTTGTAAATATTCAAAGCAGAAATACCTGTAAATATTCGAAGCAGAAATACTTGTAACTATTCGTAGCAGAAATACCTGTAAATATTCGTAGCTGAAATACTTGTAAATATTCGAAGCAGAAATATCTGTAAATATTCGTAGCAGAAATACCTGTAAATATTCGTAGCAGAAATACTTGTAAATATTCGAAGCAGAAATACCTGTAAATATTCGTAGCAGAAATACTTGTAAATATTCGAAGCAGAAATACTTGTAAATATTCGTATGAGAAATACCTGTAAATATTCGTAGCAGAAATACCTGTAAATATTCGTAGCAGAAATACTTGTAAATATTCGAAGCAGAAATACTTGTAAATATTCGTAGCAGAAATACTTGTAAATATTCGTAGCTGAAATACTTGTAAATATTCGTAGCTGAAATACCTGTAAATATTCGTAGCTGAAATACTTGTAAATATTCGAAGCAGAAATACTTGTAAATATTCGTAGCAGAAATACTTGTAAATATTCGAAGTAGAAATACTTGTAACTATTCGTAGCAGAAATACCTGTAAATATTCGAAGCAGAAACCATTAAGCAAATAGACATAAAAGAAAAAGCAAGAAAGGAATAAGTCTGAAGAATTAGAAAACTTAACGTGACCAAACTCTGCAGCAAAAATCAAAGGAACAAATACCTTTTTCGTCTCCCTTTTAAGATACTCTGGATTCTCCTAAAACTGGACACGAGAGAAACTAAAAATTATGACCTATAAAACAAGGAAAATTGATGACTTCACAAGCCCTTACACTTGAAATATGACGTAGACAGATTACATGTGACATGAAAAGAAGGAGGAAGAAGAATCGCCATCTTTGAGGATTGCGTGAATGTAACAAAACAGATACTCAAAGAATATGTAAAAAGAGCAAAGAAAGATGACAGTTGCCATTAATAGCAATATCGACGAAAAGAACTTAAGGACAAATAAGAAAAACAACACTCAAAAACCTAGGAAACAAAAATGGGAAGTAAAGCAATTATATTTATACTTCAAGCGTTAAACTAAAGAAATTGCACTCGAGACGATCTGGACATAATCTACGTAAGGGAAATCTAAAGAGAGAAACAGAATCTATTTTTATAGCAGGACAAAATAAGAAAAGAAATATTAAAGCAAATGTCGAAGCAAAAATTGATAACATACAAAGAAAATAGCAAGTGTAGGTTATGTGGTGACAGAGATGAAATGGTTAAGCGAATGTAGCAAACTGGTACTAAAGAAATAAAAGAGCAGACACGACTGGGTGAGAAAGGTGAGTCACTGGGAATTGTGCAAGATATTAAAATATGACAATGTTGGCAAATAGCATGAATGCAGAATAGCCAGTGTAGTTTATGTGGAGACGGAGATGAAACAGTTAATCATAAAATAAGTAAATGTAACAAGCTGGCACCAAAGAAATAAAAGAGCAGACACGACTGGATGGGAAAGGTGTGTCACAAGAAATTGTGCAAGATATTAAGATATGACAATGTTGGCAAATAGCATGAATGCAGAATAGCCAGTGTAGTTTATGTGGAGACGGAGATGCAAC
This sequence comes from Sepioteuthis lessoniana, assembly GCA_963585895.1. Lineage (NCBI taxonomy): Eukaryota > Metazoa > Mollusca > Cephalopoda > Myopsida > Loliginidae > Sepioteuthis > Sepioteuthis lessoniana. The sequence goes on along the minus strand of OY757915.1, from coordinate 87,925,839 downwards.
AGTTAATCACATAATAAGCGAATGTAGCAAATTGACACAAATGGAAATAAAAGACAAGGCAGAACTGTGTGTGAAAGATGATCTACTGGTAATTGTGCAAAAGATTAAATTTTGACCATTGCATACGAGATGAACTGGACAGGGTTAAGAAAAGAAAACCTTAAGAGAGAAACAAAGTATCTTTTCAATGCAGCCCAAAATAATTCCATAAGAACCAATTAAAAAAAGGAAAAATAGATAATACGGAACAGAAAAGCAAATGTAGATTATATGTAGAGAGATAAAACAGTTAATCACGTAATAAGCAAATGTAGCAAACTGGTACTAATGGAATAAAAGAACAGACACGACTGGGCGGGAAAGGTGAGTCACTGGGAATTGTGCAAGATACTAAAACATGACAACGCTGACAAATGGTATAAATACAAAATAGCAAGTGTAGTTTATGTGGAAACGGAGATAAAACTGTTAATCACATAAGTGGATGCAGCAAACTGGCGCTAAAGAAATAAAAGAGTAGATATGCATGGATGGGAAAGGTGAGCCACTGGGAATTGTGCAAAAGATTAAAATATGACCATGTTGACAAATGATACCAACCCAAACCAGAATCTATCCTAGAAAATGAGACACATAAAATCCTTTGGCACTTTCAGATACAAACAGATCCCTAATTTCTGCCAGAAGATCAGATTTAGCGTTAATAATAAGAAAACAACTTGTCATCTCGAGGATTTTTTCGTTCCAACAGACCATAAAATTGAAATAAAAGAAAGCGAAAAGAGATACCTTGATCTTGCTAGAGAGCTGACCGCTCATACCCCCCCAAAAAAAACCCTCTGAACATGAGGGTTTCGGTGATACAAATTGTAGTTGGTGTCCTTTCAAAGTTCGCCATTGAAACCGGCACCAGTGAAACCGGCCCCAATACTAAGGAAAGTCCTGGCGACCTGAGAAGACTTGCTGTCACTTTGACTCCAGTGAAAAACTGACAGTTCTAACTAGTAGGAAAAACTCACAAGGGTTAAAAAAATGATTTATCATTTAATTATGAATTATTATACTCACATGCCGCGCCATCAAATTGGCGCTACAAAATCTTTCAAAATAGGAGTCTCTGCTAGAGAATTGTTCGTGAAGAACCCGATAAGCCATCAACAGTATAAGAACGGACCTGCTTTTGAAGAGAAGTTATTTCTGATTCCATGACCGTAGCTGTTGCGTAATCAGAAGAGAAGTAACCAATCAAGCAATCCGAGAACCAATTTTCTCCATAAAATTGTGACCGCCATATTATCTTATCTTTTCTTTTTTTTCATTCTGCTTTACGACGGCAACAATTACTGACACCAAAACTTCTCTAATTGCACACACCCCGCCTTCATTTTCTCCCCTTCACCCATCTGATCTTTCTTCTCTTTTTCCCGCTCCTTTCTTTTTCCATCTCAAAAATACACACTTTTCTCTCCTCTCTCTCTCTCTCTCTCGCTCTCTTTATACTCTTCTTCACACTCTTCTTCACAGTACTATCATATCAAGAACTTATTTACGGAACCTCGGCCTCAGTATGCTTGCAAAAGCAAGATGTCAGCGTGAAAAACTTAATGCAAAATTGGTAAACGTATTCTTGGGAGATTTCTCTTGAGTGGCCTGTGTTAGTGATGGTAGGTGACGTGGCAGTACTTGGGCGTAATCACATTCTACGTCGTGTTCACCTGCGGTAATTAAACATGAGAATTGAAGAGATGCCTTTTCATGCATCGGAGCCACTTGACGCGGAGGGACACATATGCGCCTAATGTGTGCTGAGGAGACATCAGCCTATCGAGCCAATGTCGTTAGACGTGACCTTTTCAAACGTCAACGTTCAAGTGGGTAAGAAAAGTGACAATGTGCGTTGGTGCACCAGTAAAAGTGTGTGATAATGTGTTTCTACGTTTGTGTGCGCATATGTATGAGAGAGAGAGAGAGAGAGAGAGAGAGAGAGTGAGAGAATTCTAATATGTAAAAAAGTAAACGTGTGAAAGTCGTATAGCTGTAAACTTTTCTGAAAGATATATATATATATAGAAAGAGAGAGAGAGAGAGAGAGAGAGAGAGAGAGAGAGAGAAAGAAAAAGAGAGAGACAGAAAGACAGATAGAAAGAGAGAATTTTAAAATGCAAAATCTAATATGAGTGTCGTGAAAAACTCTATGTGTACCAGAGAGAGAGAGAGAGAGAGAGAGAGAGAGAGAGAGAGTTATAATATATGAAATGGTAAATGAGTTAATTTCGTATAGTTGTAATTTTTATACGTATGTGTGTGTGTGTGTGTGAGAGAGAGAGAGAGAGAGAGAGAGAGAGAGAGAGAGAGAGAGAGAGAGACTGACAGACAGACAGACAATTCATAAGCATACAAATCTAAAAATATATTGAAAACATCTGAGATGTGGCAACAAAAAAAAAACAAAACCCGTCAACAAAAGAGAACATTGAACACGTTGAAGCTTTGAATCAAGATAATAGGCGCCACAAATTTCGGAATATGATTGTGGAACTTGATCCTGTTGCTGTTCATGAAATCGTCGATAATCTGAAATATAAGAAATTATCTTTCCTTCGCCCTTCCAAATTGATGAAGAACAGTTAATTTGACACCATGTTCTTCGAGGTGGGTATTTATGACCAGGTATACCAATGGGACAAACTTTACTTGGTAAAATAGTATAGTAGTGCTAGTAACATGCATACTATTTTCTTTGTACAGTGATACTTTTTTTGTGCTAGCAAATGCTTGAGCGTTATTTTTGGATACCTCTCGTAGCTATGTAACAAGTTCACTGTTGTAAACTAGTGCGTTGGTTAGCGCTGCAAAAATCAACATGAAACTTCAGGAGCGTATAGCTGGTGAGATCAAACACATGGATCAAGCAAAATGATGAAAATGATAAAAAAGTGGATTGGAGGACTTGGAAGTTGGCGGTTCTTTTGGTAAAACTTACAACGTTATCACTGTCCGACACGTTCGCTACTAAACCACGGAGATTCTCTTTAAACGTTTTAATAAGATCTATGTTGATTTTTTAAAAAGTTTTATTTAAAACCTGAGAGGTCATTTTTCTGGACCCAGTATATATCGTCTCGAAGTTTTGTTTAGTTTGGTTTATTTTCTTTGGTTTAATTTTATTCTTTGTAGGTTATTTAATGCCAAAACCACCGTTGCAAAAGAACGTGTTTAGGCAACATTATTTTAAAACTAGCCAGAGCTCATTTGTTTACACACAGTAAAATGGTTTCAATAATTGCTATTTAAGATTGGTTAGTTGGTTGGCATATCAACACTTGTAGGTTATTTAATGCCAAACCCTGTTTATGTATATATAATTTGCAAACTAATAGTTCGTGGTAACATTTTAAACGAGCCAGGGCTCATTTGTTTGCATTCAGTTAAATTGTTTCAAGTATTGCTATGTAACTCAATTCAATTTAACATCAGTCATTTGTTTGCTCACAGTTAAATGGTTAAACAGTTCTAGTTGACCCATACATGGGACCTTAACAGGTATTACCACTCCGAGTCAGAGTAGACCTGAGAGTAATTGTAAAGAAGGGTTACTCTACATTCTTCAAAGCTCCAGGACTGAATCTTCACCATTGGATGCAGCTTTGTGCCATAACAAGGAAATACGTTGGGGTGGGGGAACTTGCCAATCTGCAGAGATGCAGTTGGCATATTCTTCAGGCCAAGCCGACTTGGTTTATATTCCAGTAATTCTATTTATCAAGTATTCCTATCTAATTTAATATTGATCGTTTGTTTGCACGCGGTTAAATGGTATCAAGTATTACAGCAACTGGTATTCCCAGGTGGTCATCCATACAAGTACTGACAAGGATCAACGTTGCTTACATCCGGTGATCGGACGAGAACCAATGATTTCATCGTGATATGGCCCTTAAGCGTCTCGAATTTGGTTGGATTTGTTTTATGACATATCAATCGTTTTAGGTTATTTAATGCCAAATCCTTTTTATAACCATATATATCAAATATATATAATTTGTAAACGAATAGATTTTAGGTAACAATTATTACATGAGTCAAGGCTCCTTCGTTTGTATATAGTTAAACGGTTTCAAGCATAATAAAATATTAAACGGTTCTATTTGACCCATAGTTGGGACCCTAACAAGTACTACCAGTCCGGGTTAAAGTGAAACTAGGAGTAATAGTAATGAAGAAGTACTCCTCTTCCCCCAAACACCATACTGGATCCGCATCATTAAATGGTTTAGTATCATATCCCGGACACTCGTTGGATGACAGGTTCTTACTCTTCTGTAGAGATGCAGTCGGCGAATTCTACAGCTTCAGTCGACTGGGCCGCTCGAAGTTGATTAACGTTCAATTTGGTTTGGATCAAATGGCTAACTCTGAATTTAAAATGAAGATAAAGGGACCTTTCATATAATTTACCATCTAATACTTGTAAAACTTGCATGACGATAACAATTAAACAGAAATAGACATAATAAAAAAACAGATGGCACAATTTGACTGCGCACCTTCTAAAAAAGAGGGGGAAGAGGAGAGTCACTTTAATGATTTCATTGTCGACTAAAGTACATTCGAGTTGACGTACTATGTTTCTGGTTCAATTATATAAGGAACAAAACGAAATGGCTCTTATCTAAATAGAATCAAGAATCTCTCTTAAATATTGCTCCTTCCCAGAGAAAATTGACCAATAGCTTGATTTTCCCTTTTGTCCACTACAGCCACCTCTTTTGTTAAAGGTTTATTTTAGTTTATTTATAGCAATAGGGATGCACTAATACACAGACATACGAACATACTGACATCTCCCGACATCTCTGTCTGTCTGTTTGTCTCTGTCTCCAACCCCTCAGCACCCCCCCATATATATATATATATATATATATATATATATATATATATATATATATATATGGGAAGTATAATGGTTTTCATGATAAAAAAGTGTTTATTTTTGCGCAAAAAGTCGGCTCCAGAAGCTATAATCTTTGTATGTTTGCATTTATCAACCAATCGGCGCTTTCGCGTTAGTTTTAAAATTTCGAAATAGTTCGCAAACGACGATATTTGGCTTGCCACGAAAAATTCGAAAGATCCAAACCCAAAATAATTTAAGAAATCTTTCTCCCCCCTCGAATGTTTAATATACAACTTACAGGCAATTTGAATCCTAGATAAATAATCAATGTTTTTATCTTATTTCGAACCAACTTCGATCGTATAAATAAGCAAAGAAACAGACATTTCCTCAGTAAGTATGAATTATTTTTTACTTATTCAACACTTCGATTTATTTCTTTTAAGTGAAAATGGAATTATTTTCTTTCAAGAATGCATTTTATTTCAACATCGCTTAATCATCTTAAATTGAACGAATATGTTATTGTTTACAGAGATGTTATTAATACTGATATTACAGCTTAAGCTTGCTGATAAAAATACCAGCGGCAGCCGTAGATATTTTAAACTTATAAATACTTTTCTCTCTCTACATAGTGACATTTTCAAACAAGATATTTTACACACGCAAAATGTATCCTTTTTGATTAGTTGAACAAAAACAGCTACATTTCACATTTTTTCTCAAAAATATCTGCTCTCTGATTTAAATTATATTTTCTTCCAAGAAAAGACTTGATAACATCAGTTTTTCACCCAAATTTTTACTCTGTTCAAAGAAATAAAATTTATAGATTTGTCGGTCGGAGTTTTATTCAAAGGTTTTCCTGATATATATATATAGTCTAGCCACACTGAAGAGTTCTGATAGAACAAAACAGTCTGTCTGTGGATGACAATATATACGCTCCCCCATGGGGGTTGAGCACTCTGGCGAAGGAATTGTCGGCCGCCCCTTGCGTAATGCAAAGCTCTTCGTAAGAATTGAGCACTCTGGTAGCCGATAGGGTATTAAAAAATGTAAACAAAGGCTGCTGCTGCTGTTGCTAAAAATAAAATACCTTAAAATTCCCTTAGCCAACGTAGTCCGCTTGTAGCTGTGTGGTCTGAAACCTTAATCTATCGTAAAGTTAGACGGGTTTCGATCCCGGCTTCGAGCGTCCTGCGGGTCTAGCCACACTGAAGAGTTCTGATAGAACGAAACAGTCTGTCTGTTGATGACAATATATATATATATATATATATATATATATATATACCTTGTGGTTCGTACAAAATTGGAATAAAGTTTTTAAAAGCGTGCTCATATTTAAAATGAATGAAATATTTTAAAAGCGATTGAAATATTTATAAACAATTCTTAAAAAGAGACACTTTGTTTCGTTTACGTCTCATCAGAGAATTGTTTAGCGTAAAAGTAATATTTGAGGAAGTCAAGACTTGGTTAGTGGTCAGTAGAAATTCAAAGAAGAAGGAAAGGAGAGAAAAAACACAACCCAAGTCTTGATTGCTTTTTAAATGTTCTATTTAATTAAAATATGAACACGCTTTTAAAAGCTTTATTCCAGTATATATATATATATATATATATATATATATATATATGCTTTGATAGTAGATGTAACCTGTGCCTAGAAGAAAAAATACAAATAATGATATACCCAGACCCTGAAAAATTATTAAATCAGCGATGTGAATTAATAGCTAGATGTAGACATAGGAATAAATTTAAACTATAGACAAATTATCATAGATAATGTTTAATTAACCAAAACATAGGATTAATTTGAGATTTGAGGTGAAATGAATGAAATAAAATAAAATAAAAAGATGAGAAGAAACCATGTGATGTGTACGTACTTTTCAATGGAAGGATAACTGAATTAATAGGTACGAATATAAATTTTGAATTTAATATTTCAATTTTAAACTTTGAATTTAATTTAAGATAATTATTACGGTATCCTTACGTAAGGTTATTAAGGAATGTTGTACTTCCCTAAATTATTATTAAATATGAAATTTTAAGTTGAAATGTATTTAGAATTTAAAAATTAATTTACTATAATTCCAACCGGTTATAAAAACTAAAAACCGGAAGTGGGCGAAATGGGGAGAGAACTCTTCATGTTATATAATTACGGAATGATTTTTTTTATATTAATCATTTTTCTTTAATCATATTTTATCATTCAATTTGGTTGGGCTTTGAACTATTCGGCTCTTAGTTCAGGTGCACGGACATTGGGTACAGTTCACGCTCGTGCGCAGAGGATATGACAATCACAATTGTCATAATAAACCCTAGATAGAAATGAGACTGGAGTGTGAATGATGTCATGCCCGGAAGTGATGGGCTGAGAATTTGGAGATTTTGAAAAAGACGTCAGTTGGGTGTCGGCTGTGGGCCAGTCGAGTTGGTAGTTTATTGAGGACCAGTCTAGTTGGTTGTCGAATGGGGACCGGTCGAGTTGGTAGTCGACTTGGGCCATGTAGACAGACAGTAGAAGTTGAGTTCCGACCATGGTGTTGAGAAGTTTGGATTTTGCCCGTTGAGGCATTCAGTTAAGTCCTGGCCAGCGAAGATGAAAGGAGATCTAAAACACCACGAAATGTGCCGAGCGTTTGAGTTTTGTTAGCATAGTATGATACGAAAGACTTTTAAGAATTGTGTGTCTCTCTTCTTGTGTCGAAGAACCGAACTCAGAATTCAAGAAGTTAATGAATGTTCGTACCTGAACAACAATGAGTTTGCCTGTTAATGTGTTGTGTATTTCCCTGTATTTGAATTTGTACATGTGCCGTTAGATTATTGAGATATCATTGTGATTATGATATAATTATGGCTATGGTTGTGAGTATACAACATTCACCCCTCTTCTACCCCCTCCCATCCTTCCTTCCTGTGTCTATTCTGAATTATTTTAACCATTAGATCTGAAGAAGTCCTGTTATTTTTGGTGTTATTGATTCATATCAATACCCATAACAGGATGGAAATAAATTTATAATCCTAATTTGACCGGTTTTTGTTTTTCTTAAAGAAATTATTGCTCTGTGATGTCAGTTACATTAAGCTCTTTACCAGGAAAATTTAAATGTTCATAGTTGAATGATTTTTTGTCCAGACGGAATTATTCCCGACTCCGGTTTAACTGGACCGAATAATATATATATATATATATATATATATATATATACTTGATGATAATGATTATAATATATATATATATATACATATATTAGTTTTTATATATATTCATTTATTTATTTAATAAGATTTATCTGCCTAATGATTACTGTAATAAGACAGCATGAAACCTGTTGTCGCATATAAGCATCCAGGCTATTATATATATATATATATATATATATATATATATATATATATATAAACTAATATGAATTTATTTATTATTATTATATAATAGCTCTATCATAGATATTGAGCACTTTCCAAATTATACCGCATTTAGTATACCATATAATGATCTGGTATAATTTGGAGAGTGCTCAATATTTATGATAGAGCTATTACATAATAATAATAAATACATATTAGTTTTTATATATATTTATTTAATAGCAAGAATTCTTATCTGCGACAACAGGTTTCATGCCGTCTTGTTACGACAATCATTAGGCAGAGAAAGCTTTTTAAATATATATATATAAAAACTAATATATACTGCTGTATGGATGCACTACTTGGACGCTAACTAAACGGCTGTAGAAGAAGCTAGACGGCAATTACACAAGAATGTTGCGAGCAATACCCCACAAGGCACCAACTATACGGCCATCTGCCTCCCATCACGAAAACTATCCACGTTAGACGAACCAGACATGCAGTACACTGCTGGAGAAGCAGGGACGAGCTCATAAGTGATGTACTCCTATGGACCCCAACATTTGGCCGGGCAAAAGCAGGACGACCAGCTCGAACCTACATACAGCAGCTATGTGAGGATACGGGATGTAGCCCTGAAGACCTACCAGAGGCGATCAACGATTGGGAGAAGTGGCGAGAGAGGGTTAGGGATATCCGTGCTAGCGACACGACATGATATATATATGTATATATATATGTATATATATTGTAATAAAGCTTTTAAAAGCGTGATCATATTTAAAATGAATAGTCAATAATATTAGAATATATATATATATATATATATATATATATATATATATATATATTTCAATAGATACTACACTGAAGTGTTGGGGAGGGTGCTACTCCTTTCCTTGGATTGCTCTATTTTAACCTCGATGCGTACCTTATATTACTGAGTGTTAAGCAAGGACCATTTTTAAAGTCTTTGGTATGACGCAATCTGGGATTGAACCCAGGTCTCCCAGATCATTGGTGGTGCTTAATAGCAATACTTGAAACCATTTAACTGGGTACTTACAAATTAACCCCGACTTGTTTGAAAACTTGTTAACTACAAACTATTCGCTTACAATATATATATATATATATATATATATATATATATATATATATATATATATATATATATATATATATATATATATATATAAAATATAATATGTAATATATATATATAATATATATAATATGTATATATATATATTTAATATATATATATATATATATATATATATATATATATATATATAAAGCGAGAAATACATTTTTAATTGCTTTTTTTCTCCTCCTTTCAACTTCTGTTCCTGTTCCATGCATTTATTCATTGGATTGTGAAGAGAATACTTAGTATTTACCTTTGAGTTTAATCTTTAATCGGATGATTGTATCTTATTTTATACACGAAACTTTTTGTTTTGAAACCAAAATAAAAAGTGATGAGAACTTAATTTCTTGTCGGATTTATCCTGCAATGCTGGTTTGCATTTGAGCACTTTTTTGATAGGAAAAGACGTTAAACAATTTATTTGTTCGTATATATACAATATACAAGTATATGCTTCCCCCTGTGGGTTGAGCACTCGAGTGAAGAATTGCCGGCTGCCATATACGCGTAAATCCAAAGCTTTTCTCATAATTTGAGCACTCCAGTTACCGATAAGCGTATCTGTGAATATATACCCGCAAAAATTTCTTCGCTTACGCGGAGGTGATGGTAGCTCAGGAGTAAGATATACAACTGACGCAAAATCAGCCGGATTTCGATCCTACCTTGAAGCATCTCGCGTGTTAAACCACGCTGAAGAGTTGTGATACAACGAAACAGTCAGTCTGTGGATGACTATATATATACTCACCCAACCCTTCCACTGGAGTAGGATGCGACACAAGGTCATTTTAAAACCGAGTATAAGTGTTAAGCTATTGTAAGTATTCCTATTTATTTTTACCTGTTGTCAGGATTGAACCAACAACCTCCAGATGTTTTTACATAGAAGTTCATTAACCAAACGTCTATATCCGTCATGTCACGTGTCCTGTTGGATCTGGTTATTGTTAACAGAATTAGAACAACCTACCCTCGTGGATTAGATAAAGGGTTTGGTTCGAAGTTTCCTGTAGGTTCCCGAGTTCGATAAGAAACACCTGAAGAAGGCTGATGGACGAAACGGCCAAAGATGAAGACAATAGTTTGAATACTCTAAATGCTAACAAAACACTATATAGAACTGTATTTCTCAAATTATCAGGTGTGGCACACCGGCAGGATATCTTCCCAATGTGCCAAGGACCACAACTATATTTTAGCCGTATAATTTATTATCATCGTGTGAAACAGGAATCTCGCCACGTACCGGCAGTCGATGACTTGAATAGCAGCGCTATACATGATATTCATCATAGGTATCGAACTCGGTTCGCATTTTCCATTTTTTAAAAGTTAATCTTTGTGGTTTCATTTAGCACAAACCAATAAAAAGTATGGCTTACTCAGTGAGGATCACTTTCACAAGCAATGGTACGCTAGCCTAGATCTCTAACCACTGCAACCACGCGAGCCACCCAGTCCAGCGTCTAAGGCGTATGTACTTGTTAAAAGAACTTAAGATTGTATGTCAATGTGTTCGAGAGTGTAGATAGCCTATCGTCAAAATGCACAGTTGATGTGTTCGTTTGCTTTTCTCATATTGCATGCAGATCGTCTTTTACAGTTTGTCTCTGCGAAATCCATTAGAATCTTCTTTGAATTCAAAGGAGAAAAGTCTCCGGCGTTGCGATTCGTTTTGCTAAAATTCTGACGCCGAAAATGTAATCAAAAGTCGACATCGAATTCACTGCGAGACAATTTAGAAAAATACATTTTTTGAGTTCGACAATTGCATTTTGTCATCATTGCTTGACATAATGTACCTTACTGTTTGCTTGCATACATGTATATATGTATCCACTCTATCTATCTCAGTCTTTTCAGGTCTATCAATCTATCTATTTATCTATCTATCTCAGTCGTTTCAGATTACTTTCTCTCTCTCTCTCTCTCTCTCTCTCTCTCTCTTTATATATATATATATGTAGTTTTCACTATCTATCTATCTATCTATCTATCTATCTCAATCATTTCAGATTACCTTTTCTCAGGCTTTCTCTCTCTTTATATATATATATATATATATATATATATGTTTTTTTCACTATCTATCTATCTATCTATCTATCTATCTATCTATCTCAGTCGTTTCAGATTACTTTCTCTCTCTCTCTTTCTCTCTCTCTCTCCCTGTCTCTCTCTCTCTCTATATATATATATGTAGTTTTCACTATCTATCTATCTATCTATCTATCTATCTATCTATCTATCCCAGTCATTTCAGATTACCGTTTCTCAGGTTTTCTCTCTCTTTATATATATATATATATATATATATATATATATATATATATATATATATATATATGTGTGTGTGTGCTTTTTTCCCTATCTATCTATCTATCTATCTATCTATCTATCTATCTATCTATCTATCTCAGGTGTTTCAGCTCTCTCTCTCTCTCACTTTCTTTCTATTAATTGTTTTCTCCACAGAGTTTAGAATATGCTGACTGTATCCCCTGCATAGGGCTAAGACCACTCCAAAGGAGGTATTCTGGTTATGGTACTAAACTGAATCGGATGGTGAGGCTCCACTTCAGGTGACACGGAGTGTCTGAAACAACCCAGCGTAGTAGTACCTGTTAAAGACCCATCTATGGGTTAAATAGATCTATTTAAAAATTATCTATATTCGATAGGAATACTCGATGCCATATATTTATAGATTATTCGTATTAAGAATGGTTACTTGAAGCTATAATTGTTTACTAAGGATTATTATTATTAGTGACTTGAAACCATATAACTGTGTGGAAACAAATGATTATTATTGAATAGAAATAATTACTTGAAACCATATAATTATTAGTATTAGATAGGAATACTTGATACCATATAACTCTGTGCAAAAAAAAAAAAAAAAAAAGAAAAAAGAAAAAAAAACTTTAAAGAAACAACTACAGGAAAAATGTAAATATAAATGTACAATGTACACAGTTCCCTAACCCCTAGGCATAAAATAACTCGAGATTAGATGACATGCCGTCAAAATCAATATATCCTCTACTGCATTTTTAGAGACATCGTATAAATTTTGGTATGTCCATGACAACGCATTTTAGATATTTGACGTTGGGACAAAGATCAGGCAAAGTGAATTCCTCCCCTTATGAAGGCCGTTATATAACACATTATAAAAGGCATCAACAAACACGCAGAAACATTTTAGCATTAAATAAAAACACGTTAAGAAATATGTAAGTTGAAGAAAGTATCTATTTTATTTCAACAAAGTGTAATATTTTTTTACGACCTCTACAACTATCATCGGTACCATAGAAGTTTCTCTGAGATATTTTCTTTATTCTGTTCAAATGTGATGCCGCCATCTTGGTGTGCCACAAAGAGACCGCAACCACTCCAGCGCCATCTACCTCGCTATTTACCGGGCATTTATCCAACTCGAGTTAACTCCCTTCTGCATGTAGCTCACGTTCATACCTCAGGCCGAAGAGGCGGCTCCGTATCAGTCAGGTCAGATCTTTAAAAAGGTGTTTGTCAATGATATTAGCGACGCCAATTTGGGCCGCACTGAGGTTTTGCCGGTATCGAAAACGTGTTATGTATCTGAAATGGCGGATTCGGAAATCTGCTGTTAATTGTCGGCTTCTCGCCGACATGCCATAGGGTCTTAATGATGTTGCACGGCTATAGCCGTGCGCATAATCAAGTAGACATATTGGATTGACTGATTTTTATGAGTTTCTGTATGTGCTAGATAAATAGATAAAAAATGGAGAAATACGGAAAAATTAAAGTGTGTGTGTGTGTGTGTGTGTGTGAGAGAGAGAGAGAGAGAGAGAGAGAGAGAGAGAGAGAGAAATTAAATTGTTGACTAAGATAAAAGAAAGGAAAGAAAGAAAATAAAGAGGAATGATGAATAAAAGAAAGAAAGAAAGAAAAATCGTTGAGCTTGTTAGAAAGAAAGGAAAAAAGAAGGAAAACATAGAAGAAACCAAAAAAATGAAAGAAGTGCCATGATGAGAAGCTGGTGCAAAAATGAAAGAAAGAAAAAAAGAAAGAAAGAAAGATTGTTGAGCATTTAAGTAAGAAAGAAAGAAAGAAAAAAGAAAAAAAGAAAGGATAAAAAGAAAGAAAGGAAAATCGTTGAGTAAGTAATAAAGAAAGAAAAAAAGAAAGAAAGAAAGAGTGTTGAGCATGTAAGTAAGAAAGAAAGAAAAAAGGAAAAAGAAACGATAAAAAAAGAGAGAAAAATCGACAAACAAGTAAGTAAGAAAGAAAGCAAAAAAGAAAAAAAATAGAAAGAAAAAGAAACAGAAAAAAGAAAGAAGTACCATGAAGTTAATCGGTAAATGAAAGAAAGAAAAAGGAAAAAGGAAAGACAGAAACAAAGAAGAAATGTTGGGTATATGAGAAATAAAAAAGAAATAAAGAAAAAAGAAAGAAAAATCGCTGACTAAATAAGAAAGATGAAAAGCAAAAAAGAAAAATAAAGAAAGAAAAGAGAAAAAAATGAAAGCACGTTGAAGAGAAGTTGGTCGAAAATTGTATGAAGAAAGAAAGAAAAATCGTTCAGAAAATAAAAAGCAAAGGAAAAAGAAAGAAAGAAAAATCGTTGAGGAAAAAAGAAAGAAAGAAAGAGAGAAAGAAAAAAGAAAAAAAAAAGACAAAAATGAAATAAGTATTATGATGTCAGCGGGAAAAAGGAATAAATAAAAAAAGAAGGAAAGAAAAATTCTTGAGCTTGATAGAAGAAAAAAAAGAAAGAAGAAAGAAAACAGAAAAAAGAAAAAAATACAATGAAGAGAAGTCAATAGTAAAAAGAAAGAAAGAAAGAAAGAAAGCATTTTTAGCAAGATAGAAGAAAAGAAAGCAGGTCGTAAGTAAAGAAGGAAGGATGAATAAAAGGAAGAAAAAAGAAAAAAAGAAGGAAAGAAAAGTGATTGTTGAGTCAGATAGAAGAAAAGAAAGAAAGTTGGAAGGAAAGAAGAAATAATGAAGAAAAGAAAGAAAGGAAGAAAATCATGGAGCAAGTAAGAAAGAGAGAGAAATAGAGAGAGAGAAAAAAAAAGAAAAATGAAAAAGAAAGAAAAAGAATGACAAAAGGAAAGAAAACTGAAGGAAGAAAACAGAAAAAACTGAAAGAATCTTAATGAAGAGAAGTCGGCGGTAAAAATAAATAAATAAATAATGAGAGCAATTCTTTTTAGCAATATAGAAGAAACGAAAGAAAGTCGTAAGTAAAGAAGGAATGATGATCAAAAGACAGAAAGAAAGAAAGAAAGAAGGAAAGAAAGAAAGAAAGAAAAATTGTTGTGCTAGATAGAAGAAAAGAAAGGAATGATGAAGAAAAAAAAAGAAGAAAATTATTGAGAGAGAGAGAGAGAGAGAGAGAGAGAGAGAGAGAGAGAAAGAGAGAGGGAAAAGATAAAAGAAAGAAAAAAGAAAGAAAAAATGAAGAAAAAAAGGAAGCAGTTTTTTAGCAAATAGAAAAAAAAAGAAAGAATGTAGTAAGTAAAGAAAGTATGATGAACAAAAGAAAGAAAGAAGGAAAGAAAGAAATAAAGAAAGAAAGAAAGAAAGAAAGAAATAAAGAAAGAAAAATTGCTGAGCTAGATAGAAGAAAAGAAAGAAAGTAGGAAGGAAAAGAGGAATGATGAAGAAAAGAAAAAAAAGAAAATTATTAAGAAAGTAAGAGAGAGAGAGAGAGAGAGAGAGAGAGAGAGAGAGAGAGAGAGAGAGAGCAGTTTTTTAGCTGATAGAAAAAAAAGAAAGAATGTAGTATGTAAAGAAAGTATGATGAACAAAAGAAAGAAAGAAAGAAAGAAAGAAAGAAAAATTATTGTGCTAGATAGAAGAAAAGAAAGGAATGATGAAGAAAAAAAGAAGAAAATTATTGAGAGAGAGAGAGAGAGAGAGAGAGGGAAAAGATAAAAGAAAGAAAAAATGAAGAAAAAAGGAAGCAGTTTTTTAGCAGATTGAAAAAAAAGAAAGAATGTAGTAAGTAAAGAAAGTATGATGAACAAAAGAAAGAAAGAAGGAAAGAAAGAAATAAATAAAGAAAGAAAGAAAGAAATAAATAAAGAAAAATTGTTGAGCTAGATAGAAGAAAAGAAAGAAAGTAGGAAGGAAAGGAGGAATGATGAAGAAAGGAAAAAAAGAAGAAAATTAGTGAGCAAGTAACACACACACGAATAGAGAGAGAGAGAGAGAGAGAGAGAGAGAGAGAGAGAGAGAGAGAGAGAGAGAGAGAGAGAGAGAGAGAACAAAAATGAAAGAAAGAAAAAAAGAAAGTTGTAAGTAAAGAAGGAATGATGAATCAGAGAAAGAAAAAAGAAAGAAAGAAAGAAAGAAAGAAAGAAAGTAATCTGTTTTCTTAAGTGGTTATGCGAAAATATTGGATAAATGCAATCCTTAAAAATGATAAAACTTCCATGAAAGATTGTTTTATATGTTTACTACTGTTTATGTTAAAGAAATAAGGGATTTTGTCGGGAAATATTTTTAATTCAAATGAGTGACATAATTCAAACATTTTTGTCTTTAGTCTTAAAGCAATAAAAGTTTAGGATAATTTTACATTTCCGACGCGAAGAATTACCAATAAATCTAATCAGTATTGTTTACTTAAATCTGAATAATTTTTTTGGTAAAACAAATTTTAACTTTTTTATTTTTTAAAGTTGGGAAATTTAAATTCTGTACTAGTTACACCTTGTAGTACCATGACTTTCAGCTGATTATGATATATTTTTAGAAACGTCTTGATGAGAAATCCCTCCATTCCCCATGAGCCACAATATATATATATATATATATATATATATATATATATATATATATATATAAAGTAAGTAAAGTTGGCGACCGTGGACGAGGGCGACCAGAAGGCTCCCTTTTCAATAGATACTACACCGAAGTGTTGGGGAGGGTGCTCTTCCTTTCCTTGGATTGCTCTATTTTAACCTCGATACGTACCTTATATTACTGAGTGTTAAGCAAGGAGGTATCAAGTACCATTTTTAAAGTCTTTGGTATGACGCGACCTGGGATTGAACCCAGGTCTCCCAGATCATTGGCGGTGCTAAATAGCAACACTTGAAACCATTTAACTGGGTGCTTGCAAATTAACTCCGGCTTGTTTGAAAACTTGTTAACTACAAACTATTCGCTTAGAATATATATATATATGTGTGTGTTTGTGTGTGTGTGAAGAGTGTTTAACATTAAATAACCCACTAGTGTTGATATGCCATAAAAGACAATTTCTTGAACAGTTCCTTTCACGTATTTATTCTTTATTTTTTTCTGTCTCTCCTTATTTTTCCCCATTTTTTTACCTCTAAGCTTTTTCTATACTTTTAAAAATATTTTTTTAATCTTTTCAAATCGGCGAACACTATAAATCTATATCCCAAACTTGGTAAATCTACGTAAAGCTGTTTGGTCATCAATTGAAGACAGAAAAATCAACTCTTCCAAGATATTGATACATGTATGTACCCAACTCTTCAATTACGAACGGGATGCGATACAAGGTTGAATTTTAAGTGGAGTACAGCTGGTTTGAATTTCGAAGTTTACTTTCAAGACTGGGCGCCTTATTAATTCTAAAAGACCTATTGTGTCATAGTCTTTACCCATATACGCAGTTTCTTCCAGGCAGCGGTCGTATCGATATTGCGTATAGGATGCACTACTTGGACGCTAACTAAATGGCTGGAGAAGAAGCTAGACGGCAATTACACAGAATGCTGCGACCAATATTGAACAAGTCCTGGCGGCAACACCCCCACAAAACAAGGCACCAACTATACGGCCACCTGCCTCCCATCACGAAAATAATCCAAGTTAGATGAACCAGACATGCAGGACACTGATGGAGAACCAGGGACGAGCTCATAAGTGATGTACTCCTATGGACCCCCACATATGGCAGGACGACCAGCTTGAATATACATTCAGCAGCTATGTGAAGATACGGGATGTAGCCCTAAAGACCTACCAGAGGCGATGAACGATAGGGAGAAGTGGCGATAGAGAGAGAGAGAGAGAGAGAGAGAGTCAGGGATATCCGTGCTAGCGGCACGGCATGATGATGATGATGATTTACCCAGAGCTGAGGGAGAGAATGACAGGATTCATACTTTTCCCAAAGGCATAAGCGTGAAGTGAAACGCAAACAGCCTCATCCAGGGTTAGAACTCGGGTCTCTGATTCCATTTTCTACAACAATAACCGTTAAGTTCAATGCACCTCTTAATATTAATATAAGTTATATTTGAATAAAATTAACGATTATTTATATTAGTCTGAAATCATACACGGTATATATATATATATATATATATGATTAATGGAAATATCTATATGTTTTAGTTGTCATTCTCGGTTGAGACGCTGTTTCCGAGGTAGGTGAACTTGTTCACTAGTTTGAAAGGACTGCCCTTTAGTGTGGAGATGTCACCTCTTTGATGAAATCACATCTATACTGTCTTGTCTGCGTTGACATGGAGGCCTATGCCACCTGCTGCTCTTTCTAGACTAAGTAGCAGAGATTCGGCTTGGGAGGGTGTATTTGCTAGAAGGGCTATGTCATCAGCGTAGTCCGCATCCGTAATAGTTTGTGCGGGGTATTCTATGCTTCTTTTCTTTGCCAGCTTGAAAGCGTTTTCTTTCTATAGAAGTTCTAAGCACGTAGTCTAGGCAGATAACAAACAGGTATAAGGCAAATATGTCTCCTTTTAGCACACCTGCTACAATGTCGAAGTAGTCTGTGTCTCCATGTGGTAAGTGGACTTAAACCGAGAATGACTTCAACACTTGACTAGTAAAGGCATGGACAGCTATCAATAGGCTATCGGTCATATGGAAGTTAGACCAGACCGATAAAATAAAACGCAGTTTTTTTCCAAACAGCGGTCGTGTCGATACTGCTATAAAGATGCACCATATGGACGCTAACTAAACGTATAGAGAAAAAGTTTGACGGCAATTACACAAGAATACTGCGAGCAATATTGAACAAGTCCTGGAGGCAACACACCACAAAACAATACCTATATAGCCAACTACTACCCATCACGAAAACTATCCAAGTTAGACGAACCAGACATGCGGGATATTGCTGGAGAAGAAAGGACGATCTCATAAGCGATATACTCCTGTGGACCCCTTTACCAAAGATAGTATGACCGGCTAGAACCTATATTCAACAGTTTTGTGCTGATACAGGATGTTGCCTTGAGGACCTCCCGGGAGCGACAGACAATAGAGATGGGTGGTGAGAAAGGGTCAGGGAGATCCATGATGATTATATATATATATATATATATATATATATATATATATATATATATATATATATATATATTCTATGCTACACCGATTGAGCCGTAAAATTTAAAAAATAATGGGCTAAAAACAGAAAAAGTAACGAATTTGTAATGACAATAGCCTGATATTTTTTCAGAATAATACGTTTTGATACAGTGTACACTACATTTAAATGGTTGACCGGGCAATTGGCCTAGTGAGTGGAGTGTTCGCCAATGGCCCGGGAGACCGGAGTTCAATCCCAAGTCGAGTCATTCCAAAGGCTCAAAAATAGTATTTGATGCCTCCCTGCTTAACACTCAGCATTATAAGGTAAGGATCAAGGGTAAAGTGGAGCAATCCAGGGAATGGAATAGTGCCCTCCATTACTCCTCGGTGTAGTGGCTATTGAAAAGGGAGCCTTCAACTTTACTTTTTTTATTATTTTTATGGTTTGATTTTGTTCCTTTGTTTTAATGGCATATCAACCTTCGTTGGTTATTTAATACCAAAACCATCTTATAGAAGGACAGTAGTGGTATCATTTAATCCATAACTGGGAGGAAAGGGAGTCCATAGCTTTCTCAAGGGCTTTAGTCTGAAAGTGAACTCAAGGAAGAGACCGGAACGCGAATTAGCATTCAAAGATGTCGCAATCTGACTTATTAGTCACTTCACTACGCCACCTAGACTCCCTCCTTATCACTTTTAATTAAAAAAGATTCCAGTATTTATCTTTATATATTTAACTAATCCCTTCAGCACGGGGACGATGTAATACTCAATCAATTTTTAAGTAACCTACAGCTGGTTTTGAATAAGGATTCTTTTTTTCTTGTAGACCAGTTACCTCACCAAGATTAAAGGACCTTGTTTACCCTACTATTTATTCATAGCTTGCATCTAAGGGGTTTAGCGCAACTACAAACAAGCCCAGTCAAGTATTCGAACTTAGCTTACTGAGTCAACATCCCTGAGAATCTCTGAGGAAATATAGAATTAGATGTGGTGTACTTATTTTTGGCCTGTTACATATATTTTTAGTTTGAGAATTTCAATGACACTTACTTTGTTAATAAATATAAGGATTTATAGATATTACATATTTCTTGAATAAATAAACAATACGTATAATAATTAATAGATAGCTAAATTGGCCAACCGTAGTTGAGGGTGACCCAAGGAATCCCTTTTCAATAGCAACTAAAACTGAAGTGTAGAGGAGGGCACTACTCCTTTCTCTTGATTGCTCCACTTACCTTTGATCCATACCATATAATGCTGAATGATATGCAAGGAGGCATCAAGTTCCAATTTTTTTATTATTTGGTATGACTCGACCTCTAATCATTATCCTATTTACCAACCCCTCCACTCGGGCAGGATATGACACAAGGTCAATTTTTAAGCAGAGTTTAACAGGTTTGAATTCAGAGTTTTCCTTCTCCAAGACTAGTTGCCTCATCAAGGCTGAAGAACCAAGTCTGTCCTACTATTTATCCATACCTGGAGGGAGAATAATTGGATTCATACCTTTCTCAAGGGTATTAGTGCTATGTGAAATGCAATCATTCTCGTCCAGGATTTGAACTCGTGTCGCCGTGTCCATTTCCTACGACGATAACCATTACACTACGGGCACCTAATCATTATACCAATTGATTGTGCTATATTCCATGAGAAATAATAAAATCCTGGTATCTTTGATTTAGAAAAGAATTAACATTTTATGAAATAATTATTACGACGATACTATATGAAAAATGAATTGCTGTAGGATAATAACACCCCCCACACATACATATATATATATGTATATATATATGAGCCAAAACACTGATATATAAGCCAAAAACTGATTAAATTTATAGAATCAGAAAACAACTTAATTCTTTTCGTTAATTTTCTCTTGCTATATTTTGTATCCAGATTTATCGGGGGAATAAACTGGAGATGCTGAAAAGAAAACATGTTGAACAAAGACTGACTTGAATAAAAAAGAACATAAACAAATTAGAAAGAAGAGTAAACAAGAAAGCGGTAGCCATCTGTTCATTATGTAATAATTAGGAAGCTAGTCTAAATTACGATTGATTAATGAATTTGATACTCACCAGGTGTCTGATTTGCTTTGTTCCAAACCAAAGGTAAGCTTAGAGTGCCAAACATGCTTAAATGATTAGAGATACTTGTAGATCATTACTATTGACTTTGATTCTTAATAGTCGTCAGTTAGATTGGTTTAGCTTAGTAAATGGTATAAACAAGAAAGATTATTGTGAAATGTATGTATTTACTAAGCTCTTCCGCCACGAGTACTCAATATGTAGGACAGAATAAAAAGAAAGAAAGAACGAAAGAGAGAGAGAAGGGCAAAGGAGAAAAAGATCCTGACAAGAATTGTGTGACAGAAGAAAAGGAAAGAAGAAAAGTAGAAAAAAGAGCACGAAAAGAATTGTATAATAGAAGAAGAAAAAAAGAAAGAAAGAAAGAAAGAACGAATTGAAACGAAATGGAGACAGATAAGAAAGAAAGAAAGAAAGAAAGAAAGAAAGAAAGAAAGAAAAAAGATCATGATAACAATTTATGATAGAAAGAAAAGAAAGAAAGACAGAAAGAAAGAAAGAAAGAAAGAAAGGAAAAAAATAAAGAAAGAAAGAATACCAAGAAAAAAGATATTGACAACAGTTTAAGAAAGAAAGAAAGAAAGAAAGAAAGAAAAGGGAAAATGATATTGACAAGAATTGTAAAATGGAAAGAAAGGAAGAAAGAAAGAAGGAAAGGATAAAAAGATCATGATAAGAATCGAATGATAAAAAAAAGAAAGTAGAAAGAAAGAAAGAAAGAAAAAGGAAAATAAGAAAAAAGATAATGATTGAAAAAAAGAAAGAAAGTGAGAAAAAAGAAAGTTGGAACATAAAGAAAAAGATCATGTGAGAATTGAATGACAAGAAAGAAAGAAAGAAAGAAAGAAAGAAAGAAAATGACAGAGAAAAAGAAAGAACGAATACTGGAAGAAAGGCACGAATATTCAAAGGAAAAAAGAACATCATAAAGATCAAAAAAAAAAAAAAGAAAAAAAAAGAAAGAGAAAGCAAATGAAAGAAAGAAAGAAAGGAAGAAGGAAAGAAAAAAACAGTAAAATAGAATTGTGAAAATAATTGTAAAGGCCTTGTGAGAACGCTGAAAGAGGAAAGTATTGAAATCGAGAAAAATCACTGTATGCATGCATGAAATACAAAGGGACAAAATAACTAAATTTCATCACAGGAAAAATACTTTAGGTAAAAAAGGCCAGGTTAGAAGCGAGAAAAAAATATATAGAAGCAACTGGTAAGTATGGAAAGTAGCATATATCACGAGAATAAAAGAAAACATGATTGAATGATGTTAAAAAAAAAAGAGAAAGAAGAAAGAAACTCGTAGACGACAAGCTGGTAAACTCGAAAAATGATGCAAGGCATTTAAAAAAAAATTGCTTTTATGCTGATTCCAACTCGATTCTCGAGAGTGGCGATAAAGAACCATTTAGTTAAAACTCCGTGGACTTAAAAAAGTTATTCCCTAAAAAGACAGTCGATAATTGAAAGACACAATAAAAAAGGACTTATGAAAAACTGAAAAGATTAAAAAGATATTTTTAAAAGTATAGAAAAAGCTTAGAGGTAAAAAACGGGGAAAAATAAGTGACAGAAAAAAATAAAGAATAAATACGTGAAAGGAACTGTTCAAGAAATTGTCTTTTATGGCATATCAAGACTTGTGGGTTATTTAATGCTAAACACTTTTCACACACACACACACACACACACACACACACACACACACACAC
>OY757915.1:87893246-87900746 GCA_963585895.1 Sepioteuthis lessoniana | reverse complement strand
CTTGATGCCTCCTTGCCAAATATTATATATATATAGATATTTACCAACGCCTCTGCTCGGGCAGGATATGACACAAGGTGAATTTTTAAGCGGAGTTTAACAGGTTTGAGTTCAGAGTTTTCCTTCTCCTAGACTAGTTGCTTCACCAAGGCTGAAGAACCTAGTCTGTCCTACTATTTATCCATAGCTGGAGGGAGAATAATTGGATTCATACCTTTCCCAAGGGTATTAGTGCTATGTGAAATGCAATCATTCTCGTCTAGGATTTGAACTCGAGTCACCGTGTCCATTTCCTACGACGATAACCATTATACCACGGGCACCTCCTAAATATCATATCACCAAATATCATATATATATAATTGGAAGAAAAAATCAGCGGGTCATTATTTCGTTATTATAAATTTATTTCAGCTGATCACTCCATATGAGAAACCACCCCCTTCAGATAGCCATCAAATAGCAATTTGAAAAAGTTGGTTGCTCTTATCGAGTGGCTTCCTGAAATAAATGTATAATAACCAAATGACGGTCAGTTGATTTTTTTCCCTAATAATATGAATTTGATCTGTATGAAATTTATAGATTTATATATTAATCATCATACATTGAGCACTCCTGAAGATTTATAAGAATCCTCTTATGTATTCGCAAATGGAATCATTCTCAATTCATCTTCTTTGGATTTTATTTTTAATCTTCTATTTCGTCCTGTGCAGAACTTTGGAAAAACTTGTCATTCTGATGATGTCTTTCTGAAATAAAGACGAAATATAATTTTTTAATCCATTGTCAGTATTTCAGTTTATCCCCCTTTCCTCTTATTTTTCTCATATATATGATTTATCAATGAATAGTTTGTCGGTAAATTTGTTTTTAAACGAGTTAGTGCTCATTGTTTTGTACAAAATTAAATGGTTTCAAGCATTGCTATTTAATATTAGTAATTCTGTTTGACAAGAATTCCTATCTAATTTGATATTTACCATTTATTTAGACACAACTAATGATATAAATCATTTGTTTGCACACCGTTAAATGGTATCAAGCATTGCTATTTAATATTAGTAATTCTGTTTGACAAGAATTCCTATCTAATTTGATATTTACCATTTATTTGGACACAGCTAATGATATAAATCATTTGTTTGCACACCGTTAAATGGTGTCAAGTATTGCTATTTAACAATAACAGTTCCACCTGATATAAATCATTTGTTTGCACACCGTTAAATGGTGTCTAGTATTGCTATTTAATAATAACAGTTCCACCTGATATAAATCATTTGTTTGTACACCGTTAAATGGTATCAAGCATTGCTATTTAATATTAGTAATTCTGTTTAACAAGAATTCCTATCTAATTTAATATTTACCATTTATTTGGACACAGCTAATGATATAAATCATTTGTTTGCACACCGTTAAATGGTGTCAAGTATTGCTATTTAACAATAACAGTTTCAACTAATATTAATTATTTGTTTGCACACCGTTAAATGGTGTCTAGTATTGCTATATAACAATAACAGTTCCACCTGATATAAATCCTTTGTTTGCACACCGTTAAATGATGTCAAGTATTGCTATTTAACAGTAACAGTTCCACCTGATATAAATCATTTGTTTGCACACCGTTAAATGGTGTCTAGTATTGCTATTTAACAACAATAGTTCCACCTAATATTAATCATTTGTTTGCACACCGTTAGATGGTTTCGAGTATTGGTATTTAACATTTGTATTTCTGTTTGTGAAGTGTTCATATAATACGAACTTATATGCAACTGTATCATTTCAAATAACTAATAATGATACTCAGTAAAATATTGAACATTTCTATTTAGCCCATTGATAGGACTCTATCAACTACTACCACAAAGAGCCAGCGTAGAACTGAATGAAATGGTAATAAAGAAGTGCTCCAAATTCCCCAAACTCCAAGAGTGGTGCCTTGCCATCAGATACACTTGAATGTCATTCCTAGGACACTAAACGCTTTCAAGTATTGCTAACACTAATAATTCTATTCACAATTATTTCTTTCTTTGCACATTTAGAGGGTTTTAAGTATTGCTAACTCATACAAATAATTCAATTAAATATTAATCAGTTGTTTTCTCATAGTTAAATGGTTTCAAGTATTAACACTAGTAATTCTGAATAATCTTATTTGATATCAATCATTTGCTTGCACACTGTTAAATGGTTTCAAATATAGTAAATGATAGAATAGTTTTATTTGATCCATAGATGGAATTATATATATATATATATATATATATATATATATATATATATTGTAGTCCCAAAGAGAGAAAGAAATATAAAAAATGAATAGGTCCACGAAGAGATTTGTATCTTATTTATTTATTTTATTTTTTTCTCACATAAGTGGATGTTTCCAGCTTGATGCTTTCGTCAGAGAACATGTATTGCACAAGGCCTTGTTAATGGGGTATTGAATGAGACTTGAACTCACTCGTGTTTGCAGTTTAAATGGTTTTCAGTTGGCTATGGGTTTTAATGAGGGTCACTCTTCTCTTTTTCTTAGAGTGTTGTTTACCTTAGTCTGCTTTACCCCTCAATTGCTTTTGATATTTGATACGTTGTGTGTGTGTGTGTGTGTGTGTGTGTGCGTTGGAATAATTTCGGATTTCACTTAGAGTAATTTTTTCTCTGTGTATGTGTGAATGTGTGTCTGGAGATTTCTTTTTCTCTATGTGTGTGTGTGTGTGTGTGTGTGGTAGTGTAATTTGAAATTAAATGGTAATTATTTTTTATAAATAATTTTTGTGTGTAGGTAAGATGGTTGTTTGGGTTTTATCGCATATCAAGCTTTGTAGGTTATTCAACGCCAAATCCATTTTTATGAAAATGGTTCTATTTCAAACAATTCAGTTTAGGATAAGTACGCAGTTTAAATGTAAGTACAGTTTAATTGTGAAAAATATTTCTATTTCAAGCTATTCTGTTTAGTCAAGCAGTTCTAATTCAGCTAATTCAGTTTAGTATAAATACAGATTTTGTTTACACACAGTTAATTGTCAAAACAGCTCTATATTAAACAAATCAGTTTAGTGTAAGTACAGTTTCCTTGTCAAGAAACAGTTCCGTTTCAAATAATTCAGTTTAGCATGAGCACGCAGTTTAAATGTAAGTACGGTTTAATTGTCAAAAACATTTCTATTTCAAGCTATTCAGATTAGTCAAAGAATTTAGTTTAGCATAAGCATGCCGTTAGTTCTATTTAATCCATAGATAGGGCCCTATCAGGTGCTACCGTCCCGGGCCAGAGTGGACCTGGGAGCAATGGCAATAAATGGGTACTCCGCACCCCTCGTTGTCCAGCATTACAGGAACCTCACCATCAGATTGTTTAGTTGGAGGGGGTCATACTCCTCTGCAGAGAAGTAGTCGATGTATTCAACAGCCCCATCCAACTGGACAACTCTTTGTATATATATATATATATGTATATGTGTGTGTATGTGTGTGTGTGTGTGTTTGTGTGTGTGTGTGTGTGTGTGTTTGTTTCGATTTATGTGTGTGTGTGTGTGTGTGTGTGTGTATGATTCATGTTTAATTCAACTTTGGTTTAAATTCATCAATAAATTTTTTTCCTTAATTTGAAGTAACGTGTAGTCGTTAGTTTGATATATGGGCAATAATCTAAATTTACCCCGACGACATTCGTATAGATGTTTCGATACATTTAATTTTCTATTTTCTGTTATTCTAATATTGCTCCTATGAAGTGATGTCCTTGGATCAAGGGCCTGTGTTGACCCTCAGAATATTTCTTTGAATTTGCTACTTTTAATTATGTAGACCACGTTTTTTGAGTTGCAGCTTAAGTCTTTGATTATTTTGAATTTTGTTTCCGGGTTTTTAAAGTAATAGGATTTTCCTTCTAAAATTATACGATATATTTTACATCGTTTATTACTGCATTTGGTAACTCCTTTTGTTATGTTTTCTCCGAATGTAGAAGGGGTGAGTCTTTTTAAAAGATTTTTGGGTTGTCTCTGGCTTTTAATGATTGTTGTGTCTAGTATTTCTTTGATTTTGTCATTGTTTTTAAGCTCTTCTAGATTTTTTTTTATTATTTCTGTGAATAATTCTGGGTTGTTTTTGTTGTAGGTTGCAACGTATGCTAGAGCTTTCTCGTTGCTGCGTTTTTTCGGGTTCCTTAATTCTTTTTGTAGTATTTTTCTGATATATTAAATAAGATCGTTAGATAACAATACCTGAAACCATTTAACTATGTGCAAACAATAAATAACAATACTTGAAACAATTTAACTTTGAGCAAACAAATTAGCGTTGCCTCATTCAAAAATACTGTTACCTACAAGCTATTTTCTAACAGATAATATATATGATATATATGTATAAACAGGATTCGGCATCGAATAACCCAAAATAATTGATATGTTTTAAAACACAACCAACCAACCAACCAACCAACCAATAACTTAAGCCCCATCCCACTAAAAAATACGAAGTTCATTAGAATAATTTCCTTGATTCAAAATTCCCGCCAGCAAAACAAATGGGTGGCAATACCAGCCAAACTACTACCAAAACGTCATAGGCGCCTCGGGTGGTGTAATGGTTAGCAAGCTAGACAAACAAACTTTCACGAGTGAGTTCGAATCTCATTGGGTGCCCCATTCATTCGGCCCTGTGCCACATCTAAGCAAAAAGCTTCGTAAATTACTACCTAGACATCTTGGCCTCTTGTGTTTATAATTGAAACGTATTTAAAAAAAAAAGTGATACTATCATTGTAACGCAACGGTTATTTCGTTAGCATTTCGCAATAGTCGACACAGAAGATCTATCCCCTTATGATTACTCCCCCTAGGGGATACCTAAAGGCTCAAATCTTTGCTAAACTGAAATATTAAATTCGTCATAAAATCGCCGCAGTATCAGTATAAGGCAAGCGCAGTAGAGCTTCAACGCAAGTCTTCCGGAGTTTATAGCTGGTGAGGTCAAGAATTTATACGATATCATCTTTAAAACAAAGTTATGACAATAATTAAAAAACTCAACAAAAATCAAAATAGTGTTTTTTTTTTCTTACGGTGAAATCAAATTTTAAAGAATATCTTTGTAGCCTTTATTTTTAAATTTATGTTCCTAATCCGGGAGATTATTTTACTGAACACTATAAAGTACCGTGCAAAATCTTCGACAACTTTAAACTATTGTAATTTTCTACTAAATGTCAACTTATAAGTGTATGTTTCGCATTGCGTTTTTTACTGATGAAGTTTGGTCCTGTTGGAGTCATCTCCGTATTTAATCATTACATTTTGTTGCATGGGTTCCGAATGAGAAGGAAAGATACGAAACCACCTCCAAAATTGGCCGATATAATCTTTAGAATAAAGTGATGATAATTAGAAAAAATAAGTAAATATTGTTCTTTTTTAAAGTAAGATAAAATTTTGAATATTTGTCTATTATGGGAGCGAAATGAAAAATTGAAATGAATGAGATAAAATTTTTTTCGTAGTCAATGCTCGAAATTAAAAAAAAGAAAAATATTTTGATGATTAAAGACAAATTCTAAGAATATTCAAAAACTTATGTATTGTCTGTTTTGTTTTGTTTATATGATATAAAAGGTAGCGAACATAACTAGCAAAACGTTATTGGTGAGTTCGATTCTTACTGAGTATCTCATAGTTCTGGTTTTGTGACAATACGAAGGGAAACTTAGAAAATAACTATTGGAGGGTTTGCGTAGTATAATGGTTAACGAGCTGGGCTAACAGAACATTATTCGTGAGTTTGACTCACACTGAGTATCCCACTCTTTTGGTCTTGTGCCCAACTAAATTTAGTAAATTACAACTCCTTTGAAATATTCTTAGCATTGTAGATTTAGTTTAATGAATGTTTAGAACACGAACGTTTTACTGAATTGACCAATCGCAGATAACTGAAACTATGGTTGGCGACTCCGTGGATAGTGAAGACTTATTGCAATAGAAAAAATACCAGATGAATAAATCTATAAATAAACGTGAGAAAGAAAGGGAAAAGTAAAGGAAGGACAAAGAACAAGAAAAGAATAAGCAATTATATATATATATATATATATATATATATATATAAAGAGGAGGGATAGTGAGAAATAAGTACAAATTAGACACAAGATGAAAGAAGCACAAATAAAATAATGAAAACTTCGGTAGCTTGAAAAACTACATAAAAAAAGATCTTCAGAGAACATGTATAAAGTCAAAAAAGATGAAAAGCGAAAATCGGAGGGAAAGAAACATTTAAAAATAGAAAAAGGGATGTGTGTGTGTGTGTGTGTGTGTGTGTGTGTGTGTGTGTGTGTGTGTGTGTGTGACAGAGAGAGAGAGAGAGAGAGAGAGAGAGAGAGAGAGAGAGGTGGGGGAATTTGGAGAGCTAAGAAAATGAATTCTTGAGATATAGAAAAGAAGGAAAGAAGGGAAAAAGGAAGAGCGATTTAAGATTGACGAAAACAAAATGGAAGGAAAAGACAAAACAAAACAAAAAAAAGAATAGAAAGAAAGAAAAATACCACTCATAAGCCAGTGAAAATGTCACCTGAGTATTTTATTGACTAAATTTTTCACTAACAGTAGCAAGCGACATCTGGCGGCGTCACCGTACATCAATATATTCAACTCTCCTCAACATGGCTACGCTATGCAAGGAACCTGGCCGCCATTGCTCGGGTGTTTAACCAAGGAATCGAGGGAAAAATATCAGAAGAAGAGATTTATTTCCTTTTTTTGAAATTACAAGGCAAGAAAAAAAAAAGTCTGTACGCATGTGCAAATAAGGGAATGTATCGAATGACTGAGAAAAAAAACAAAAAAAACCAAACCAAAACAAAACAAAACAAAACAAAAAAAAAAAACGAAAGGAAAAAGGTTTTATTGATCAAAAGACGTATTCATGCCTTGTGTGTTAAAATAGGGACATGTTCTCTTGGTTTATAAAGTTATCCTCCTCTCGACATTTTTGGTGACGAAAGAAAAAAAAAAAGGTTGTTGTTCGTGTGGGTATTTGGTTGGCGATGTAGTCGCGGGCTATTTGGTAATTCGCTGCCGTCTCATTAGGCGTGTTTATCTCAAGGATTTTCGATTGCAGTATCGATCTCAAAGATAGAACTAGTGGCTGATTTGAATCAAGAATTTTGCTTTTGATTGTGATTTGTGCTAATAATTGTATTAGCTTTTTTATCGCTGTAGTCAGGTTGTACGATTGATAGGATAACACACACACACACACACACACACACACACACACACACACACACACACACACACACACACACACACACACACACTCATGCATATATATATATATTTATGTAAGTGTGCGATAAAATGAATAGAAACTGAAAAATAACATATCGTCTGCTAGTTACATTCAGTCGGACATGACTTTCTGATATTTTTTCAACATCACAGTTCCAAAGTTTTTATAGTAATATATATATATATA
>OY757915.1:87801080-87888046 GCA_963585895.1 Sepioteuthis lessoniana | reverse complement strand
TGTGTGTGTATATATATATATATATATATATATATATATATATATAGTCATCCACAGACTGACTGTTTCGTTCTATCAGAACTCTTCAGTGTGGCTAGACACACAGGACACTCGAAGCTGGGATATAAACCCATCCAACTTTATGTTAGACTAAGTTTCAGACCTCTCAGTCACCATGCAGACCACGTTGGCTAAGGGAATTTTTAAGGTATTTATTTAGCAACAGCAGCAGCAGCCGTTTGTTTACATTTTTTATACCCTATCGGTTACCAGAGTGCTCAATTTTTTCGAAGAGCTTTGCATTACGCTAGTGGCGGCCGACAGTTCCTTCGCCAGATTGCTCTACCCCCATGGCGGAGCTTCTATATTGTTAAGAAATATATATATATATATATATATATATATATATATATATATATATTTCTTGTTTATTTTTATGCTGTGTGTGTTTGTGCACCTGTGAATATATATTTGTGCATGTATATGTGTACCTGTGAATATATATATATATATATATATATATATATATATATTATTTCTTGTTTATTTTGATGTGTGTGTGTGTGTGTGTCTGTGTGTGTATATATATAAACATTCAAACAAAGAAGAAGCTAGAAATATGGTTACAAAAGATTATAAAACAAATCAAATGATAACTCTAACTTACTTTAACCTATTTAGGTGTTTCTCTCTCTCTTGATACAGTTTTGTTCATGCAAATGTTGGATATTCGGCCCTGCAGTTTTATCTGGGAAAAAATTTCAAAATGGTGGAAAAATTCAAAAGAAAAAATATAAAATATTTTTTTACATTTTACTACTTCTGTTTGATTTTATGGTTCAGTAATATATTCGTGTTGAATATTAATAGTTTAAATTTAAGAGGAAACAAAAATTTCAGTTATCTAAGGATCTTTTTTGTATTCTTTTTTTTTTTTTTGTCATTTTTAACTTAACCTACTTTTGTTAGCAAATAACTTTGTCTCTTTTCTTTTCAAAATCTTTCTGCTATTTCACAAAACCGTGTAAATAAAAATAACTACTTATATCACCACACACACACACACACACACACACACATACATATATACATACATACATATATTGACACACACACACACACACACACAATATATATATATATATATATATATATATATATGCACACACACACACACATATATATATATATATATATATATATATTTTTTTTTTTTTTTTTAAACAAGAAATTTATAAATAGTTTCCCATTTCCATGATAGATCTATTTCACTAATTCAAGCTCATTAGAATTTGAATTTCATCTGACAAGCTTGAATAAGCAAAATAGATCTATTATGGAAATAGAATACTATTTCTAAATTTCTTGTTTTTTAAGCAAAAATATATATTTTACTCTGCAGGTATATTTTGTATTAAATACCTGTGCATTGAACACTCATTGTTTGGATATTCACAGTCCTTATTTACTTATATATATATATATATATATATATATATATATATATATGTATGTGTGTGTGTGTGTGTGTGTGTGTATCCCAAATTTGTTGTACCTATTGAAATGGCGGCCAACTTATATATATAGTATATATGCGTGTGTGTGTATATGTGTATATATAAGTTAAGATAGCATAGATTTGGTCTGATCACATAAGCAATAAACAGATATTTACAAGCACTATATATCTATACTATCCACAACTTAAATACATAGACTCTGTTAGAAGGCTTGACATATTAAATGGCAATACAGAAGATAAACCTGTAAACTCTATCATGGATATTGAGCACTCTATATTTATAAATATAGAAAGCTACACAATACATACATATATATATATATATATATATATATATATATATATATATATATATATATATATTCATTAAGAAAATAGTCTTGCAGACTATTACTAGTATGTGAGTGTGTATACACATTTTTATGTGTGCATATATATATATATATATATATATATATATATATAATATATATATTTGTTTTTGCATGTTTATTATTATATCAAATTAGAGTCATAAGCCAATCAGCAATTATAGTTATTTTGTATAAACGCACATGCGTACATATGATCTCATAAACGCACATGCGTACATATGATCTACATAAGATTGTTAGTGGATTGTTGTAGCTTGATAAGCTCTTAATTGATATTTTATTTCCAATATACATACAGTAGATGTTGGAAATTGTGTGAGTGTGGGTGTGTATGTGTGTGTGCGATATTTTAGTTAAGTTGATTAGAATGGGCATTTGTTTGAATGTTCTCACTGAGAGAAGGTGAGAAAGAGTAAGTGTAAAATATATAAAAGTGAAAGATGAATAACATAATTATCAGTCATATTGAATTTTACACTTGATTGTGAGAA
The DNA here is from genome assembly GCA_963585895.1 of Sepioteuthis lessoniana. Taxonomy (NCBI): domain Eukaryota; kingdom Metazoa; phylum Mollusca; class Cephalopoda; order Myopsida; family Loliginidae; genus Sepioteuthis; species Sepioteuthis lessoniana. Next base: position 87,885,659 of record OY757915.1, on the reverse strand, counting down.
TTCTTTCATGAAGCCAACTCTTAAACTTTGGGGATTTATATAATATATATATATATATATATATGGGAAAAAAAGATATTAAAAAAATCAAAATCCCCATATATATATATATATATATATATATATATATTCCTTTCTTTTTTGTTTTTCAAAATCCTTATTTATAATAGCTACAATGAAATATAGTCTGATAAACTCATTGAATTTGTTTTGGTTTCGGTGTGGGGGGTCTGAGATATATAGTCTCAAAATGATTCATAATGCTGTCTAGGGTTTTTTAAATGGTACATCTGTGTTTTCATCTTACTGCTGAAAAATTAAAATAATGAAGAAATTCTTTGACAAAAGAATGACATTTTTTTCTCTACTAATTCTTCTTGCCTTGCTCCAAACTCACAAAATGATATGAAATTATTCACATTTTGCACTCATTAAACAAAAGAAAATTTAACCTGACCGCCACCCACTGTGCAGATTTCTCACTCTCACCAGAATACAGTTTTACAGAATGTAATATGAACATTGTTATTAGTCATACTAAGATCAAGTTATTAAAAAAAATTTATTAGTAATGAACTTGTTAAAAAATACAACCAATTTTATTGTGCAGATTAAGACTGCTGTAAGAATAACCCAAAACTATACTTTTTTAGAGCTTATTTTTCCGATACAGGTATCGGAGAAAAAGAAGAGTTTTGATAAACAGGCCAGGTTTTGGCACATTCACCAAAACTTTTCTCATTCCCCAATGATACCTGCATTATAAAAATAAGGACTAAAAAAGTATGGTTTTGGGTTACCTTTACTGCAGTTTTAAACTATTTAGTTTTTTGGCTTTTTTTCTTTAGATGAAGAATTTTCAGTTATTAATTTTGACTAGTATTTTCTTTCATCTTTTAATTTAATTTATATATATATATATATATATATATATATATATATATATATATATATATATAACTCACTTAGATTGTTATTTGTTTGACAGTGAGGAAAAGTTCATATCTGATTCAATAATAAAAGATCAGTTCTTAGTGAGAGTCAAACTCACATCTCCTTTTACTTTAAGGAAACAAGGTTGTCTATAGTAGCTGCTTTACTAAGTACTGGCTCTCCTAGCTTAGAGGGTAAAAAGCAGGTGATACAGCTAAGACTTCTCCAAGGTAAAACTGGATGCGATTTCAAGTCTCATCAAAAGCTTCTTTTTCTATTACTGTCTTTAATATATGCTCTTCATCACTGTCATCAAGAGAATTATGATTTTTAAAAAAAGCAACTAAAATTAAAAAGATGAATGAAAATACTAATCAAAAGTTATAACTTTTCATAAATTTGTTTGCATTTGTCTAAGCCTTTCATTCTTCTTTCACTGAATTTGTTTTCTTTGTATTTTTTTTTTTTTTTTTTTTATCTTATTTTTTGGAAATTCTATTCAGAATGGTAATGTTACCTTTTCAAACAACATTGTTTTTTTTTTATTATTATTGCATTTTAATTTTGTTGTTGTTTAGCATTTTGACAAATTTGCATTATTTTACAAATCAGTTGAATTTTGAATAAACAATACATAGAAAATTTTATTTGTTGCATTTAATTTTTAAAGATTTCACAGTTTTTTCTTTTATTAACACTATTTCACAATCTTCACAGAGAAAAAAAAATTTGGCAAAAGTAAAGTTTTCAATCGTCCAAACCAGCTCTTTCAATTAGCATGCATCATTCTTTTTGTTGCCCAGTATATATTAGGGTGAGTCAAAAGTCTTGCAATATCTTAGTAATATGAGACACAATTCAATTGTTCTGGATGCTTTTGCTGAGGTCATGAAAGTGATGAACCATTCTGGACTTTGCTGAGTTTGCCTGATGCTCTCTGAGTGTGACTCGCCAGATTTGTTTCTATAGTTTGGAGCACAACCTTAGAATCCACTGTTTTAGGCCTACATGACCTTGCCTAATTGTCGAGGTTGTAGCAACCTGAGTAAAATTTCTTGAACCATCTGGTTGCTGTACTGTGATCAATTGTGTCTTTACCTTTCGCAAAACAAATGTTTTTAGTTACTTTCACAGCATTATAGCCCACTTTGAACTCTTAAAGCATAAGTTCCAGGATTAGCTTTCAAATCACAAATGAAGTGAAGCAATGCATAACATGTCAGCATACCAACTACCACAATACTACCAATCATAGTGGTTAGCTTCCATGGCTTGAACTGTTTTGGTCATGTGATATACTCACCACAAACTAACACATTTCAAAATATAGCAAAACTTTTAACTCACCCTAGTATTCAGCCAAGCTCTCAGCCATGGACAGGGTGTGGCACAGGATCATTTATATATATATATACCATTGTGTGTAGTATTTTTGATTTGTAAGTCTTGTTCAGTTACCTAATACCCACAACAGATGATACACTGTCACCGCAGCTTAAAATATGCTGACTGTATCCCCTGCAGAGACACCCTTACCCCTAATAAGCATCTGTCCTTGGTATTACACCAAACAGCATTTGAGGATGAGGCTCCTCTTCTGGAGATCTAGGGAGTGTAGAGAACACTTTAATTGCTATTACTTCTAGGTGCACTCTGACCCGGAGTGGTAGTACTTTTTTATTGTGCCATCTATAGGTCAAATAGATCTGTTATTTAAAAGACTCTTTCAAAAAGGAGCATCCTGGATATAGCACTAAACTGCATCTGATGGTGAGGCTCCAGTTCTGAAGATCCAGGGAGTATGGAGTATCTATTGATTGATCAAATAGATCTGTTGTTTAAGAGACTCTTCCAAAATGGAGTGTTCTGGATATAGCACTAAACTGCATCTGATGGTGAGGCTCCAGTTCTGAAGATCCGGGGAGTATGGAGTATCCATTGATTGGTCAAATAGATCTGTTGTTTAAAAGACTCTTCCAAAAAGGAATGTCCTGGATATAGCACTAAACTGCATCTGATGGTGTGGCTCCAGTTCTGAAGATCCAGGGAGTATGGAGTATCCATTGATTGGTCAAAGAGATCTGTTGTTTAAAAGACTCTTCCAAAAAGGAATGTCCTGGATATAGCACTAAACTGCATCTGATGGTGAAACTCCAGTTCTGAAGATCCGGGGAGTATGAAGAACTTAATTGCTATTACTTCCAGGTTCACTCTGATGCAGAGTGGTATTAATTGTTAGGGTCCCATCTATGGTCAAATAAATGTTTGGAAATACCTGAAACCATACATCTGTGTAAATCATTTGTATTAAATAGAGTTTCTTAATCAATTACCATGTGTAGAAAACCTAAGAAAGTATACAAAAAATATAAATATAAGCATGTAATGTACACAATTTTCTAACTTCTTGACATAGAATAACACAAGATCAGTTGACATGTCATTAAAATCAATCAGTCAATGACTACAGATGGGATGATTTTCTGGTGGTCGAGGTAAGCAAATCTATGAAAACAATAACTTTTTAAAGCTATAGTTGTTCACAATTTGTGACAGTGCACAAGAGTCAAATGGAGATTCCAGCAGAAAGAGGGCAAGACTTTGTTTGGTGTATAGAGCAGAGAAATAAGAAAACTTACCTTAAATTTGATGCAGGCTAAAATCGAGAAAATGTAGAATATTACTGAGCGGAATATGTAGAGACTAGGCCTACATTGTATGCAAACTTTTGTTGCATAAAAGTAGGCTCGGAGACAAACATGACAAGAGTCACCAGTGAGTAAGCAATTAATTGGAGAGAAGAAGAGAGAAAGAACGAACCGGACGAACAAGAAGCAAAGTTGGGAGTTAAGATACTCTGCTTTTAAAATGGCAAACTAGTATTATCGACCCCCCCCCCCTCAGAAACGAACTTTTTTTTTTTTGAAAGGCACAATTATTATCATTAGGTACTTGAAACCATATAATTGCTAACAAAGGAAAAGATTGACTTCAACTTTAAATAATCCAACAAGGGATGACATTCAATAAATCCAACTAACCACCCAAGCCCATACATTGATTCATAATTATTTAGTTTCAAGTAACTATTCCTATTTAATAATAATCTTCATTTGTTTACACATTTATATCATTTTAAGTGTTCCTATCTAATAGTGATAACTTGTACAAAATTATATGGTTTCAAGAAATTAATAATTATAATATTTTGTAAATAATTATAGTTTCAAGTAAGTATTCTTAATACAAATGATTTGTAGACAGTTATATGGTTTCTATTTTTTTAATCTCTTAGAGTAATTAAACTATTGTCTTCATCCTCATTGTTTTATTCACAACATTTGTTATATAATTAAGGAATGATTTTTTTTATATCAATCATTTTTCGTTGAACTATTCGAGTTAAGAGTTCAGGTGCATAGTCAATTGGTGCAGTTTACACTCATGCACAAAAGATATGACAATCACCATTGTCATAATAAACCCCCAGACAGGAAATGAGGCTCGAATGTGGATGACATCATAGCTGGAAGAGATGGTCCAGAGGATTTTGAAGAGAGTCAGTTGAGAGTTGAGATTAGACCATGGAAGCAGAGAGTTGAGTTTCTGCCATTGAGTTGAGTGTTGGATTTGGGCCGTTGAAGATATAGTTTAGATTTTTGAATCTCTACCGACAGAGATCTTAAATACCACAAGATGCACTGCACCTGGGGGTGTACTCAGATATTATGGTTAGCATTAGCTTTTAAGAATTGTGTCTCTCTCCTCGTGTTGTTGTATACTCATATACATATACATATGCATGCAGAATCATAATGGCACAATGAATAAAGATGAGTGACACAGTCTTTTAGAAAAATATACCTCTCATTTTATTTGAAAGGTTGGGTGTGACAGGGAGTTGGAGACTGAACAAAGACTACTACATATTGACCCCCACTCTTAGGGCCATCAGCGTTGTGTCTTTCTCGTTCTCCAGGGCTGCTTAACCAGAGGCCCGGGGGCCCAGCTCTCTGCTGGATGATGGCTTTCTCTACCGCATCTTGTCTCTAACTCATCTGTTCTCCAACTCACTGACTTCCTGTCTTCACCGAGTTATATAATAGTTCAATCGCCCACACAATCTTTGGAATGGCATGTTTGATTGTCATCAAGCGGAAATAAGTGTCATCCAGTTCACAGGTCACTTTCTTCCGGTGCATCAGTCTATGAGTGTACCATGGGATTTTTACCTTGTCCCATTTTTTCAGCCAAGCCCACCTACGCAATTTCTTCTCATAACTGCCATCGGAATGTGTCACTTCCTTCCGGTGCATCACTTTGGAATGGCATGTTTGGCCGGGTCAAAGGTCAATATACAACAGTGTTGAAGAACCGAAGTCAGAAATTAATAAACCGTTCGTACCTGAAATAACAGTGTCTGCCTGTATGTGTTTTCATATCTGTATCTGTATTTTTATTATGGACATCACCAAATTATTCAACACATTTCGGCATAGGTGTCCTATGGACTTCTTCAGATGTTTCATGTTGATTATGGGAGCCTATACGGAACTTTGAACCAAACCTTTTTATTTAATCCTGAGTTTGACATGAAAAATATGAAGAAGGCCAAAAGACACATCAACCAAAACATTGTGAATGTAACAATGAAGATAAAGACAATAATCTGATTACACGAGGTCATAAAAATGTTATCTGGCTTCATCTCAGTAATTTCGACAAATGGTTTCAATTATTCCCAACTAATAGTAATCATTTTCAAACAGATCTATTTGACTCAGATGGAACCTTGACAGATTCTATCATTCCCATCAGAGTGGACCTAGAAGTAATTACAACAAAAGGATACTCCGCACTCCCTAAAGCTCCAGAACTGGAGCCTCATCACCAGATACAGTTTTGGTTAATTTGGTGTATTTGTTTAATGGTATATCAACCTGGTGGGTTATTCAATGCCAAAGCCATCATTGTAGGAAGACAGTTGTGGTACTATTAAACCCATAGTTGGGAGATAAGGGGCTACATACCTTTCCCAAAAGTATTAGTCTGGAAGTGAACATAGTAAAACAACTGAAACTCAAATTCATTACAATGATGCTGCCTTGTATGATGCAGTTTGGTGTCATACCCAATATATATATTGCCCAGTTGGCTCGGGCTGTAGAATACACTGACTGCACATCAGCAGAGGGGTAAACCCCGACCTAATGAGTGTCCTGATATGACACTAAACAGTCTGATGGTAAGGTCCCAGTAATGCTGGGGCTTTTGGGAATACGGAGTACCCCTTCATTGCCATTGCTCCCAGGTCCACTCAGGCCTGGCATGGTAGCACCTGATAGGACCCTATCTATGGGTTAAATAGAACTAACGGCATACTTATGCTAAACTGAATTGTTTGATTAAACTGAATAGCTTGAAATAGAAATGTTTTTGACAATTAAACCATACTTACATTTAAACTGCGTGCTTATGCTAAACTGAATTATTTGAAATAGAACAGTTTATTGACATTGAAACTGTATTTACACTAAACTGAATTGTTTACACACAGTTGAATGTCAGAGCAGTTCTATGTTAAACAAAATCTGTACAGATACTAAACTGAATTAGCTGAATTAGAACTGCTTGATTAAGCTGAATAGCTTGAAATAGAAATGTTTTGACAATTAAACTGTACTTACATTTAAACTGCGTGCTTATGCTAAACTGAATTGTTTGAAAATTGAACTGTTTTTAACATTGAAACTGTACTTAGACTAAACTGAATTGTTATATATAACTGTTTGAATAAACTGAATAGTTTGAAATAGAAATGTTTTGACAATTAAACTGTGTACTCATGCTAAACTAAATAAACTAAATAGAACTGATTATTTACATAAAAATGGATTTGGTGTTAAATAACCTACAAAGGTTGATATGCCATAAAACCCAACCAACCAATATATATATATTGGCTAGCCAGAGCTGATGCTAATGAAGCCCTTGTAGATGATTACAACTCTATTCAAAATTGTCTCAGTGACATTGAAAGTGACTTGGCACATACACTTGAAGCAAGACATGAAACTCAGTCACTTGGAGATAAAACTGACTCTCTTGAAACTGTTCCGATGGCTAAGATCTGGAACATAATTCCTGTTGAGTTCTACAGTAAAAGTTAAGCACTTTTGAAGGCATTGATGTTAACAAGGAAAAAGTAGTGGATCTAATAATTCTCAGAAAAAGTTTCTAGAATCTCTTTTGGATTGGCTCAGATAAAATAAAACTAGAATTGCGACTGTGTCCATACAACTGTATAGTTGCACCTCTAGGACTTTAACAAAATACCTGGATAAAAAGCCATATGAAATCAACATGAGAATGTTACATGCTATTTTGAAAAAATGCTGAAAGCAGCACCTTACAAAATAGCAGTTGTTCGGACATTTACTTCCCATCTTACAAACCATCCAAGTTAGACAAAAAGACATGCTGGAGAAGTAAGGATGAACTCATAAATCCTACACATGAAGACAACAGTGTTGGCAGACCTGCAAAAACTTACATTCATCAACTCTGTGAGGACATTGGATGCTGACTTAGGGACTTACCAAGAGTGATGGCTGATAGGGATTGATGGAAGAGAGAGTCAAGGGAATGTTTTCTGTCAGTACCCCTTGATGATGATGAAAAAGGATAGGAACTGAATGGTAAGAATTTCAGTAGCAATATAAACTACAAATCAGCTCCAGGTTACTTAAAAATGAGAAACGAAGCAAAAATCATTATCAATCTCTGGGGAAGTTTTTTTTTCTCATGGAGAAAAATTCAGATTTGAAACTTTCAATATCATTTTAGATCAGTCATCTGTTGCATTACAAGAATGCAGTGTGGCATACCAATCAGGTTCAAAGTAATAGTCAACTTTTACAGTCAATCGGATGAAAAGATAAAAACTGAGGCTTGAAAACTTATCAGTGCTTTCCCTTAAGAGTTCAGTTGTGTGTTCATTGAAGAAATTTCCCAATTTGCAGCCTACGCCGAGCTCAGGTCATGTCTCACTCAATCTCAACAAGCAGTTTTACTATATGATGAAGGTTGTCCAGTTGGCTCGGGCTGTAGAATACACTGACTGCACCTTTGCAGAGGGGTAAGAACCCCCACCAATGAGTGTCGTGGATATGACACTAAACAATCTGATGCTGAGGTTCCAGTGATGCTGGAGCTTTGCGGAATGCAGAGTACCCCTTCATTGCCATTGCTCCCAGATCCACTCTGGCTCGGAATGGTAGCACCTGATAGAGCCCTATCAATGGGTTAAATAGAACTAACTGCTTACTTATGCTAAACTGAATAGTTTTTGACTAAACTGAATAGCTTGAAATAGAAATGTTTTTGACAATTAAACTGTACTTACATTTAAACTGCATGCTTATGCTAAACTGAATTGTTTGAAATTGAACTGTTTTTGACATTGAAACTGTACTTACACTAAACTGATTTGTTTAATATAGAACTGTTTTGAGATTTAACTGTGTCTAAACAAAACCTCTACTTATACTAAGCTGAATTAGCTGAATTAGAACTGTTTGAATAAACTGAATAGCTTGAAATAGAAATGTTTTTTGACAGTTAAACTGTGTACTCATGCTAAACTGAATTGTTTGAAATAGAACTATTTGCATAAAAATGGATTTGGTGTAAAATAACCTACAAAGGTTGATATGCCATAAAACCCAACCAACTAACCAACCTATATGATGAAGCGCTTACTGATACCTTTCTGGGTATTAATGTTGATCTTAGAATATATTTGAGCATGATGGTCACTGATTGTTCAAGAGAAAAGTCATTCAGCAAATTGGCACTGACAAAAAATTATCTACAAACCATAATAATTCATGAAAGTAATCTGTGCCTTCTGGATGCTGAGAGCAATCTGGTGAAGATATTAGTTTGATGAGTTAAAGATTTTGCAGATACCACAGGTAGACAAAAAAACCCAGATTTTTTTGTAGATATTGTTTATATTTACCCAACCCCTCCACTGTAAGCAGGATGTGACACAAAGTCCATTTTTAAGCAGAGTTCAATTGGTTTGAAGTCAGAGTTTTCCTTCAAGACTGATTGCCTGACCAAGGCAAAAGAACCCAGTCTTCCCTACTATTCACCCATAGCTAATGGTAGAACTGATGGATTCAAGCCTTTCCAAGGGGCATTAATGCAAATTTAATGATAAACAGCTTCATGTAGAATTTGAACTCAGATTACTATTTCCGTTTTCAACAGCAGTAAACGTGCCTTTCGATATTTGTATTGGATTGGCAGGCATCAAAGATGTTTTGACTTTGAGAACACACCACAATTTTAATTTTAAAAATTACAAAAATAATACGAAGGTCTGAACATTTTGAATTTATCACTTTTACCAAGTCTGATTTATACTTGCCAATCTTTTCAATAATACTGTTTTGACTGCAATGTTATACATAAGCAAAACATGAACAACCTCAATGGAAGAACAAAGGTTAATTACAGCAAAGAGGCCTACATAAAGTCCATCCTGCTAATACTGTAGTATGAGTGCATTTAAAGCTAGGTAATTTGAGAATGGATCAGAGTAAATGATGTGATCATGAATAACTGAAAACAGAAGTTCCATTGGACCAAACAGGTCACAAGGTTCACAGACAACAGTTGAACCTGCGCAGTTGTCAAATGGTATTGGTATCCATCCAAGACACCAGAAACAATGAATTCAAAGATGAAATTGTCAAATGATATGGACTAACATGGAGTAAAAGTGCAAGAGCTTGAACAAAATGGAAGTGCAATGGGGCCAGCAATGTTGAAAACATCGGACGACCTCACCAATAAAGGAATAAAAGGAATTTATATGTACTAACCAGAGGTCTCCAGGTGAACAAGTCCTGGAGGCAGCACCCCACAAAGCAGCAGCTGTACCTCTGTACCACCCATCACAAAAACTATCAAAATTAGACAAACCAGTCATGTGGGACATTGCTGGAGAAGTTGGGATGAGCTCATTAGTGATGTACTCCTGTGGACTCCTTCACACGGACGAGCAAAAGCAGGATGACCAGCTCAAACCTATATACAGCAGCTCTTTACTGATACTGGATGTAGCCTTGAAGACCTACCGGAAGCAATGGACGATAGGGAGGGGTGGCAAGAGAGGGTCAGGGATATCCGTGCTGATAGTGCGACATGATGATGATGATGATCCAGAGGTAATCTATCAGAGTTCAGATTACTGTGTAACAGATAATTCACCTTTGGGGTTAGAATAGGTCTATATAAAAACATAAAAAATGGCATCTTTGATACTGAGAAATATGGTTACTGTGATGTATTACTTACCTATTCTCATATTTACCCAACCCCTCCACTTGGGCAGGATATGACACAGGGTCAATTTGTTTTAAGCGGAGTTCAACAGGTTTGAATTTAAAGTTTTCCTTCTCCTAGACTAGTTGCCTCACCAAGGCTGAAGAACCTAGTCTGTCCTACTATTTACCCATAGCTGGAAGGAGAATAATTGGATTCATACCTTTCCGAAGGGTATTAGTGCTATGTGAAATGCAATCAGTCTCGTCCCGGATTTGAACTTGTGTCGCCGTGTCCATTTCCGACGACGATAACCATTACACCACGGGCACCTCCACTTATTACTTACCTATTCTGATTAACTGTGCAATGTATGATTTGTAAATTTGGCAATTTGCTGCAGTCTGAAAAGATTATGCAAGAAATTATCTCATTCTAATTTCTTTGAAAATGCACTTGCCAGGAACCCATTCCTTTACCTGCTTTTGTATATTGTTATGTACTTCTTTGGGTGTGATTCATTTTAAATTCTTGTGGCTGACAGTGAATCAAGATGTGATGACAGCAAAAATTCCTTTGACTCTCATAATCTGTCCCTATTGGCCATGTTACGTTCTGCTCTGGCCAAACAAACGACAACACGCAATATATATAACAATAAATATTTATTTTCTTGATGGACGCTTGTGTGAAGTAGGAGCAATCAGGAGAGGAATTAGAATCGTTCATCTCTGGGGCTTGGACTCTGCGATGTAAGTAGACGATAGCCGAGAAAACCCACACGGGGCAACGGCGGGACAAGCTTTCAGTGGAATTTGTCACTGTCTTCCGTTCAATTTGTTGGCCTTATTTACCTTCAAACTCCTATGCAGAGATATGGACACGCCTCCACGCCCCCGCGATTTCTTCCGATAACTGACCATCGGAATGTGTCACTTCTGCCATCTTTGGAATGGCATGTGTGATCGTCTTCGAGCGGAAATAACTGTCATGCAGTTCACAGGTCACTCTCTTCCAGTGCATCACTTTGTAACGGCACGGTGGGATTTTTACCTTGTCCCATATTGTCAGCCAAGCTGTATTTTACAGCCATCACTCTTAAGTCCTCAAGACGACATTCAGTGTCCACACAGAAGTGATGAATGTAAGTTTTTAATGGTTAGTCAATACTGTTGTGTCATCTACATGTAGGAGTCTATAGGAGAATGTCACTTATGCTTTCGTCTTCACTTCTCAAGCAATGTCCAGTATTACTTGGATGGTTTTACAAGATGGTAAGTAAGTGAACATATAACAGCTGTTTTGTAGGGTGCTGCTTCCAGAATTTGTTCAAAACAGCATCATAGTGTAGTTCTCTGCCAGCTTTTTCTTTCAGGATTTATTTAGAGTCCAAGTGGTGCAACCATACAGTAGTACTGACACAGCTTTAGCTTGAAAGATTCCCATTTTATTAGCAATCTGATTTTCATATCGTCAATTACTTGTCAATAGCAGTCCATACTTTACCTATGTGTATGTGGACATTGCTTTCAGTAGATGAGATATTGCTACTGAGACATACAAACTGGTCAAAGGATTTCAAAGGCTTGCCATAAACTTTTTTATTATTCTCGGTCTCAGCTGTTATCTAATGTGAATACAATAATTGGTATCTTATACAGAAGTATATGTATTTACCAACCCCTCCACACCGGTAAGGTGTGACACAAGGTCAATTTTTAAGCGGAGTTTTTAAATAGCTTTTAATTTAGAGTTTTCCTTCTCTACCCTACTATTTACCCAGAAATTTTCTCAATATGAAAATTTATAAATTATCAAATATTGAGCACTCCTGGAGATTGTTAAAAATCCTCTTATATATTTATAAATGTATATCTTATGGATTACAGAGGATTGAGTGTTCGCCAATGGCCCGGGAGACCTGGGTTCAATCCCAGGTCGAGTCATACCAAAGACTTTAAAAATGGTACTTGATACCACCTTGCTTAACACTCAGCATTATAAGGTACGGTTCAAGGGTAAAGTGGAGCAATCCTGGGAATGGAGTAGCGCCCTCCCCTACACCTTGGTGTAGTAGCTATCGAAAAGGGAGCCTTCGGGTCACCCTCGACTATGGTCGCTAACTTTACTTACTAAGAAGGTCTCAGATAGAATTATTCCCAAATCATCTCCCATTGGATATTTTTATTTTTTATATTTTATACATACAAACATACATACATATATATATATATATATATATATATATACACACACACACACATATATATGAAAATATACAGACAAAAAAACATAAGGTCTTCAGTTATACATTTTCATAGATTTATTTCCAGTTTTTTCCAAAGTATATATATATATGTATATATATAAGGGTTATTCAATTAATAATGTGAATTTTGTCTAAGGCATTGGCAATGGTAAGCACTGCTTACAGTTGCATGTTTTTCTAGACAATTAACAGTGATGGGTCATTTGATATCCCAAAAGACTTTCCCTTTGACCGTTTTTACTGACTGCTGCACCTGGAACCTTTTCTTTACCAGAGAGTCAGTGTGTTTCCACTCTATAGACTGTCTTTTCAACTCAGACTCGCAGTAGCAAACCCATGTCTACTCCATTTGCAAATATTTTTGACTCAAACATACTTCTCCATACACATCATCCATTCTTCCATGAATTTCACATGGTTTGCATTTCTCAGCCACCAAAACTTCAATGACAGACTTCTTTTCAAGCTTGGAACACTTTGTTTGATTTTCTGCCATTATAAATAGATTCAAAACAAATATTTTGCAAGATTAAAATAATTTGAGCTATAAAGCAACTCCAAACAATACAAACTTTACATTAATGGAAAAAATTCTGAAAAAAAAATTATTGAATATTATATTTATTATGTTGATATTTCCCTATTTTGAGTACTCGTTTCTTAAAAGTATTTTTCTTTATCCAACTCGGTGTTTGTGTAGTTTTGTTATGTTATAAAAACAAAAAACTCTCAAAACTCTTTAAAAACACTTTATATATATTGATACATATACATATATATATATAGATAGATAGATATATATGTGTGTGTGTGTGTGTGTAGTTAGGCAGCAGTCGTTCATTTAAGCATGTTTCATTAAATAATAAAGACAAATTTTGTCTGTACAGTTTATTTAAGATCCTTTCTGATAAGTGTCTTAGTTTCAGGTTGGAATTGGTAGATGAATTTCCCAAAATTGTGTACACACATATATATATATATATATATATACACCGGCCATTGGCCTAATGAGTAGAGTGTTCGCCAGGAGGCCTGGGTTCCATCCCAGGTTGAGTGATACCAGACTCAAAAAAATGGTACTTGGTGCCTCCTTGCTTAACACTCAGCATTATAAGGTAAGAGTAAAGTGTAGCAATCCTAGGAATGGAGTAGCGCCCTTCCCTACACCTTGGTGTTGTAGCTATTGAAAAGGGAGCCTTTGGGTTGCCAACTTTACAATATATATATACATATATATATATATATACAAATAGGTGCCCATAGTGTAATGGTTATCGTCGTAGGAAAATGACACGGCAACACAAATTCAAATCCTAGACAAGACTGATTGCATTTCACATAGCACTAATACCTTTGGGAAAGGTATGAATCCAATCATTCTTCCTCCAGCTATGGGTAAATAGTAGGGCAGACTGGTTCTTCAGCCTCTGTGAGGCAACTAGTCTAGAAGAAGGAAAACTCTGAATTCAAACCTGTTAAACTCTGCTTAAAAAATTGACCTTATGTCATATCCTGCCCAAGCAAAGGAGTTGGTAAATATGTATATATATATATATATATATATATATATAATGATTGCCACACCTTGGCAGATGATAGCTGTCTTTGCCACTAAAATATACAACTCAAACATCTTGATAAATAACTAATTTCCATTCATGAGCTCTGAAATGACTCTTAAGCCCAATTGCTGACTTCCAAGACCCAAGACAGATATAACAAAATGTACCTTGAATTTAGTATAGGGTTAATAGGATTCACTTATGGAATATCATGTTTATGAATTTTTGTCTTTTCAATCCAATTTACACACTTTACTATAAACAATAGATATTACTATGAGGCTGAAGTGGCAACAAAAGATTATAAGTTTCTTGATTTTTTTTTAAAGTAACTATGTGATTTAACGTGGTTGATATATATATATATATATATATATATATATATATACACACACACATATATATATATATATAATGTATTTAGGAAGCAGATTTTTATGAAGGCATATTTTGTTAAAGATGACAGACAAGGATTTAGTGTTGAGTTTTTTTTATTAACCTTTTCATATACGAAAACAAGGTTTTGCATCTGTGGATGAAGGCTGTTTAGAAATTGTCCGAAATCTCTGATGTTGTAACCTGAGTACATATACTTTTGATCATTGTTGGTCATTGTCATGGATGTGGATTTGACCACACCATAAAGTTAAAGATGTCTTCTGTGATCAATGCATTTTTTGAATGAGAGTGTTCATTGCATGTTTCAACACAAAGTCCATTGGTGCTGGTCTAAATGTGTACAAATCACAGATCAGGATCACGTGACTATGAATCACAGAGGCTTATATCAGATGTATTTAAGTATTTCAGCTCCTAAGCTAAAAAAAAAAGATTTTGTTAAGTGTGTAATATCTGTTCTTTATAAGTACGGCTTCTAATATTTGGAGTCATTTTTTACAGTTTGTGCAATATCAGATTTTTGTATTATCCACTAAATTTTTAAAAATATTTGTGGATGTACTGTGGTCCTGTAAGATGTGTTTATTAATATGTATATGAGTATATATATAAAAAGAGAAAGAGAGAGAGAGAGAGAAATGAATACAACAATATGCATACATATATATAGATTTGTACTGGCAGAAGTACCTGGCATTGCCCAGGATAAAAATAATATCCCAAAGCACATTTTATTAAACAAAAATTCATTCTACAAGAGATTTGGAAGATTTTCTTCCTAAACATGCATATTCTTCTGGGGAAGCTAACACTAAAAATCACACTTCTAAAAGAAAATTAATATAAAAGCTGCCTACCCACTTCCACCTTTAAAACACACCTTAAGGTGAAAGGAGTTCACATGCCAACTAAGCCTACATGTCTATAGGTAACAAGTAAGCAAACAAACAATGAAAGAGAATTACATATTAGATAAGTACATATGTATAGATAGGAGTGATAGAGATAAAATCATATATGTGTAGGTAAATGCGAATGTAAAAATTAGGTAGTTAACTTGGCAGTACCAACCCTGAATAAAACTAAAATAATTAATTATTAAAGGAGGCAAGGTAGGCTTAATAGTTATTATAATTGGAAATGGACTTAGCAAGCCATGTTCAAATCCTGGATGAAGTTCTTTGCATTTCAATTCTCGCTAATGCCTTTGGGAAAGGCATGAATCCATCTTTTCTACCTTCAGTTATAGGTAAATAGTGGTGTAAACTGGGTTCTTTAGCCTTGGTGAGGCAACCAGTCTAGGAGAAGGAAAACTCTGAATTCAAACCAATTGTACTCTGCTTAAAAATTGACCTTGTGTCACATCATGCCTGTTACGGGGCAGGTAAATATATATACAACATTGCACTCTTTTACTGTAACTTGAGTTTCATGTTGCTACACAATCATCAGATATCAAAAATGGTTTGTTTTGCTGTCTGATGTCTGTATATACAATTGTGTGAATATAATAATAAACAGAAAAAGAAGAAAGTATAAACATTATATTTGATAATATATAATGATATTTTCTCTGTTAAGAGTTTGTTTTTGTCCTTTTTTTTAATCAAAAAATTTTTTTAAATTTTTAGATTCACTTCTCGTCGGAAGCAATGTAAACCTGCCTAAATCATATTCAAATACATAACTGTATTTTTTTTTCTCCATCTGAAAAATGTCATTTAATAAACCTGAAATAAATTTATAATGGAACTATAAAATTGAATTTTTTTCTTTTAATTTTATATATATATATATATATATATATATATATATGTCTGTGTAACTGTAGCCCAGCAAAAAACAGTACACTATTGTAAGATTTTTATTAGAGCTTAAAATGTATAAACTTAGTGATTAAAGCATAATAGTCATCATTATAAGAAATACCACCTCGGAACAGAAAAATCAATATGCTATCTGGTCTCTAAAATAATTAATATAAACTTCATCTTTATACCCATCTTCTTATTTCTCCTTTTACTGATAATCAAATTTTTATTTTTTCTCAACTGATTTTGGACACACATTGATAATAAAATGTAAATTAAAAGAAAATTCATTGGCATTGTGAAATTATTGAAAAATCTTAGAATTGAAGCCAGGTCTCCCAGACCATTGGCGAACACTTTACCCATTAGGCTAATGAGCTGGTTCAAATAAGTAATAAGCCACTTAAAAACAACCAGATAAGCTTACTGCTCTAAAGTTAAGAGTAACCCCATCTAGTACCATTTTTAAAGTCTTTGGTATGACGCAACCTGGGATTGAACCCAGGTCTCCCGGATCATTGGCAAACACTCTACTCACTAGGCCAATGAGTCAGTTCAAATAAGTAATAGGCCACTTAAAAACAACCAGATAAGCTTACTGCTCAAAAGTTAAGAGTAACCCCATCAATTAAACTGGCTTAAGCCAGCCAATTATCAGTGAAAGTTTTAATAGTTAATCATCAATATTTGCAAGGTTGTTTAAATAAAAATATCAGCTACTTAGGTAGCTGATAGTTGCAATATAAGAAACTAATATAATGATGTTCTATCTCTATCCCATAATAGTCATGACATTTAATATATGACAGTTTTTATGCAAGTCTATCAATTATTATAGAGCTAGTATAAGTAAAAGTAAAGTTGGTGACCATATTTGAGGGTAACCCAAAGGCTCCCTTTTCAATAGCTACTACACTGAGATGTAGAAGAGAGCCCAACTCCTTTCCCTGGATTGCTCCACTTTATCCTTGATACATACCTTATATTGCTGAGTGTTAAGTAAGGAGGTATCAAGTATCATTTTTAAAGTCTTTGGTATGACGCGACCTGGGATTGAACCCAGGTCTCCCAGACCATTGGCGAACACTCTACCCACTTGGCCAATGAGCTGGTTCAAATAAGTAATAAGCCACTTAAAAACAACCAGATAAGCTTACTGCTCTAAAGTTAAGAGTAACCCCATCAAGTACCATTTTTAAAGTCTTTGGTATGACGCAACCTGGGATTGAACCCAGGTCTCTCGAATCATTGGCAAACACTCTACTCACTAAGCCAATGAGCCGGTTCAAATAAGTAATAGGCCACTTAAAAACAACCAGATAAGCTTACTGCTCAAAAGTTAAGAGTAACACCATAAAAAAAAAATGGATTGGGGGTATTAGCTTTGGAAAACTAGGAAAGAAAACCTTAATGACAATTTAGGAGGAATTCCATTTCTAACAAATTCTATGTAATAAATATTCGTTACTTTAAGGTTCTAATAACCTTATGTCTCTGTAAATAGATATCAATTGACAAAAACAGAAACAAAAAAATGATACTGATAATCTTAATATCAAATTTTTATAACAAATATTCGGTACAGCTTACTTCAATTTATTTGTACAATCTTTTTTTCAAAAAATCTATTTGCTTTTTTTTTTTTTATTGGAAAGATTTAAGTACTGTAGGAAATTTGAAGTAAAGCATATTCACAATATGAGTATCATTAAATAAAAAATAATCTTGAGTGAATAGCATCTTTTAGGTACCATATTTGAAGGCATATAAAACCCACTTTCTTCTACCAAATTCAAGGGTGAGTGAAAATTTTTGCAATATTTCGCTACATGCTAGTTTGAAGTATGTATATCTCGTGACCAAAGCAGTTCAAGCTGTGAGATGTACCTGCTATGGTGTTGGTAGTATTGTGCTAACTGGTGTGCTGACATATTGTGCAATGTGTCACTCTATGTGCATGATTTGAAAGCTGTACATATGATTGTGCAATGTAGTCTATTTCAAGAACTTATGCTTAAAGAATTCCAACTTGGCTGTAACTGCCGTGGAAGCAACCAAAAACATTTGTTGTGCAAAAAGTGAAGGCACAATTGATCACAGTACAATAACCAGATGGTTCAAGAAATTTCACTCGGGTTGAAAGAACCTCAATGATCAGGTAAGATCATGTCAGCCTAAAACCGTGGATTCTGAGGCATTGCTCCAAACTATAGAGGCAAATCTGCGAGTAACTTTTGGAGTGTATCAGATGGGCTTAGCTTTTCACAGTTCAGTGTGGTTCATCACCTCCAAAACCTTAACAAAAGCATCCAGAGCTGCTGAATTGTGCCTCATGTTACTAAAATATTGCAAAACTTTTGACTCATCCTAGTATTAGAGTTTTTATAGATTTTTAATAAATGTACAAAAAAAACTAGTTTTCAACTGAGCCAAATAGGAGTTCCAGTAATAAAAAACAACAACAAAAAAAATAGATATAAAAACATGAATTTGATAAGACAAAAATCTCTACACTGATCCTAGCCTGGGTCCAAAACAACCCCTAACCATAGCCACCTATTTTTAAGATATCAAGAATTCAGAAGAAATCAAAGAAAGGAGAATATAACTTCAAGAATCTGACCACAGGTTTAAAAAATTGCTTGGGGGTGTAAAAGTTGGCGACTGTAGTCAAGGGTGACCCGGAAGCTCCCTTTTTAATAGCTACTACACCAAGGTGTAGGGGAGGACGCTACTCCTTTCCCTGGATTGCTCCACTTTACTCTTGATCCGTACCTTATAATGCTGAGTGTTAAGTAAGGAGGCATCAAGTACCATTTTTGAACCAGACTTCCTGCAAAAATGTCTGCCTTGTTTTATTCATCCCTACAAATTTCAATCAAGGAACTTAAATTCTTTTTTCTTTTTCATATATTTCAAGGATGTCTTCTAGAACATGTTAGAGGAAAGTGAAGTTTATTGGGGATTTATCCATACTTAACATCTTAATATTTATGAGATAATCCTTTTGATATATGTTGGCAAAAGGTGTACTGTATTTCATGGTATAATCTTCCTGTTCCAACCCTCTCTCTGGAGATATGTATATATATATATATATATATATATATATATATATATATATATATATATATATATATATACACACACACACACTATCCGAAGCCAAGTCAGCCGATGGTGGGAACAATTCCATTTTAGAATTTTCTTTCTTCAATATCCATGTAATTCAAAATTCAATAGAAAGCTCAATGTAAAATAATAAATTAAAATATAGGGCAAATAATTCCATATAGAAGAAAAACCTTTAAAAATCACTCCTATTTGTTTGTGATATTTATTTCAGCAGACCCTTTATTTTTTTTAAATATTAGATCTGCATCTTCAGACAAAGAAATTATGAGAAATTTCTAATGAAAATTTAGAAAAATTCCATAGAAACCCAGACACCCTATCTCCTAACCCAATTTTTTTAAACATAAAAACCAGACCATTTGTTTTTCCTGTCTGGTAGACTAATTTCATACAATTCATGTAACAAGTGTATCAATTGTCAACTCCTTTTTCCTTTTCATCTCATTTTAAGTCATGTATATAATAACTAACAAACATTTAAACCCAAATGAAAGAAATGAAAAGAATAAATGAATTTGGGGAGAGAAAATTATCTACCATAAACAACTTACATGGGTATTAATAACCTCTTAACAAAATTATATTATAAAATATTATATTGTATATCAATACTAATCAAAAACTAAGAAAATTGTCATAGCAAAATTTTTTATACTATTCAATATAATTGGTCACATTAATAAAGTAAAAATAAAAATTATACCAGTTAACTATTACTTCAACTTTAACAACAGAAAATATGCCAACAGTACAAAACTGTCCAAAGATGTATGGCAAATAAAAGTGTAAACAAGCAAACCTCCAAGAATAAAATGGGATAGTGTGGAAAAAAATCACAAGTTTACAAAGGTGACAATAACTGCAAATTGAGTCAAAGAATAAAAAATTTGCAAATTAAAACATGCTGAAAATAAATTGCAGAGCTAAAGAAGCTAATTGATATCCAAGTGTAAACGTAAATAATTGCGTCATTTACTATGTGATTAATTCTATATTTATTCCCCTTTATTCAAACTGCCCTAATGAGATTTTATATATATATATATATATATATATATATATATACATATTCTCTGACGAAATAAATTCATAATGACAATTTAACCAGGTTTGAGTTTCCTTCTAATTGCACTATATATATTTGTGTAAGGCTCATTGGCCTAGTGGGTAGAGTGTTCGCCAATGGTCTGAGAGACCGGGGTTCAATCCCAGGTCGAGTCATACCAAAGACTTTAAAAATGGTACTTGATACCTCCTTGCTTAACACTCAGCATTATAAGGTATGTATCAAGGATAAAGTGGAGCAATCCTGGGAAAGGCGTAGCACCCTCCCTTACACCTCGGTGTAGTAGCTATTGAAAAGGGAGCCTTCTGGTCACCCTTGACTACGGTCGCTAACTTTACTTACTTACTATGTGTACTTCCATTGTAACACCACACTACAAATATAATTGATTAGCCACTTTTCTTACATTTCCATCTGATGATTGTGAACACCTTGTGAAACTTCAACTTATGAACTTTGAGTGTTCACAATTATATTTTTCAGGTTCTGGTTAAGTTTCTTCTTTTTAATGGCATATCAACCTTGATTAGTTATTTAATGCCAAAACCATCTTTGTAAAAGAATAGTAGTGGTACTATTTAATCCATAGCTGGGGTGGGGTGGGGGAATAAAGGAGTTCATACCTTTCCCCCAGGGCATTGTTAAGTTTTATACCTAATAGCATCAAACAATTTTTATGTTAACTTTTATTTGCATCTATCTTTTTTTTAAATATATATATATATATATATATATATATATATATAATCCAAGGAGAAAATCCAAGGGGTATGAGTATCCAATTGGAGAGCTCAATGTCAACAGCTATCAACGTATAATTAATTTGGGATTAAAAAATACATCAAAACTCAATGTGCAAAGCAAAAAATTCTTTATATATAAAAATTTAAAAAAAAACAATATATATATATATATATATATATATATATATATATATGACCGATTTTAAGCCAGTCAGACAGATTTGTTCAAATTGGGCCCTGTACACATGCTTGAGTGGAGAATTTTTAAATAACTTCCAGAGCATCTTTAACTGACATTACAGTAAAACACAACACTGATGGAAGGGTAGGTACTGAAACAGTAGGGTAAAGGGCCCCCACAAACAATTTTCTAATTGGATCCCACACTTCCAAATGCTGTAACTGTATGTATATGTATGTGTGTGTGTGTGTATGAGTGTATATATATATATATATTTATATATATTAGAATTTCATGTTTTAATAAATGCACAAAAATTTGTTTGAACTGAACCAAAGAGGGTGCATGTACAAAGTTCCAGTAACATTTTACTTTTTTTTGCTTTAATGTCCTCGACTAAAATGGAGCAGGTCTTAAATGTCTGTAGGTCATAGCTATTTGCTAAACTTTGTCCATTTATGGTACAAGGCCAAAAATATGGGGCCTTCAGTGAGCACGGAACTCACAAACAATGGCCCACTAGTTTAGCTAGGTAACCATTACACCACACAAGGGTCACACACATGCCATCAAATCTGATAAATGTCATTACTGAACTTGTATTATATATATATATATATATATATATATGGAAAGGCAAACAAAAGCAAGAATAAAAAAAAATTCACCCCCCCCAAAAAAGTAAACAAACACAATCAACAAACGTCTTTTCTTTCTCTCTTATTCTCTCCTTCTTTGTCTTCTTCTACTGCCATCTTTTCACTTCTGCTCGGCATGACACCTTTGGTGTTCAGTTAAGCTAGCTGCCCTGAGGAATTCTTTGCCGCACTCAGAGCACTTGAAGCGTTTCTCAGCTGAGTGAATTTGCTCGTGTGCGATCAGGTGCGACAATCGGGAGAAAGTCCTTGTACACACGTCACACTGGAAGGGCTTTGAAGAGGAAGATGAAGTTGACGATGCATTGTGACGAAGCATCTTTGTAGAAGATGACGGCGATTTCCTGCTAAGATTACCACCACTTGAAGCAGCGCTACGACGAGAATGTCCGTGTTTGTTGCTCGCTACGACAGGTGAACTGATCGTCGCGTTACTAGTTGTAGTTGTTGACAAGGACGTGTCTGAAAAGTTGTTATCGACCCGGCTGGATGTCTGTCTGGTGATCTGTGTTGCTGTTTGTGTCGGATGTGAAGTTCTCTGGTGCGCATCACGGTCATGCACGGAGGCGAATATTCTTTGGCAGACTGGGCAAGGATGTCCAAAAACAGAAGTCATAGAACTTCCAAGACTTCTATTTTGGCCGCTTTGAGAAACTGTTGTTTCTCTCCGCCGGGAAATCGCAGGTGGAGGGGCCAATGAAGTGTAGTAATGATGGTGGTATTCGTGTTGTTGTTGTGGGTGGTCTTTGACGGAATGGTCGGCTAGAATGGAATGAGTTTGGAAACTCTTGTGGCAAATCCGACACGAGTATGGCTTCTTTTTACAGCTGGCTGCTAAAGATTTCGCTTGTTCTTGCTTCGAGGACGAGTAATCTAGAGACGATTTTCTTCTTGTGTTACTTCGAAAAAGATTTCTCATTGTCGCAATTAATAGAATTGCTAAGTGAATAAGTAAAAAACAGCTTAAAACTTATTCAATCAAAGACAGTCACTTTTTTTCAAGCAATTCGAGATATGTGTATCCTTGCAGGGCTGAGTGTAAGTCGTCTGTTGTGTCTCTAAAGTTGTAGGTGAAGCCCTAAAAGATTCGGGCTTTGACTTTTGAACAATACAGTTGCGACAAAAAAATTATATATTTGGTTGGTCTATTACACTCACAAAAGACAGTTTGTAAATCCTGAAGATATATTATCAAATCCAGGGCATCTTGTTGCCCGATGGAGTTCTACATTTCTGCGGACAACTTACATAAGTACCTGTAATATCGGATTCGCAATAATTTTTTTTTTTTTTTTGTCTATTCCAGTGTTTACCATCTGCGCATATTACGACCACTATAGCAGCTGGTTAAAAAGATTTTAAAACAAACACAAAAGTAACAGTCACTTGTGTTAATATTTGATGGGATGATTTTGTTTTTTCTTTAAAAAATGGTATCTTTTTATTTTTCTCTCTCAGTAGCCAAAATTCTTAGTAAAAATATTCAAACTCCAAATTTAAGCGATTAATATTTTTTTAATGATAGTTTGAAACATAAGGAATAATAAAGGAAAGACAGAATATAGTTGGGGTGTAGTAAGTGGTAGTCAGAAATCTTTAATTTTAAAAGAAGACCAATATCTTCTCTTTCTGCCTTGAGTCACTCACGTGATACTCCCAAAAGTACAGTTCTATTACTTCTATTTATTTAACAACCTAATTATCAAATAAAAATAAATTTATCTCCATGCATTTTTAAAGGGGTAAAAAAAAAAAAGTTGATTACGCAGTTGAAGATGTTGAATATTTTTAGAGATTTTTCTCATTCACTTATTATTACAAACTTTTATTTTTTTACTAGTGTAAAAAACGTTTTTTTTTAATTCAACATTTTGGCACCTCGAAATCCAATTTATAAAATACAGAAATCTCTGAGAAAGACTTATTCCTCCTTTCTTTACACAAGAAAGAAAGGTAAATGAATGCTTCACGCGTTATTTTAAATTTTGCTAAAAATTTTATCAACTTAAAAAAATAGAATTTCTATTAGTTTCTTCGTAAAAGTTTGTTTAATAAAAAAGAAAATAAATAAATAAATAAAAAGTGAGCTGAGTTACAAAAGATTCAATAATTGCTTTTAGCTTTAATTATTAAGGGTTTTATTTTAAGAAAATATGAAAAATGCTGACGATGTTCAAATTCATGAAAGCTGAAACCTTTTTCCCCCCATAGAATTTACCGAAACAACAAAAAAAAAGTAAAGATTACGTAAGAAATAAAAAGTCTTATATTCACTTCAGTGTACGTATATAATTCTTTTTCTTAAAATAAATAAATAAAAGACTAGATTAAATGCATTTTATGCCTATTTTTCCTCAAAAGTACATTCTCGTTCCAAAATGTATTTTATCACATAATTTAACACAAGCTAAGCACCACCGTGAAATTGTTTGTAAAAAATAATAATAATTCAGGGTAATTTCAGTAGATACATTCAAAAGCTGTATAATCAAATAATAGGACTGCAATCTTTTTTTCTTATATAAAAATAGCTTTTCTTCTTCTTTTTCTTCTTCTTCTTCTTCTTCTTCTTCTTTTTAAAGAAATGTGTGAAGATACTGTGTATTCTTAAATCAACTTAAATCCAACAAGTTCTTTCCGCGGTAGCTGATGTCATTGTTATTGTTTTTACGCAAGGGACATAACTCGCTATGAAAAGGATGCATATAATACATTACATAGGTGGTAATGTGGTGTCGTAAGGAAAACAGTTCCTTAAAAATAAAAAGGACTGAGTTAGGTAATTGAAATATTTTTGCATTCAAAATTATTATCCTGATCGTCAGAAGTGTTAATTGTTGCCTCAGTGGGAAATCTCGTTCGACACCCTCTTGGAAATCACTTGCTCCACCTCCCGTGAATATGATTAAAACAGAAAAGAGAAGAAAATGGAGACCTGAATAAAGTTTACTGAATGAATTTCTAAAAAATCATTTTATTTTTACTTTGACTATTTAAGAAAGAAAGAAAAAGAAAAATCTTTGAGTAATTTTTGAAAAATCTTACTTTTGAATGTTTTCTAAAAATTAAAAAAAAAAAAAATCTTGGACTTTTAAAAAAAGTTTTTATTTTGACTATTTAAAAACAAATTCTTACTTTGACCATTAAAAAAACTTTGACTATTTAAAATATTTTATATTGACTGTTTAGAAAAAAAATACTACTTTGACAATCTCAAAACAAAATCTTACTTTGTATAAAAAAAAGAAAACCTTCCTTAGACTTTTTTAAAAATCTTCCTTTGACTATTAAAAAAATTCTTGGACATTTTTCTTTTAATTCTAACTTTGACTATTTAAAAAAATTCTTACTGTGACTTTTTAAAAAAAAATCTTACTTTGACTATTTAAAAAATTCTTACTGCGACTTTTTAAAAAAAATCTAAATTCGACTATTTAAAAAAATTCTTATTTTGATAATAAAAGAACTTCTTACTGTTACTTTTTTTTTTAAATCTTGTTTTTGCTATTTAAAAATAATACTTAGATAATTTTTTTTTTATTTCAATCTTACTTTGTCTATTTGGAAAAAAAAATCTTACTTTACTATTTTAAAGAAATTCTTACTTTGATAATTTTTTAAAAATTCTTTCTTTGAATCATCAAATATTTCTCTTATTTTGACTAGTAAAAAAATAGGGGACACTGTAATACCATTGGATAGAGTAAGTTTCCAATGACTAAACACTATTTTCCACATAGTCACTCACCAGCATTAGCTATGCACATTTGCCAGTGATGAACCAGAACCTTCATAATATGTTTGTAAAAAGCAGCAAGAGTGGAGGCAACTTATTTTTTCACTGCAACGATGACAGTTTCAGGAAAATGTTGTTTGTGTCGTTAATCTTTCATTGGCTCAATTTGATTGATTCACTCTTCATTTTGTGGGTTGACCAAATGTGATTTGTTACTCCAATCGCAACCCAAAGACATTACCAACTACCTAACTTTGCTCACATCTACAGTTCAGCTTCTGTAATGTTCAGCAAATGTTGATGAATGTCAATGGGTACAAGTTTTTTCACATGAAAGAATTCAATGACACTTAACACACTTCATAATGCCACTTAGCTATCAGAAACTTGGAAAAAATATTTATAAATGAGTTATTGTTAGGAAGGTTTGTTACATACAGAGAAGAACAACAACAATGTTAATGTATAAAAATATAATCTGCTTCTTTTCTTGTTTTCTTTTTAGTACATGTGGGTAGTGTATGAGAGAGTTAGAAATGGCTGAAATGCACACACACACACACACACACACACACACACACACACACACACACACACACACACAGGGATGATGGTGCAGTTGTTCAGTGAAACTTCTCTGTCTTTCTGCTTCATTCTGGGAGGGTCAAAATATCCCCTGGTTTATATAATTATATAGTTATGGAGGTGCTTGTGGTGTAATGGTTATCGTCATAGGAAATAGACACGGTGACATGGGTTCAAATCCTAGATGAGACTGATTGCATTTCACATAACACTAATACCCTTTGGAAAGGTATGAGTCCAATTATTCTCCCTCCAGCTATGGGTAAATAGTAGGGCAGACTGGGTTCTTCAGCCTTTGTGAGGCAACTAGTCTAGAAGAAGGAAAACTCTGAATTCAAACCTGTTAAACTCCGCTTAAAAATGGACCTTGTATCATATCCTGCCCGAGCAAAGATGCCCATGCAATACATGTGGTCACACCTCCTGCCTACACATTGCATGTGGACACACCTCCTATCTAGTATGCCACCCATGCAACTTATGTAGCACTTCCACAGAGGAAGTACCGGTGTCCTGTTTACTTTGGGAAACAGGTGTATTTTCAGCATCCGACTCTTCTAGAGTGCCACCCACACAATCTATGCAGCATTTCTGTGAGGGCATTTATATCCAGTTTACTTTAGGAAACGTGTCCATTTCTTGTTATGCTACCCATGCAATTTCATGTGGCATGTCAAAAAGGGTCTTCAAGACAATATTCAACTTGTTCAACTTCTACTGTCATACCACCAACATCCACCTCTGATGTCGTGGCCAACTCAAAAACATTGGAGACATTACTTTCAAAGCAATTCTCGTATAGACATGATATCCAGTCTCTTGTTCACTGGGGAAAAATGCATAGGCAATTGTGGAGAGTATGTAGAAAAGTAATGTTTTGTTGCTAATAGCTATCAAAGGATGTTATTGTGTTCTGCACTCTGGATTTCTTCCAAGTCATAGCTGTATCAGCACTATTGTATGATTGCACCACTTAGACTCTAACAAAATGCCTAAAGAAAAAGCTAAAAGGGAACTACACAAGAATACTGTGTGCTTTTTTCAACAAATCATGGAAGCAGCACTCTACAAAATAACAGCTGTAGAGCCACTTACCTCCCATCTAACAAACCATATAAGTAAGATAAACAAGACATGGTAGGCACAGCTGGAGAAGTAAGGATGAACTCAAAAGTGATGTTCTATGGACACACCAGTATTGACCAACTAGCAAAAACTTACATTCATCAGCTTTGTTTGGAAATTGATACCATCAAGAGGACTTTCTAGGAGTGATAGCCAATCAGGATAGATAGGGAGAGAGAATTAAGTGAATCTGCACTGTCACCATGCCTTGTTGTTGTTGATGATGATGATGATGATGATGATAATGATGATGATAGAGGAGGAGGAGGAGGATCAAACTCCTTCATATATGTTTTCTTCCCAATTACAATCTTGTATATTTTAAGACCAGGGTTAATGAGTGCCATATTTGGTTTTAGTTTGGATTCTTGATTTTTTGGTCCCTAATGTAATGTCTACTCTTCATTTATTACTTTGCAACCCTTTTTTGCTCACCCAGTTGGCTGGGGCTGTAGAATAGATACACCAACTGTATCTCTGTTGAGTGGTAAGTGTCCTGGATATGATGTTAAACAATCTGATGGTGAAGCTCCAGTAATGCTGGAGCTTTGGGGAATGTGGAGTACCCCTTCATTGCCATCACTCCCAGGTCCACTCTGGCCCGGATTAGTAGCACCAGATATGGTCCTATCTTTATGTCAAATAAAACTGTTTGACATTTAAACAGAGTGCAAACAAATGACCTATGCTAAATTGAATTGTTAGAAATAAAACCATTTGACAGTGTATAAACAAATGATTTAGTTGTAATTAAATTGTTAGGGATACATTACAATACTTGGAACCATTTAACTGTGTGCAAATGAATGAGTAATTCGAATAGAATTATTAGTGTTAAATAGCAATACTTGAAACTCTTTAACGGTGTGCCAAAATTGAAATATTGGTATAACATAGCAATACTTGGAAATATTTGACTGTGTGCAAATGAATGAATAGTTTTGAATAGAATAATTTGTGTTAAATAGCAATACTCATCATGGCTTCACTGCAAACAAATGATTTATATTGAATAGTATTTGTAATGTTAGCAATTATTGAAATGCTTTATCTGAGTAGAAACCAATAACACAAATTAGTTTTAACTCATTCAAAAATGAAATTACCTACAAACTATGTGTGCAAACAAATGACTGATGTAAAATTGTGACTGTTATATAGCAATACTTGAAACCGTGTGCCAAAAAAAACTCAGGTTCATTTAAAAATTTTATCTACAAAATGTGCTTACAAATCATATATATTTAATACATATGTAAAAACAGGATTTGGCATTAAATGACCAACAATGATTGATATGCCATAAAAACCAACCCATTTTTTGCCTATAGTGACTAACTAGACTTGATTTGGCTTGGTTTCTCTGTTTAATGGCATATCAATCTTCATAGGTTATTTACCAAATCCATCCATGTTAAAGAACAGCAGTAATACTATTTAACCCATAGCTGAGAGGGTTAAGGGAGTTCATCCCTTTCCAAAGGATATTAGTATGAAAATGAACATAATCTTGTGACTGGGATTTGAAATCACTTACTAAGATGTCACAATTGAGTACATTAGCCATTATGCCACAGGGACCTCTCCCAGACTTGCTTATTGAGGATTAAAAAAAGAATTTGAATGATTAAATAATGGTGTTTACATGAATATTGACCCCACAAAATTTCATAATTTTTTATTCCTGGATCATATGTATTATTTCTTAAAAGCTTATGTTGTTAAGCATTTAAAAAATATGACCCATGTTCTCTTCAAACTTTGATTTCGGGCCTTGCATATCACTATGTTGTAGAAATTTGGTTCTTGGAAAGTGAATGTTATTTTTTAATTGCTTATGTTGTTTAAAGTATTGAAAATGGCTAATATTTCCTTGAAGCTTTGCTTTTATGCCCTGGGTAATGAAATTTAGAAATTAACCTTTTTTTTAAAGTACGAGTAAACTTGCATATTTTTATTTATATAAGATGTAAATAAAAAATAATTAAATAAAAAAACACGTGAATGAAAATTTACACACACACACACACACACATACACACACAACTTTGTTATATATATATATATATATAATATAATATAATATAATATAATAAAGTTATATAAAAATGAACCTAGATGTTTTGAGTTGAGTAGTTTTTATATAAAAAAATTGTATCAACTTTTATTCCATTCATATTTTCCTGGTATAAATTAACATCACAATGGATATTCAAACAATATTTTCAAGGATCATAAACAAATGATACAACACAAATATAGTATAGATATATGGCACAATGATTGGCATAATGGTTAGAATGTTCGCCAATGGCCTGGGAGACCTGGGTTCAATCCCAGGTTGAGTCATACCAAAGACTCAAAAAAGGGTACTTAATGCTACCTTGCTTAACACTCAGCATTATAATGTAAGGATCAAGGGTAAAGTGGAGCAATCTAAGGAAAGGAGTAACGCCCTCCCCTAGTGTAGTAGCTATTGAAAAGGGAGCTTTCAGGTCACCCTTGACTATGGTCATGTGGCACAATGGAAAAATATCCTGTCAGTATGTTACATCAGATAATTAGAGAAACACTTTAATAGAAAATGGCTGATGTCCTTCAACATCTGTTTCAGTGTAGGAACCACCCCCACAAGAATGGACTGAATTAGATAATGCTGCCTGACATGTATGGCGTGGGAGTGGGGTGGTAGAAGCCCAGCATTCATGTCAGGTGGCTGTGTCTGACAACTCTGTTGGTCTCCGGAGGCTGTCTCTCAGGCTACCACAGGCAGGGTCAGGTTTACCACTTGGCACTTAAGGTGCCCTTTTCAAGGGGAATACAGATGGGGCTCTAAGTATTTTTGAAACTGGCCACACACTTGAGTTTCAGCTTGTGCCTGGTCCCCAATATTAAAACAGCCTTGTACCATATCTCAACATGATGGGATGTTGACCAAATACACTTAGTAATTGGATATTTACTGTATGCTGTATTTCCTTACTTGTACATGTTTTTCTGTTATCTCAAGTTTATCTTTAATTATATTATTAAGATATAACAACATCTTTAAGACTCAGCTGTTATCTTTCAACATCAAAACTCTCCTGATCTCTCCCACTATTCTAATTCTTAGTCCTCCACTTCACTCCTGGTTTAAAGTGGAACATCTATATGTGCGTGACGTAATAGGAAAAGTACTCACAAGCCAAGGTTATTTTCACTCTACTTCTCACTAATGCCATTTGGAAACATGAAATAATTTCTTTTCTCTCATTCCCACTATGAATAAATAGTAAGGCAGACAACTCTTTAACTTTGTATAGCAAATGGATTAAGTTAGGTTTGGTTTATTCAACAGCATATCAACTCCTTATGGGTTATTTAATGCCAGAATTTGATACATTTCTAGATATTTGATTATAATCATAATTATATATATTTTCAATGTTCTGTAGCATTTATTCATTGCACTTTTTTTTTGTCTATATGAATTTGTTTACACACTTTTGTATAGTTTCAAGTATTCCTATCAAATACAAATAGTTATAATGATTCTATTTATCATTTGTTTGCACTGAGTTACATGGTTTTCTATATCCCTATCCAATGCAAATAATTTTCAAAAAGATCTATTTGACCCAGAAATGAGAACTTAACAGATACTACCATCTGGATCAGAGTTGGCCTGAGAGTAATGGCAATGAACTCTTTACGGGTAATTTAATGCCAAAATATGATTCATTTCTGAATGTTTGATTATAATCAAAACTATTTATGTTTTTTAATGTTCCACTGCATTTATTTGTGACACTTTTTATTTATCTATAAATATTTGTTTGCACACAGTTATTTGGTTTCAAGTATTCCTATTAAATACAAATAATTTGCACTGAGTTGTACAGTTTTAAGTATTCCTATTTAATATTAATAATGTATATGCACTTATATGGTTTATGGTAACTATTCCTATTTAATATAATTTGTTTGCATACAGTTATACGGTTTCAAGTATTTGTGGAAGTGAATAAAATAAATAAGAATTTAAAAAAATTTACATGCAGAAACTCTCAAAGCCCCTGACAATAAGTGGGGCAATGCATGTGCGAAAAAAGGAACCATCACTGCAAAAGGGAGAGATTCGCTCTCATATAAGCGGGATCCTTCAGACTGAAAGGACTTTTCTTCCACCTGACTGCTAGCAAGCTAGCACACCTGTTTACAAAGTCTCCTGGGGTTTGCATGCGGTTTTGTCTGCTACTAGCTTGCCAACATGCTGAAACATGTATCAGGAAAAGCATCTGACTTTGGACTTATCAACCACCAGAGACGACTAACATGTTTTAACACCTTGTCGAGGAAATGCAACCATTTCAATTGGATTCAAGAATGATTTCATCATCCCCAGAATGGTTGTTGAACCCAGAAATAAAGTCAAAATATAAAAGGTATTTTGGCCTCCTTTCTTCTTTTCTTCAGTAATTTCTTTGCAGCCTTCAAAGACAAGAATATGCCTGTGAATCAAGATGGGGTAAGAAGAAACTAACGGAGTCAGATATAGATAACCAACAATTACCAAATCTTCTGTAGTCCCATATATTCCAATCAGACACCAATAATTTGCAAGCAATTATATGGTTTCAAGTAACAAACAATAAAAATCTTTAGTAAACAATTATAGCTTCAAGTAACTATTCTTAATACAAATAATTTACACACAGTTATATGGTTTCAAGTAACAAATAATAAAAATCTTTAGTAAACAATTATAGCTTCAAGTAACTATTCTTAATACAAATAATTTACACACAGTTATATGGTTTCAAGTAACAAACAATAAAAATCTTTAGTAAACAATTATAGCTTCAAGTAACTATTCTTAATACAAATAATTTACACACAGTTATATGGTTTCAAGTAACAAACAATAAAAATCTTTAGTTAACAATTATAGCTTCAAGTCACAATTCTTGATATAAGTAATTTGCACGGTTATATGGAATCAAGTATTCCTATCAAATACAAATAATTTTTAAGCAGATACATTTGACCCATAGATGGGACCTCAACAAATACTACAACTCTGAGGTATAGTGGACCTGGGAGTAATCGCAATGAAGGAGTGACTCAATACTCCCTAGAGCTCAGGAACTGGAGCTTCACAACCAGATGGAGATTAGTGTCCAACCCAGGATACTCCTTTTCCTAGGAGGCATCTTATTCTTTCTTGCGGAGGATGGAGTATATTCTAAGCCTCACCAACAGTGCAGCTATCAATTTACACAATTAGATGATTTCAAGTAACTAATAATAATCTTTTGTAACCATTCTTAATACAAATAATTTGTATACAGTTCAATAGTTTCTAGTATTCCTCTCTATCACTAATAATTCTATTTATCATTTGTTTGTGTGTAGATATATGGTTTCACATAATACTGTCCTATACTAATAATTTTCAAACAGATCTATTCTGCACATAGATGGGACCTTAAAAGGTACTTCCACTCTCAGTAAGAGTGGACTTGGGAGTAATGCCAATGAAAGGGTACTCCACATTCCTCAGAGCTCCAAAACTGAAGCCCCATCACTAATGGCAGTCTGGTGTCATACCCAGGACTTCTTTTTGAAGGTATCTTACCTCTCTCCAGGTGGATACAGTCGGCATATTCTAAGCCTCATCAATAGGAGAAGGAAAACACTCAATTCAAATTAATTCTAAACTTCTTAAAAATTGACTTTATATTGCCTCCTACTCATGGTGGAGTGGTTGGATGAAAAGAAAAACTTCTGCATTGCATCAATCATAAGGGAGGCAGCAAAAATGGTAGCATAACTGATTCTTTGTTGTACCAATACAAAAGGAGCCCTTAAGATATGGTTATCATTTTAGAAAATTGAATCCGTAAATCATGTTCACATCCTGAACAAGGCTGTTTACATTTCACTGAGAGCAAATGCCTTTGGGAAAGGCCTGAATCCATCTGAGTATGGCAGAATGAATTCTTTAGTCTTGGTTAGGCAGCTAGTTTTGGAGAATGAAAACTCTGAATTCAAGCCAGCTTTTCTTTGTTTAAAAATTGACTTTGTGTCACATCCTAAATGTGGGGAAGAGGTTTGGTTAATACATACAAAGCCAGATTAACTCTAGAATGAAATACCGGGGAAGATTCCTGAGGTATTCATGGTCTAATGGTTACTGTCATAGGAAATAGACATGGCAACCAAGTTCAAATCCTGGACAAAACTGTACCTTTCACATAGTGCTAATATCCATGGGAATGGTATAAATCCAGCTGTGCAAAAATAGTAGGGCAGACTAGGCTCTCTAAGATTGGTAGAGCAACCAGTTGAGGAGAAGAAAATCTCTGAATTCAAACTCTGCTTAAAATTGACATTGTGTCACGCTATGCTGATTCAGAGGGGTTGGGTATATATATATATATATATATATATATATATATATAAGAAGGTTCCTCTCTGCTTTAGTTGGATGGGGTGTAGAACTGGTTGTATGTTCTTGTGAGAAAGGATAACTTGTTACATTTTTCTTACACCAGATACAAGGTTGATTAGTACTTTATTTTTTTTAGATTTCTACTTCGTTACATCTTTTGTTATGTCCTTACTCTTCATTTGTCATTTTCTAACCCTTTATTTAAAGAGACCAACAGGCCTTGCTTAGGGTCAAATTGACAATTTAAAAAAATCTTTTGTAGTTTTCATGGAAATAAATAAGAGGCATTGCATACAGAGCCCAGTCAGTAGGGGGGGGAGCTACAGAATACACTAACTGCATTTCTGCAGAGGGGTAAGACCCCTCCCAATGAGTGTCCTGGTAATCACATTAATCTGCATCTGATGGTAAGCCTCCAGTTCAGGATGTTGGGGGAATGTCAATTATCCTTCTATTACCATTACTCTGACCCGGAGCGGAAGCATCTGTTAGGGTCTCATCTATAGGTCAAATAGAACTATTTAATCTTTCATTAGTGATTAATATTAAATCAAATTATTAGAGTTAGATAGCAATACTTGAAACCAATTTACTGTGTCTGAACAAATGAATTCTTGCTTATTTAAAATGTTGCCTACAAACGATTTGTTAAAAATCAAAATAATATCGAATATACATGTATAAACAGGATTTGGCATTAGATAACCAACAAATGTTGGCATTAAATAACCTACAAGGGATTATAATCGAAAATCTAACCAACCAACCAACAACCAACCAACCAACTAAAATTACATTGAGTATCTTCATACAATTAAAGCATGTGTAGGGAGACAATTATTTATTGTCTCACTTGGAGAGTTGGTGTCGCTCCCACTCCATAAACATTACCATTATCTCTTCTACCTTCTTAAAAAAAAAAAAGAAATTCGGCAAGCGGTTGTAAATAGATCAAAAAGCCGCCACTGTCATTAAAAACCAGGAGTCAACGCATAGAACGGAATTTACATTACAAACATTTCACAAAAACCAGCGAGAAAGTTTTCCTTTCTTGTCATAAATTCCGGCCTTTTTCGACCCCTTTAAGGGATCCCTTAAGTATAGGATCATGGATTTCGCCATCAAATACGACAAACAGCTCAATTTAGATAGGGCTAAGAAGGCGAAGTCTTTAGACGATAGGCTTTCCCGGGCGGTGGAAAGTGAGGACTCCTTAGCCGTAGATCTAGCTAGGCGGGACCTTGAGCGCGTGGCTTGCGAGCGTTACAATTGTTTTGTAGTTAGAACTAGATTAAAAAGAGTTTCCAACGAAGCTGTGAAATGTAACGCATTCGTGCGTAAGGAAGAAGTGAGAAGGTTTCCCCATCGGTACATCAAGTCCCCGGATGGGCAAGCGCTACGGTCAAATGGTAAAATGCGCAGGGCCTTTCGTGATCGCTTTGCCCGCTGTCCTGACCTCACGGTTCAAGGGAATCGCAGCTATTTAACCGACTTCCCCCGCCTTCAGGAGGTGGAAGCGGCTAGCTGCGAGGGTTTGGTTACTGAATGCGAAGTCAGCGATGCGTTGCAGTAGGTCAGCCTCAACAAGTCCTCGGGGTGTGGTTCGGGCCCAGCCTCCAGCTGGAGCGAAATTGGTCTGAGATACGGGCTAAGGTAGAATCGCAGGTGGGTACCTGGCTTCGAAAGCGGTTATCCTTAAAGGGCAGAGCGGTGGTGTACGCCGTGTACATCTTCCCCTGGTTCCTTTATCATTTGTTCGTACTTCTCCTGCCTAGGGGTTACCGGAGGGCGCTGAAACAACCCCTCTCCAAATTACTTTGAAAACGTCGAAGTCTGATGGCCCGTAGACAGGTCTGCTACCAGCGTCCTCAAAATGGGGGTCTAGGGATGCCTGATCTGGAGAGCCACAGGCTTACCTGGGCCGATCCTTGTCGAGAAACATGATATGGGGACAAAAGGTGGGAGACGTCTTTCCTCGCCTGAAGTCCAATCCCAAGGCTGGAGGTCGTCGCCAGCCTAAGGATGAAACACCGTTCGCCCGTGAGT
Source organism: Sepioteuthis lessoniana (assembly GCA_963585895.1). Classification (NCBI taxonomy): domain Eukaryota; kingdom Metazoa; phylum Mollusca; class Cephalopoda; order Myopsida; family Loliginidae; genus Sepioteuthis; species Sepioteuthis lessoniana. Next base: position 87,849,640 of record OY757915.1, on the reverse strand, counting down.
GTCGTAAGGCCCTCTGTAACCTTCCTGAGTCCAGTGACCTTTTCGACCTCGAAAGGAACTGTATCGGGAGTTAGTGGTGGGTTTCGCTTCGGATCCTCTCGTGGAGCGACTTGGCTGGTCGCTGGGGGAGATTCGCTCTTAATGGAATTCAGGTTTAGGCTTCTTGAACAACTTCGTGTTCTTGCTCACCTGGTGGCTTGCCCGGAACGCGTTGTCCCTCAACGACTGGGCTTTTAGAGTGAGCGTGGCAGACATGCCTGATTGCCCTCGCTGCAGCAGAGGTTTGGAAGAAACGGTTTTGCACGCGAGTTCGCCTGTTCTAGAGTCAAGTCGGGAAGTGGACGGCCTGCATCGATCCCAAACAGCTTGTGCTGCTTGATGTTGGTTACGTCTTGGACAATGTTGACTCTCCATTTCAAGGTGAGAAGCGTGTGGTATTTCACGCGGTCCTAGCTGTGGCTAGAATGGTGATTTGGGAGGCGCGAAACAAGAGATTGTATGATGGTGCAAACTTTTCTCGTCGTGATCTGATTTTGTTCTTTAGACATCAGTTTAGCGTCAAAATAACATTCGACAAAAGGTGGATGTATGCAGCGAGCCTGGTTGTACGAAAGGGGGCAATGTTGGAGTCATCCTTCCCTCCTCTTCCTGTGCATAGCGACGATTTTCCGGGTCCTTCGGAACCCCATCCCTGGTAAGTAGGAAATTTCTTGAACCCCTTTACCCACTAGTTAACTGTAAGAGGTGTGTCATTGGCCCCGTCACCTAGTTGTTAGTCTCCAAGATCTTCCCCACACCCCCATTCTTTTATAACCTTAATCTCCTCCAGTCCCATCTTTTTAAGGATCTTGGACCCACATTACTGTAATCCATGCTACTCATTCCGCGCTGTGCCCCTCCCTGCAGTTCTTTTATCCCATTAGTTTAAATCCATTCCCTACATAGTCCGGTTTGTTTTCGGTCCGCTCGGATATTGGAAAACAGTCGCCTCTCCACATCATTGACGGGGGCGGGAGGGTAAACAAACGGGGTTTTATCCTAGTTTTACCTATTATTTTAGGTTTTTTTCTCTCCTCACCATCATTGCTTATCTTTATATATGCTTTCATTGTATTCATTACGCCTGCGTTTTAAGCAGGTTCTTATAGAGCGAATGTTGTATTTTGGAGATTGTTGCGCGCCTGTCGATGCATAGCTGTTCTTATTGTATTGCGTGTCAGGGTTGGTGAATGTGGCTAGCTAGGGCTCCTTAGATATCATAATCTACCCGTTAAAATTTTTGGGGCTTCATACTCCCCTAAACTTTGTATGATTTTTATATATACAATTTTGGTAAATAAAGGTATCAGAGTGTTGTATCTATTCCACGGAAATTTTGCACTTGGTTCACCCTAGCGCCTCGCTGAGCGATACGCTCACCCAGCGATCCCTCCTTTGTGGTTGATCTAGCCATTTGGAGTCGTTCCGGCTGAGACCTCACTTTCTCTGGTCGACGCTCGCCACTGGAACGCTTCAGCTGCGATCCCACAACTGGAGGTCGATCTTCGAACATATCCTCCTGGAATCGTCGAAACAGACACAAAGCAAACGGACAGGAGGCCCCCGATTCCAGCGGTTCACTCGAACCAAACGTGGCCCGGTTAAAGGAAGGAACATCCCGGTCTCTTTACCTTTGTTCCGAATTGCCGGCTGCTAGGACATCCCTGTCGCTAGTGGTGCTTTTTCTACTGATTGCCCCTTCCCCCCGTCCTTGCTGCGACCTCACCTGTCAGCCGTTTGCCTGTTCCCGACGCCAGTTCTATCCTGTCATCTACCGCTGTTCGAAGACTGTCTGAGCCGAGTACTCAGGAGATACTCAATAAACTGTCCTAGTTAGGGCAAAAACCATAAGTCTTCTACAAACTACAAGCTTATTTGTTTTCAACGTTTTGGTTCTGGCCTAGCCCTTGTAGACAGCTTCCGTCTCCTGACCTCGAGTCCGACCAGCCCCCAGTCCAGCGACCAAACAGACAACTCTGCCGACATCCAGTATCAACCACACCGACGACCAGTTCCTACCAAACCGATGACCCTGCCTACGATCAGCCTACTGCCGACGACCAGTACCAGACCAACAATCGACCAGCCTCCCGTTGATCACCTTTCCAGCACCGACCTGTACATAATCCGGTCAATAAATTTGCACCCGTTTTCTTGTTACATTGTCTCCCTGCATTTGTCTCATTATTGTCTTAGCTGTTCACATTAATTCACGTTTATAAGTCAAGTAGAGTCAACATCCTCATCGGCCCTACTACATGGGCATGTGCATTAGTTGGAATATCACATGACAATACTAAACATCCTTTTTTGCCCTCTTTTGCCTTTGCCCTGGGGCTGTAGAATACACTGACTCCGCCTCTGCAGAGGTGTAAGACCCCACTCCAACGAGTGTACTGGATATGACACTAAACAATTTGATGGTGAGGTTCCAGTGGTGCTGGAGCTTTGGGCAATGTGGAGCACCCCTACATTGCCATCGGTCCCCAGTCCACTCTGGCTCAGAGTGGTAGCACCTGATAGGGCCCTGGTTTTGTTTTTGTTTTTTGTTTAATGGCATATCAACCTTTGTAGGTTATTTAATGCCAAATCTATTCTCCTAGAAGAACAGCAGTAGTACTATTTAACCCATAGCTGGAAGGATAAAGGGGTTCATACCTTCCCCAAGGGTATTTGCCCGAAAGTAAATGTAATAGCGCGAATGGAGTTCAAACTCGCTTACTATGATTCCGCAGTCCATCGCTTTAACCATTACACCACGAGGACACCTCCTGATATGGCCCTATCAATAGGTTAAATAGAACTAATCTGTATACTTATGCTAAACTAAATTACTTGAAATAGAACTATTTTGATATTTAAACTGCCTACTTATGCTAACTTGAATTGCTTGATATAGAACTGTTTTTGATATTGAAACTGTACTTTTGCTAAACTGAATTGTTTGAATTAGAACTGTTTGACTAAGCTGAATAGCTTGAAATAGAAATGTTTTTGATAATTAAACTGAGTACTTACATTTAAATTGTGTACTCATGCTAAACTGAATTGTTTGAAATGGAACTGTTTAAACTGTGTACTTATGCTAACATGAATTGTTTGATATAGAACTGTTTTTGACATTGAAACTACTTACATTAAACTGAATTTTTTTAAATAGAACTGTTTTAACATTTAACTGAGTGTAAACAAAACCTATACTAATACAAAACTGAATTGGTTGAATTAAAACTGTTTGACAAAACTAAATAGCTTGAAATAGAAACGTTTTTTGACAATTAAACTGTGTACTAATGCTAAACTGAATTGTTTAAAACAGAACTGATTATTCATATAAAAATGGATTTGGCATTAAATAACCGACAAAAGTTGATATGCCATAAAGCCCAAATAGAAACCTCTTCTGCCTCTGTTCTGTAAATAGTAAAAGATGTAATTTCTTACTGTTTCTGTGACCATTTGACTCTCATTTGACTTTTTTCAACCCTGTTTATTCATAGAACAATATGTGTATATTTTATCTTTTGAGACATGTTTGTTTATTCTTTTCAATATAACTTGATATATATATATATATATATATATATATATATATATATATATATATATATATATTATGTATGTGGTGCCTTCAATAAGTTTCCAGACTTTTTTTGTACAGGCATTCTTGAAAATTCAGTATGTTATTGGTATACATCTTATGAGATGACTGACCAATTTTTATGATTTCAGGTTCAAATGAACAGCTACATCAGGAATTGGAATGCACCCTCCCAAAGTCTGATTGTCACAGCTGGTGAATTTCAAAAATGGAATCTGGACGTGAGGACACTTTAAAAGAACGATATGCAATAAAATTCTGTTTTAAACTTGGAAAAAATGACACAGAAACGTATGGAATACTTCAGACTGCTTTTGAAGCATCTTGCATAAATCGAGCATCAGTTTTTGAGTGGCATAAGAGATTCAAGGAAGGCAGAGAGTCTGTGACAGATGATGAGAGGTGTGGGAGGAGTAAGGAAGTCAATACACCAGAGTTGATTGGCCAAAGGGTTAGAGTTAGGGTTAGGGTTACTATGTTGAGGTTTTAAGGGAGTTCAGGAAGAGATTCCTGCAGAAGAGGCCAGCACTCTTCAAATCGGGTCAGTGGCATTTCCACCAGGACAATGCACCAGTCTACGACTCCATCCTTGTCACAGACTATTTGACCAAGATGGGCATCAAGACAGTTCCTCAGCCTCCCTATAGTCCAGACCTTGCTCCCTGTGACTTTTGTTTATTCCCTAAGCTTATAGGCTGTCGTTATGAGACAATTGAGAAGAGAAAGAGGCTGTGACGAAGGTCATTGACATGCTCACATAAGAGGACTTCCATGGAGCCTTCCAGAAATTGTTGGAACGGTACAACAAGTGCATTGCAGCTGGAGATTACTTCAAAGGGGACGAGAGTTTCATGTGTGTACTATCAATAAAAGTGTCCATAAGAAAAAAGTCTGGAAACTTATTTAATAATCCTCATATGTATTAAATGTTTCGGTATGTGTAAATTACCTTATATTGTCTTTTCCTTCAATTTATTCAGTACTAGTATATCACAGATATACTAATGCTCATAATAGTCCTTGGTAAGTGGGGACTTTACTAAATACCTTCTCCACCTCTAAACCAGTGGTTTTCAAAATTTTTGAGCGGAACCTTTTTCTCTTTCTGGAGAATATAAATAAAAATGAAATCTTGTGAGACACCATATGAATAAAAATGAAATTTGAAATGACATTTAATGTGAGGGGTTTGCTTAGCTTGCTTTGCACAAATTGTTAAATTCGTAGTGATGTTTTTCAGAAAGATATATACAATTTACTTTGCCTAACAAGTCTACGTCTGCAATGATTAAGATGATTGATTTTAACATCATGTCAACCTGCCTGGGATTGTTTTATGCCTAGAGATTAGGGAATTGCATATATGTATAGTTACATTTTTTGTGTAGTTTCTGAAAAATGTTTTCCACATGCTTATATATCAGGTTTGGTTTGGTTTGGTTTTGTGGCATATTGAACAAGTCCTGGAGGCAATACCCCACAAAGTACCAGCTGTATGGACACCTACTTCCCATCACAAAAACTATCAAAGTTAGATGAACCAGACATGCAGGACACTGCTGGAGAAGCAGGGACAAGCTCATAAGTGATGTTTTCCAATGGACCCCTTCACATGGCCGAGCAAAAGCAGGGCAACCAGCTTGAACCTACATACAGCAGCTCTGTGAAGATAAGGGATGTAGCCCTGAGGACCTGCCAGAAGCGATGAATGATAAGGAGGAGTGACGAGAGAGGGTCAGGGATATCCGTGCTGGCGGCATGACAAGATGATGATGATGACGATGATGATAATGGCATATTAACCATTGTTCTTTTTTTTAATGCCAAATCCATTTTAATACATAACAACAGTTCTATTTCAAACAATTCAGTTTGGCATAAGTACACAGTTTAGTTCTATTTAACTCATAGATAGGGCTCTATCAGGTGCTACCACTCCGGGCCTGAGTGGACCTGGGATCAATGGCAATGAAGAAGTACTCCGGATTCTCTAAAGTTCAGGATTACTGGAGCCTTACCATAAGATTGTTTAGTACTTAGGATGCTCATTGGGGGAATCTTACCCCTCTACAGAGATGCAATCAGTGTATTCTGCCGCCTCCGCCAACTGGGCCAATGATATTAGGTATTCTATCTAATACAAATAATTTGCAAAAGATCTAGGTGACCTATAAATGGCACCCTAACATTTAGTACTTCTCCAGGTCAGTCTAGATCTGTAGTTGATCATCATATTAGTTAGTGCTGAAAATGCTGTTTTGCATAAATATGTTTTTGCAAGAGGTAGCAGCATTTTGGCCACCTTTTGAGACAACAACAGATACTCAGAAACCATGCTAAGTCAAAATTTTGGGAGTGGTGGCGGTTTTAAACAGAGCCATCTTAGTAGCATTATAGGACCCCATACAAGGGAGTGCACTGGGTCCTCAATCTACACAACTACTAACAAGAATAAAAATGTTAATTATGTTCATTAGCCCCTATCTGTTTGAACTGAATGTTCATAGGTGTGTAAGAGTAACTAGAAATATGAATTTCCAGTTCTGTTGCAGATTGGATGATGTAAATTTTGAAGACATCCTTGCAGCATCTGTGGATCCCTGCTGCTAACATTGCAGACCCTTTGTGGTCCCTAGACCACAGTTTTAAAACAACTGTAAAGAACCCAGTACATGTTAATATAAAGATTCTTACTTCTTCCGGAATCTAGTAAAACTACAGTGCCTCTTCTCTCACTGGATGTTTTAATAACCCATAAGAATTTTGTTTGTACGCTTACAAAGAACAGTTTATGCTTCACATCTTTTTTATTCATTTATTTTTGTTTTATTTATCTAGCTATGTTATATGGCTTTGTTTTTTTTTTATTCTAAGACTATACCGTAGAACATAAGATAGACATAATTTGCATACAAGAGCACCGATACACGCACACCGAAGATATCAAGTATCACGAAACTGGTAATGGATGGATGCTGGTGACTGTATCCGCATGGAAAAACTCTATCAATGCATCGGTAGGAGGGGTGGGAATGCTTCTAGGACCAAGAGCGTTAAAAACACTGAACAGCATTGAGAGAATACAACCTAGGATGATGGCCGCAACGTTTAATGGCAACCCCAAAGCAACAATTATCTCCTGCTACAGCCCTACCAATGTTAGCGAAGAAAACGAAATAGTCACCTTCTACGAAGATCTATCCTCCCTAGTACGTAGCATTCCGAAACACAACCTGCTAGTCATTGGCGGAGATATGAATGCACAAATCGGGAAAAACAGACACAACAAATACAGCCTACACAACGCATCAAACAGGAATGGACAACATCTAATAGATTTCATGATAGAAAATAGATTAACATGCCTCAATACAAACTTTCAAAAAAGGGAGGGGAAATTATGGACCTACACATACGCGAATAAGAGTAAAGCACAGATAGACTACGTCCTTATAAACGGGAAATGGAAAAACAGTGCGATGAATTGCGAGGCATATTCCTCTTTCGAGGGTGTGTCCTCCGATCATCGAATAGTTACGGCCAAAGTACGTCTAAGCCTACGAAAAAACGCCACACGTAAAGCGACAACCAAGCACTATGACTGGGCCTTATTCAACAACAGAGATATTAGAGATAAATATGCATTAGAATTAAAAAACAGATTCGAAGCACTACAAGAGAAGGCAGAAAAAGGTACCCCAAATGACGAATATGAAAATTTTGTAGAAGCACACCTTGAGGCGGCAGCAAAGTGTATTCCAACAAAACCTAGAACTAAATATAGAGCCCCTTGGGAAACGCCAGCGGTTAGAGAAAAACGTGCACTTGTGAAAACTGCCTCCAAAAGCTATCAAAAGAACCCAACAAACACAAATGCACGAAAACTAGAAAAGGCTCAACATCAATTAACAGGAATATATCTAAAAGAACAGGCAGTATACATACAAAATCAGATAGATAAGATTAGAGACTCGGTGGAAGATAGACAATCCAGGATAGCCTGGCAAACAATAAACGAAGTAAGTAGAAGGAAGAGCACAGCCAAAGCAAAATTGAAAGCTGCAAGCCAACAAGAAAGAGTAAAACTATGGGAACAGCATTTCAAAAATCTACTAGGAAACCCACCGGAAATAACGGATGAACCGATCACCAGAATTATTCGTAAGCAATTAGACGTTAAACTAGGTCCTTTCACCAAAGAAGAACTCGACTCAGTTCTCAGAAGAATTAAAAATAGGAAAGCAGCAGGGCTAGACGAGATCCCCCCAGAAGTGTGGAAGACTAGACAATTCGACGATATACTGCTCCGGCAATGCAACGCAGTCTATAGTCAAAATAGGATAGAAAGATGGACGAAGGGATGCATCCTTCCATTCCCTAAAAAAGGCGACTAGCCAAGAACTACCGAGGGATAACACTTACATCCATAGCAGCCAAAATCTACAATGCCCTACTACGAAACCGCATAGAACCCAAAATAGACAACATCCTTAGGAAAAACCAAAACGGCTTCCGGAGAAATAGATCCACAACCTCACAAATACTGACCATCCGTAGAATCCTTGAAGGCGTTCGGGCAAAAAACTTACAGGCGACATTACTATTTGTCGACTTTACCAAGGCCTTCGATTCCATACACAGAGGGGAAAATAGAGCAAATCCTACTAGCATACGGCCTACCAAAAGAAACAGTAGCAGCGATAATGATTCGCTACAGAAACACCAAAGTGAAAGTACGTTCACCAGATGGAGACACGGAATACTTCGACATTGTTGCAGGGGTACTACAAGGAGACACACTAGCCCCGTACCTCTTTATCATCTGTCTAGACTATGTGCTTAGGACTTCGATCGACAAAATCAGAGAAAATGGCTTCGAGCTGACTAAGAGAAGAAGCAAAAGGTACCCCGCAAAAACAATCACGGACGCCGACTACGCTGATGACTTGGCGTTACTAGCGAATACGCCTAATCAAGCAGAGACACTACTGCATAGTCTGGAACGAGCCGCAGCTGGCATTGGCCTCCATGTCAATGCAAACAAAACTGAATATATGTGTCACAACCAAACGGGCAACATTGCCACACTAGACGGAGCCTCTCTGAAACTAGTAGACAAATTCACCTACCTAGGAAGTAGCGTCTCATCAACCGAAAAAGACATCGACACACGACTGACGAAGGCATGGACAGCTATCGATAGGCTCTCGATCATATGGAAGTTGGACCTAACTGATAAAATGAAACGCAGTTTCTTCCAGGCAGCGGTTGTGTCGATACTGCTATATGGATGCACCACATGGACGCTAACGAAGCGGCTGGAGAGGAAACTAGACGGAAATTACACAAGAATGTTGAGAGCAGTATTAAACAAGTCCTGGCGACAACACCCCACGAGACTCCAACTATACGGACACTTGCCCCCCATCACGAAAACTATACAAGTCAGACGAACTAGACACGCGGGACACTGCTGGAGAAGCAAGGACGAGCTCATAAGCGATGTACTCCTGTGGACCCCCACATATGGATGTGCAAAAGTAGGACGACCAACACGAACTTACATACAGCAACTATGAGAGGACACAGGATGTAACCCTGAAGACCTGCCGGAGGCGATGAATGATAGGGAGAAGTGGCGAGAGACGGTCAGGGATATCCGCGCTGGCGGCGCGACATTATGATGATGATATGAAGACTAATGTTTATTACAGATATCTTTTAGGTGTTCGTTTGTGTCTTTCAAAACAGTTGCTGCGTTCTGATTCTAATCAAATAAATAATTTTTCAATATTTTAAAACTTAAAATTGTTTTCTTTCAATTAATTAATAAGTGAAAAGAATATCTCTAAAGATAAAAGAAAAAAGGTATTCGAGTAGCAAGGGAAATAATTTAGTGACACCCATTTTTTTATTTTTATTAGGGATTATTTTAATCTTTACACCGATGACGTTGGTATCCTTGGTAATAAAAGCTTCGCCATGTTGTTAAGGGAGCAAAGTGATACTTAAATTTTGTTTGATTTTCTGGTTTTTTGACACGTTTGCTGCATTTTTATTCCAATTTCGGTGCTAACAAAATGATCTTTATCCCCAGAAAGTTACTGGAGAAGAGTGATAAAAGGCAAGCTTCTCTTTGATATATTTTGATTCATTTTTAACGTTGTTTTCCTTGCTTTCGTTTATTTACGATTTTTTATTTATTTTGTTTGGATAACACTGGAAAAAATTATCATTATTTCTAATTAAAAAAAAAAAAAAAAAAAGAAAAGAAAAAAATTATTTAAACATATACATTTCAAAATTTTTATTTTTTTATTTATTTCTATAAAATTAAAATCAAGCGATGCTAGTTAAGTGAAAATTAAAAACAAAAATACGAGAAATACTGTCCGATTTTTTTAATATAACTGTTTTATTTGAAAAAAAAAAAAATTAAGCAATAGTACTCCATCATACTACTAATTATTGGGCATGGTTTTGGTGTTTAAAAAAATTAATCTTATTAGATATCTAAAGAAAAATGATAATTAATAATATTTTTTTAAAAAGATTCTTTAAAATTTTAATCTAAAAGATATTTTAAAAAATTGAAATTTAAAAAAATGTTTACTCGATAAATCATTTACGTCTTACTCGAATTAAAAATACATTTCTTTACAAAACCAAGTTCTAACCAGCCAACATAAATTACTTGTGACTTTTTTCCAAGTCAAAATTGTGACTTTTTCCGGTCACAATTGTAAATATTCTTGTAATACAGATATATAATCTGCATAAATCTACAATAAAAATGATATAGTTAAATAACAAATTTGGAGTAGAAGTAGTTCTATTTTCATTAACCAAACTTGTACATTTTATAGAAACCCATTACTACAGAACTGAAACAAAAGGCATATATAAATATATATCTTTTTTTTTTTTTTTTTTTGTTTCATTTTTTAAAGTTAACCCTCCCAAAAATGGCACCAATCACGGAAGGAATGGAAGGCAATCTATGCAGAAACCTCATCCTCTTTAATGCCTCCAAAAATGAGCAGCTCTCTCTCAACCGAGGATTCAAAGTCTTGAGTCGGAAACTACGATCCCAGTGGCGATTCCAGAGTAACAAGGAAGAAATCAGTGACAAGAAACTGTCTGATGCCTGTGTCTATGTCCTGGCAGCACCACGTGAAAAATTCACGCAGGATGAATTTGATGCCATCAAAAGGTACATTTCAAATGGTGGAAGTGTGCTTGTTTTGCTCAGTGAAGGCGGAGAGGAACGTCTGCAAAACAACCTGAATTTCCTTCTTGAAGAGTTTGGAATTATGGTAAACAGTGATTCGGTTGTTAGGACAACATACCATAAGTATTTCCATCCGAAAGAAGTCTTGGTACAGAATGGAGTTCTAAACCGTGCCATTAGCCTGGCTGCAGGAAAACTTACTACTGGTGGAGCTGGTGAAGGGGACAATGTAAACAATGCACAAGCACTTTCGTTTTTGTATCCATTTGGAGCAACGTTAAATGTAATTCGACCTGCTGTGTCAATTCTCTCTTCTGGGAGTGTCTCATTTCCTCTTAACCGTCCAGTATGTGCCTTGAGCTCTGAGAGCAAGTCCCAGGGTAAGCTTGCTGTGCTTGGCTCTGTCCAGATGTTCAGCGATGGTTATATTGAAAAAGAAGAGAACATGAAGATTCTAGAAGTGTTACTTAAATTCCTCACAACAAATGACATCAAGCTGAACCAGATCGATGCTGATGATCCAGAGATATCGGATTACAACATGCTGCCTCAAGTAGAAACTGTGTCCAAGGAGCTGAAAACATGCCTTCAGGAAACCGAAGATATACCCCGGGACATTGCTACCCTGTTTGACAACTCCTTGTACAAGCTTGACACATCCCTTGTACCCACTTCAATTCAGGCTTATGATGAACTTCATGTGAAACATGATACCCTTGCATTAATTACACCACAGTTTGAAACTCCACTGAGCCCCCTGCAACCAGCTGTGTTTCCCTTGTCTCTCAGAGAACTGCCACCACCTAGCCTGGATTTATTCGATCTTGATGAGCAGTTTTCGTCAGAGAAGGCTCGCTTGGCACAATTGACAAATAAATGCTCCGATTCAGACCTGGAGTATTATGTCCGAGAATGTGGGGATATTCTGGGAGTGACCAGTAAACTGCCATCAGACACAAGAGATGCTAAGCATATACTTGAATATATTTTTCTTCGTGTGGTTGAGTTTAAAAAACTGAATCAAGAATCTGAATATGAAAACCCATAGACTGCACATAATATCATTTTTATTTGACTTTGTATTAAAAATATACTTTTTTTTTTAATCCTGATCTTGTATTTTTGACTCTTTTAAATGTATTCTTGAAGCCATGAAAATGAAATATCACTAAATAACAGTAGTTGGAATTTTTAAGAATTTTATTATATATCTCTGAAAATAATCTAAGCAAGTTTGTTTACTCTTTTTCAACAGTTACAAAACATATCATCAGGGTATATAAAAATTATTTTTGTTTATTAATTACTTGAGAGTTCATGGATAACTTTACAAAAGTTCTTGCATGCTTTTTGAAGGTTATATAATGCTTTACATATAGTATCTTTTGTTAATCTTCCTTTTATTAACCCCAAATGATTACAATTAATGGGGATGATCAACAATGACACAACTGTTTCATTTGTTGCATGACTCTCACCAGTGAAGCAAAACTCTAGCAGTGATCATCTTGTGGAGAGTAGAATTGCAATAGAAAACAAATACCCTGTTAAGCTTTTATTTCTCTTACAAGATCTGGGAGAGATGACAGGTTGCTTAACATTAAGTAGTTTAATTTGCAAAGCTCAGCCCTGAACAGGATATCTTGGAATGTGATCTTGGTTCCAACTTTTGAGTGGATGCGGAACACCAACTTGCTCATTTGCAATCTTGCTAGCCAAGGAAATCTATCAAAAAAGTTTTAAGCCTCATCACACATAATCCTGCATCATCTTCAGTGACATCACCAATCTCTTTCTTTTGATAATCAAACTTACATTCAAATCACACCTGCACATCTTATGGGTAGTGGCTAATGTGCTGGATTGCGACATTGTAGTAAGAAAAATTGAACTCGTAATGCTATTACGTTCACTTTCAGATTGATACCCTTAGGAAAGGCATGGACTCCTTTTTCCCCTAGCTATGTGCTTAGCTCTGTCCAAATGTTCAGTATCACTACTATACTTCTATAAGAATAGCTTTGGCATTGAATAACCCACAAATGTTGATATGTCATTAAACTAAGAAACTGAAACTGAAACCTGCTCATCCAGATTGCACTTGCACATCCAGAGTTATGAGTTTGACACCAAGCATCCAGTTGTTTACAGGCAACACACACTTTACAAATATTAACAATATGTTTTGTGGTCCTTACTAGTATGGCAAAATACTGGCAGTGATCATCTTATGGAGAGTAGGGAACAGAAAACAGAAGCCTTGTTAAAAGTTATCTAACTATTGTGTCTTTTATGGGATCCAAGGAAGCTGTATGGCCCAGTGACAATGTACTTATCATTCAGTAGTTATATTTGTTGGGTTCATTTCTTTTAAAACTCGACCCTAAATAGAATATCTTAGGATGTAATCTTATTTTCAACTTTTGAGCAGGTACAGAACAGAAGCGAGCTTGTTCTTGACAGCCTACTGAATTTACAAAACTGTTTTAAGCCTTTTCTCACAGTCTTGTTTTGTCTTCAATGACTTCACCAATCTCTTTCTTCTCATAGTCAAACCAACATACAAATTACAACTGCATATCAGGAGTCATGAGTTTGACCCCAAACATTTGGTTGTTTACTTACCTCATTACACATTGAACACAGAGGTCATTAGAGAAATGGACAACAGAAGTTTAGATTACTTATAATGACAAGAGAAAATTTTAGTATTTTCCGTTCAAGCAATATGGTGTGACAGCAGTAAACTTCTCACCCATATCTTTGACATTTGTTTTTTTTTTTCTGGCTTTCATGCCTTCCAAACCCTCCTTTATTTTCTTTCTCTCTCTCACCTACTGATTGACATTAGTAGGCTTCTATTTATATCCAATATCATCCTTTTGCCATACCATTCATTTGATGTAGTAAATCATGGGCTGAGAATATTTACATTTAAAATTCTAATTTTTAAATTCTTTGAAATATAAACGTTCCTGTTTACAGTGTCAGTTGTCAGTCAGGTGACCTTGGCATCCTTTCTCTCATAAACTCACATTCAGAAAACTGGCTGTCTTCATATAATGCTTTGAAGAATGATCAATACAAAACAAAAATACTTTTCATATGCCCTTATACCTAATGTAAAATAATACCTTTTTGGGGGTGAAGATCTCTCTTCTAAGAAATATTGCCTTAAAAGTTTTTTTTTTTTTAAAGCTTTTAAAAAAACAAACACTTTTTTATGTATATTCATGCTGAAAATCATTAAAGATTTTTTCTTTATTTTTTTCTTGGAAGTTGTTTTTTTTTTTTTCTTGGCAAATTTTTTTCATCCACACATGATTATAATTTCAGTTGCTAAAACCATGTATTTTCTGTATAGAAATTATATTTTCTATTAATCAGTGCTGCAGTGCATGAATTAAAAATTGCCACATTTGTTTGTTTTTCTAAACTATTTGTGTCCGATCTTGTATGTATGTAAAATAATATCAGTGGATTCTGTAAACATTCATAAAATCTTTATTTTTAAGACTAAGTCACCTTCTTTAAAATGTTTAAAGTAGTTTCAAGCAGTACAGTCAGATGCTTTATTTCTTGAATTTTGCAAGCTGCTTTGAGATTCACTTTAAAATAATGCTTAAAAATTGTTGGGGGGTGTTCTCGTGGTGTAATGGTTAAAGTGATGGGCTGCGGAATCGTAGTAAGCGAACTCCAGTCACGCTATTGCGGCCACTTTCGGACAAATACCCTTGGGAAAGGTATGAACCTCCTTATCCTTCCAGCTATGGGTTAAATAGTACCACAATTGTTCTTCTCAAAGGATGGCTTTGGCATTAAATAACCTACAAAGGTTGATATGCCATTAAACAAACAAACAAACATTAAAAATTGTTAAAATTTCTATGATTGTATCTATTACAATAACATTTGAAAGAAAAAGATAAAATGAATAGTATATAAAGTACAATTTATATATACATAGTGAAACTGTATAGATATTCTAGCCAAAGTACCTGGTCCATGATTGGACAATAAGGATTTTAGGAACACCAATAGTGAGATAGAAAGGAGGAAGAGAAGATAAAACTAAGTATAAAAATTATGTCCTTATTTGTTGCTGAAAGATTTCATCTTTTAATTCAAATGAAAAGTATTCTTTAATTTTAGGAATTGTTTTTTCTTTTTTCTTTTTTTTTAGTTTACATTGAAAATGATATATAAAAATATGTAATCGTATACTGGTGAAAGGTTTAAAACATTTTCATATTTTTTGTTGGGGAAGGTGTCGCCAATAATTTTTTTTTTTTTTACAATTAGTGTTCAGTTACAGAACAATTTCTTAGTCCATAATTTTCAAACAAGCAGCAAAGTTTTAATTCAAATTTTAATTTACCCTCTAAAAATTAGGTATTACAATATCCTTTTATTTTGGATATTTTTGTTTACATTTAAAATATTTTTTGAAAATTGTAACCTTAAACTTGTAAGTGGTATTGAAACATGATAATTCTATTTTTCTAAAGACTTTTTAAAGATATGATAAAAATTTAAATTCAGTTCTTATATGCCTGTTGAATTTGAGTGATTAAAAATGTATTTGTTTAATTTACTTTGTTTTTTACCCAATAAAAATGTAACAATGAAAAGAAGCTAAGAATTAAAAATGTGTCCTTATTTTTAGCAGGAAAATTTGACATATTAATCAAATAAAAAGTATTCATTTATTCTATAAAAAGTTTTTCTTTTTTTAAAAAACGTTTTTTAAGTTACACTGATTAAAAATTAATATATTTTGTCCTTAGAAATATGAAACATATTCATTTAAAAAGTTAGTTTTAGAGCTATCGATAAACAATACTTTTGTTTAATTTTTGTTATTTTTTTCTTTTCTACTTAACAAAAATGTAACATTATGGCTCATTGGCCTAGTGGGTAGAGTGTTCGCTAATAGTCTGGGAGACCTGGGTTCATTCCCAGGTTGTGTCATACCAAAGACTTTAAAAATGGTACTTGATACCTCCTTGCTTAACACTCAGCAATATAAGGTACATATCAAGGGTAAAGTGGAGCAATCCAGGGAAAGGAGTTGTGCCCTCCCCTACACCTCAGTGTAGTAGCTATTGAAAAGGGAGCCTTCTAGTCGCCCTCTTTACTTACAATAAAAAGAAGCTAAAAAATGTATCCTTACATTAAGAGAAGTTAAGTATAAAAAAGGGAAAATTTTTCGTATTGCGATTTTTTTTTTCGTTCATAATTAAAACAGCATTTTAAAAATGTACTCCTTTGTTTGAAATATTTTTTATGATTTTTTTGTTTTTGTTCTCCAAAAAATTAAGAATTATTTTTTTTTTAGTTTATTCAATTAATCCTACATTACAAAACAATAATTAAAAAAAAAAACATTATATTCAAATTTTGCCTATGAAATTACTGTGCTATTGAGACATGGCTGGGCCTAAGAAAACCTGAAAAGTTGTGCATGCTTTTCTGATGCTGCAAAGGTATGATGAGTCCTTACTTAACAATAGAGATATTAGTAATAGATATATGGTAACTACAAGAAACAAATTCGATACCCTTCAGGAGATATCTGAAACACTTAGTCCGAATGACAAATAGAAAAACTTTGTCAACACCTATCTAGAAGCAGCTGCAGAATGCATACCAACTAAACCAAGAGCCAAATGTAGAGTTTTGTAGGAGACACTAGCACTTAAGAAAAAATAAGATAACATGAAAACAATATCGTTGTGTAATAAAAGAAACCCAATAAATGCTAATTTATGGAAACTTCACAGAACAAAAAGAATACATTCAAGGTCAGATCAGTAAAATAAGAAACTTAGTAGAAGAAAGACAATCACAAATTGCATGGCAGACAATAAATGAAGTGAGTAAAAGGAGGAGTACCTCCAAAGCAAAACTAAAAGCTTCGAGCCAAGAAAAACATTTCATGTATCTGCTTATCACAAAAATTATTAATAGCCAACTAGACATAAAACTATGACAGTTTACTCAAGAATAACTCAACCTAGTACTGACAAAAATTAAAAGCGGAAAAGCTACCATCTTTGACAAAGCACCTCCAGAAGTATGGATGACAAGGAAATTTAATGACTTATTACTTTGATTTTTGCAACACTGTATATAACCAGAACACAATAGAGAGATGGACAAAAGGCTACATCCTTCCCTCAGAAAAGTCATCTCAGAATCACCAAGAATTACAAAGGCATAACTCTTACTTCTATTGCAGCAAAGGTTTATAATGCTTTTATAAAAAATCAGAACTGTCTTTGGAGAAATTGATCTACAACATCACTGATTCTAGTTGTCTTAATTTCTGAGATGAAGCTTAATGATTTTTATCATTAAGGGTTTTTGGACTATTGTCTTCATTGTTATTTCCACAACATTTCAGCCAATATATCCTCCAGCTTTCTTCAAGTGTTTGTCAAAGTCGGGAACCTTCCCTAAATCTTGAACTACGTCCTTTATTGAATTCACGGGGGTCACCTGTTCTGATTCCATTGGCCATAACCAGGTACAACAAGTGTTAAGTATGCCTGTATTGTTACTTGCCTGCAGTCAGTATCGAACCTGCAACCTCCAGATGAATTTTCTCCTTAGAAACTTAGGGAACCTACGCCTATAACCATTATGCTATGTGTCCTGCTGGACAATTCAGAGTGAATTTTTGGGACTTATAAACTTAATGTTCACAGATTCTAATGATCCATTGAATGATAGTTTGTGCAAAAAAAACTTGAGGCAACACACTTGTTTGTAGATTTCCCCCAGGCATTTGATTCTGTACATAGAGGAAAGATGGAGTAAATACTTCTAGTTTATGGTCTCCCCAAAGAAACTGTTATAACCATAATGATATGCTATGTTAACATGAAAGTCAAGGTCTGTTCACACGATGGAGACATAGAGTTCTTTGACATTGTTGCTGGAGTTCTGCAAGGGGATACATTAGCACCATGTCTGTTTATCATCTGTATAGACAATGTACTTAGTATGTCAATAGATCTAATAAAAAACAATGGATTATACTAAAAAAAGGCAAGGAGCAGATGATATCTTATAGAAACTATTGGGGACGCAGACTATGCAGATGACATAGCACTTGCAAATACACCTACTCAAGCTGAATCCCTGCTGCATAGCCAGAAGCAGGCAACAGGAGATATTAGTCTCCCTGTAAATGAGGACAAAATGGAGTAGTACATATGTTTTAATCAAGAAGGAGCCATCTCCACTCTGAATAGCAGTTCTCTGAAATCGTGGACAAATTAACATACCTTGGCAGCAGCATCTGATCTACTGAAAGAAATTTCAATTTACGCCTTGCAAAGGTGTAGACTCCTATCAAAAGGTGAACAATAATATGGAAATCTGATCAATCCAATAAAATGAAATGGAATTTCTTATGTGCAGGGGTTGTGTCAGATTTATATATATGTATACTGTTGTACTTTGTGCATTGAGATCTTATGTCTAGTTAAAGTTATTCTGTCAGTGTTTTTTCTTTTGACTAGGTATTGGTGTTGGTTGATTATTTTCAAGCAATATGAATGCTTTTGTTTCTTTTTTTATAGAATTTGTTCCCCAGATATCAGTTTGTATAATATTTTTCATTTACAAATTGTATCATCTGAAGTTTTTTCAGATCATCAAAATCATAGAATAGATATAAAACTATATATATATATATATATATATATATAAAGTCCAAAGGACTTTATTCTGCTGCTCTCTTGTCCAGTTTTTGTGCCCCTTGGCCTACTGGAGCCTTTTGACATTGTTTTGCTTCTTCAACAGTGCTTTCTTGACAGCAATTCTGCCATATAGACCAGCTTCACGGTCTTCTCACAGTGGATGTTGACACATTTTTTTTACAACATTGGTTCAGTTGTGTAATAATATTTGGATCAGTCAGCCTTCTGTCATGCAAGCTGGTGACTGATGAAATGGTCTTCAGCACAGGTAAAACAGGTAGTATCTAGCAAGCAGTAATTCAACACTGTATAGTCTAATGTGAGTTTAAATGGTGGTATAATGTAACTATTGGAAAACATTTTATAAATGCTCAGTACTAAAGAAGGAAAAGGTCTTCAAATCAATTTTTCAAAAGATATCTGGTTATACTAAGGTCAATGTTACAGAAGAAGACTTAGGTTGGCGACCATAGTCACAGTCAACCCAAAGGCTCCCTTTTCAATAGCTACAACACTGAGGTGTAGGGGCGGGCGTTACTCTTTTCCTTGGATTACTCCACTTTACCCTTGAGCTATACCTTATAATTCTCAGTGTTAAACAAGGAGGCATCAATTACCATTTTTTATAATAGAGTACTTATGTTTAAAAGGAATAAAATATTTCAAAGTTCTCAAAAATGGACCCTTTATTTTGATTACATCTCTTCAGAACATCATATCTGTAATGCTTACCTCCTTGCATTTTTGTAGGTTACTATGTTAAATTTTTTTTTCATAGTAGGTCCAAAGAGAGAATAAAGTACATAGTGGAGGTGCCTGTGGTGTAATGGTTATCCTCGTAGGAAATTGACACGGCGACACGAGTTCAAATCCTGGACGAGACTGATTGCATTTCACATAACACTAATATCCTTCGG
Organism: Sepioteuthis lessoniana; assembly: GCA_963585895.1. Taxonomy (NCBI): domain Eukaryota; kingdom Metazoa; phylum Mollusca; class Cephalopoda; order Myopsida; family Loliginidae; genus Sepioteuthis; species Sepioteuthis lessoniana. The sequence continues at coordinate 87,830,143 of OY757915.1, read as the reverse complement.
AAAGGTATGAATCCGATTATTCTCCCTCCAGCGATGGGCAAATAGTAGGACGGACTAGGTTCTTCAGCCTTGGTGAGGCAACTAGTCTAGGAGAAGGAAAACTCTTAATTCAAACCTGTTAAACTCCACTTAAAAAATAAATTGACCTTGTGTTATATCCTGCCCGAGCCAAGGAGTTGGTAAATATGATAAAGTACATATTTCAAAATGAATAGGTCCACTAAGAGATTTGTATTTTTTCAAGAAGTATGAAAGCTTTTAGTTGTTTCTTTTTTTATGGAATTTTTTCCCAGATATCAGTTTGTATGATATTTTTTATTGAAAATTGTATAATCTGGAGTTTTTTAACACCATCAAAATCAAAGAAATTACACTTAACTGTATACTGCAATTCAAAAAAATGTAGTTTACATAATCGAATGTAAAGATGTAAAGAAATATACATAGGGTTTATACAAGTGCTCAATACCAGAATATCCCTACACAAAAATAATATTAAGTTATCAGAAAATAGAAAACTATATGTGTCAAAACACCTATACAAATGCGGAAGTGGAACATTCAGAACAATACCAATATAACAGACTGATGACACATTACTCCAAATAAAAGAAAAAACTTAAAAGAAATTTTCAAACCACATTAAACAGAACTTAACAATACACACACACAAACACAGTCACTCAGGATGAAGATTTTTCTAATTTATGAATTTTTTTATTGTAAGCAATAGCAATTACATTGCTTTATTTGATATAAACAATATAAAAATTAGAATTCTCAACTACACAAACAGAAGGTATTTTTTTAATCAAATGATCTCTTAATCCTTATAAGGATGGAAAATTTTTTTAGAGTTTACAGCAAATTTATTGACTTAAAAATAAAAACAAGTACATAACTTGAATAGAAATAGAAATTTCCAAATACTAGTTATATATGTGTATATATATATATATTTGTATACTGAAATACGAGGTACATTCAATAAGTTTCCAGACATTTTTTGTACAGGCATTTAAGATTGTCATAGACTCTTGAAAATTCACTATGTTATTGCTATACATCTTATAAGATGACTGACCAATGTTTATGATTTCAGGTACAAATGAACAGCTACATCAGGAATTGGAATACACCCTACTAAAGCCTGATTGTCACAGCTGCTGAATTTCAAAAATGCAATCTGGACTGAGGACACTTTAGAAGAATGATATGCAATAAAATTGTGTTTTAAACTTGGAAAAAATTCCACAGAAACGTATGGAATGCTTCAGACTGCTTTTGGAGTATCTTGCATGAACCGAGCATCGGTTTTTGAGTGACATAAGAGATTCAAGGAAGCCAGGGAGTCTGTGAGGGATGATGAGAGGTGTGGGAGGAGTAAGGAAGTCAATACACCAGAGTTGATTGGCCAAAGGTTTAGGGTTAGGGTTGCAATGTTGAGGTTTTAAGGGAGTTCAGGAATAGATTCCGTTGGAAAAGGCCAGCACTCTTCAAATCGGGTCAGTGGCATTTCCACCAGGACAATGCACCAGTCTACAACTCCATCGTTGTCACAGACTATTTGACCAAGATGGACATCAAGACAGTTCCTCAGCCTCCCTATAGTCCAGGCCTTGCTCCCTGTGACTTTTGGTTATTCCCTAAGCTCATAGGCTGTCGTTATGAGACAATTGAGGAGATGAAAGAGGCTGTGACGAAGGTCATTGACATGCTCACACAAGAGGACTTCCATGGAGCCTTCCAGAAGTTGTTGGAACAGTACAACAAGTGCATTGCAGCTGGAGGAGATTACTTCAAAGACGAGTAGAGTTTAATGTGTGTATTATCAATAAAAGTGCCCATACGAAAAAATACATGTATATGGAAAGGAATATAGATCAATGTATGTATACTTATATATATATATGAATGTATACTTTTATGTATATATATACAATTACCCATAAGTATAAAAGTGTATCAATAGATGGGTCTCTCTCTCTCTCTCTCTCTATATATATATATATATATATATATATATATATATTATTGGCCTAGCGGGTAGAGTATTTGCCAGTAGCCTGGGAGACCAGGGTTCAATCTAACATTGATTATACTAAAGACTCAAAAAATGGTACTTGATGCTGCTTTGCTTAACACTCAGCATTATAAGGTATAGCTCTAGGGTAAAGTGGAGTAATCCAGGGAAAGGAGTAGCACCCTCCCTTACATATAGTGTAGTAGCTAATGAGAAGAAAGCCTTCAGGTTGCCCTTGACAACAGTTGCCAATTTTACTTACTTTATATATATATATATATATATATATGTGCATGTTTTTGTATACATCAATATGTATATAGATATATATATGCTTATGTCTCTCTCTGTGTATGTCATTCATGTGTGTGACTTACAAATCAAGCAGGGAAACAATGCACATGTCAGCACATTGACTCGCACCATTCAACCAACAAAATCAGATACTTTTTATGGATTTAAACTGCTTTGTCATGTGTATACATAACAAAGTAGTTTAAATAAATAAAGCAGTAAGTGCTGCAAACTAGCACTTACACAAATATTGAAAATTTTTTTACTCACTATAGTGGGAAATTGAGTAATAACTTTTCAAAAGAATCTTTTTGGGTTTTTTTGATAAAATAAGCTTTATATATATATATATATATATATATAGATACACATGAGCATTTTCTCCCTATGAAGCCATTTAGTCATGTTGCTAAAGATGCTCTAAACAAATGAACCATATAATATAATTCTCATTAATAGGCAACACTTATTCTGGAGATGCTCTAAACAAATGAGCCCTATTATATAATACTTATTAATAGGCAACACTTATTCTGGAGATGCTCTAAACAAATGAACCGTATAATATAATTCTTATTAATAGGCAACACTTATTCTGGAGATGCTCTAAACAAATGAACCGTATAATATAATTCTCATTAATAGGCAACACTTATTCTGGTGATGTTCTAAACAAATGAACCCTATAATATAATTCTCATTAATAGGCAACACTTGTTCTTCTCTGAAAAAAATATTATTACTCACCTTTTTATAGCATCTTGTTGGCATAGCTTAGAATATGATGACTGTATTCTCTTCAGTGGAGTAAGACCATTCTAAAAAGAGGTGTCCTGGTTATAATTTTTTACTCATGATTATCATTAGTTACTTGAAACCAAAAAACTGCATGCAAACTGAAATAATCACTTGAAACCATATAACAATTAGTATTAGATAGGAATATTTGATATTAAACAACTGTAAATTATTTATATTATGAAGAGTTTCTTGAAGGTATAATTATTTACATATGATTATCATCATTAGCAACTTGAAATCATAAAGTTGTTTACAAAAAAAAAAAAATAGATAAAAAGCAGACTGCCTTATGCATTAAGTAAGTCAACAAAGATCAACATCCCTAAAAACAATCAACGTACATATCACTAATGAGAAGCATCTTCTAAATGTGTCTCAGCTAGGTTTGTTTTTAAGCATTTATTTCATCTTTGTAAACTACATAAAAATTCAATACTAGCATAAACCTCATATACTCATAAAATCCATACTTTTTGTACAAAATTAGTTACCTTCTTGTAATAAATCTCACTTCTTAAATTGATAGTTTCTTTCACAACAGTTATTGTGTCATAAATTAGGTTGGCTAGACCTCGTGTCATATCCTTCCCAAGCGGAGGGGTTGGGTAAATATGATAAATTAGGTTGGCTAGAAGTTATTACTTATAAACTGTAAGATGGTCATCATCAAAAAATGAAGGACATTGAGTTGTTTTTATTAAAGTTTAGAATAATTATTTGTATCTAAAGGACTGTTTATATTTTTGTTTGTTGACTACATGTTACTGCTTTGTATACACAATAATGTGTACAGAAGACAGCTTCTGGTTCATTTGGAGATCAGATACCTTTGAAAACTCATAAAAATTATGGATAAACATTTAATTCAATTATTTTTCAGACTAGAAATACACTGATCCTGTAACCAGGTTTGGTTATAGGGGAGTTTTTCATGTAGTATGTCTTGGGTAGAATAGCTTGGTGGAGCCTAGCCCTGTTCAGTTTTCCTTCTCTTAGACTGTTTGTCCTACCAAGGTTAAAGAACCCAGTTTGCTCTACTATTCACCCATAGCTAGCAGGAGAATAATTGGATTCATACCTTTTTAAAGGGTATTAGTGTTTTGTGAAATGCCATTTCATATGCTTTTATGCAATGGTTTTACTTCTGTAAACAGTTAATTTCTTACATTCTGCTAACTTCAAAGAAAGTGTTTTTAAAATAAATTTTTGAAACCATCAAAGTTATTGACACTCAGTACAGTTTTATAGAAAAATACTGGAATTTTATTACTGCAACTTTAGTTGACTTTTCACTGAAAATTAAACTCAATAAATTCATTTTCATTAGGCTCCAACATTCTGTACAAAAATCATAATGTCATGTTTTATCCTAGTCACTTAGACTTTATAATAAGTACAGTTTGTAAAGAATTATTTTCAACCATTTCTACAATTTTCCAAACAGTCTGGTATGGAATTTTTAACTTTTGACCTGTCCTTTTTGTGGATCTATGTGAGCTACATAGGTAACAAGTATGACATGTTCCAATTGTTTTTCAAATACTGGTTTTTCACGAGATACAACATTTCTGAATGCAACAATTGTTAATCATTTAAGTGGGCTTTTATCACATAGGGATTAGAAAAGCTAAAAACAGCATAACATATTTTATTATTTTTGGTCATTCCTATTTCAATTATCTCATAAGACACTTGTAAACTGAAGCGGGTTTTTATCACATAAAGTAAGTAAGTAAAGTTGGCGACTGTAATCGAGGGTGACCCAAGAGTGACCCGAAAGCGCCCTTTTCAAAAGCTACTCCACCAAGGTGTAGGGGAGGGTGCTACTCCTTTTCCTGGATTGCTCCACTTTACCCTTGATCCTTACCTTATAATGCTGAGTGTAAAGCAAGGCAGCATCAAATACCATTTTTTGAGTCTTCGGTATGACTCGACCTGGGATGGAACCCCAGTCAACTGGGCCATTGGCAAACACTCTAATCATTATGCCAATGTCTGGTATATTGGTTTAACCTTTAAAATGTATTAAGAATAAAAAAAACAACAAAGAGCTTATTTCTGGAAAAAGAAATTTTATTTTTCAATATTTCAATATTTTTTAAAAGTGTATACAAAACGAGGGAAAAAAAACATGGTGTAAGACAATTGCACAACATTTTTTCATTTTTTTAAACTTTATTTTTCTTGGAATTAATAGAAATAAGTCTGGACTGGCGATTGTACATTAAATTCTTCATCCCACAGGATTTCTTAGAGTTGATTCCTGCAAGCCATATTGAAATGTCAAGCCATTCAATGAGAACTGACCATCTGTCTGACAGGCCAGCTGGCTGTCCACTAAATTTAGTATTTGAATGTCAAGCACTTTAGTGAGACTGACCTACTGGCTGTCCACTAACTTTGGCATGGAGGTGACAATATGTTTCTACAGTGTTAGGCACACGGTACCCATACAGAAGGGAATGACTACCCACAAACTTTATGCTCTGGTTTGGGGGGGGGGGTTAAAGAAAAAAAACAAACAAACAAAACAGTTAATTTATAAAAAAATAAAGTTATAACTCTTATTTGAAAAAACAAAGTTAAATCAGTACACTCTTTAGTGATTTGAAAATCTAAAAAGATATGCCCGTTCTAATAATCTTAATTTTAGTCATTTTTTTTTTGTCAAAAAAGAATACTTTTTATATTTAGAGCTCATATATATAAAGCCAATATAGAAAATAATGAGACTGATTTTTTTCAGGTTGGTAACTTTGATTGAAAATCAACTGATCAATGTTGAACATGTTTGAATACATTAATATTTAATTGAATAATCTTGGATTATTACAAGTGTGTTTTGTCAGGCATGTTATGAAAATGGAACAAGAATGTTACTCTTCACTCTGTGAATGAGTTTTTGACTCCAAAGAATATTCCTGTGGTATCACAACCTTCTCCTTATGACACTGATCTTAATTGTGACTCAGTTGTTCCCAAAAACTTAAAACTCAGCTCTGTGGTCAGCATTTTGGAATTTACAACAGGCTGTGATGAACGCACTGAAGGCAGTGTCAGGTGAAGGCTTACAGCATTGTTTCCAAGAGTGGGAACAATGTCTTTGTTAACATGTGGCTTCCCAAAGGAACTATTTTGAAGCAGATAAAATAGATTTATAATTAAGTTGATAATATTTTTTTTTACTTAATCAGTCTCATTACTTTCTAGACAGAGTGCATATATAAGAAAAAAATTAAATATTAATATTTGTAAACATCTAGAATCATGCTTAAATGTTTTTGTTTTTTTTTCCATCTTTCTTTCTTTGGATTAACTGATAGCATTTTTTTTAAGTGATAATAACAATTTAAAAAATTACGCCTATATTTTAAGTTCTATAAACCTGGGTCTATGAGCATTACATGTATTTTTCTTATTATTAAATATCTGAATGAAAAAAAAAAATCAGACAGTATAACTTATTTTATTCTAATTTGATAAATAGTCTAGATTAAAAGTGTAGTAAGAGTAACCCAAAGCCAATTTTTTTTTAGACCTAATACTAAAACTTTTCTTTTTCCCAATGATACCTGCGCATCAGAAAAATAAGGTCTGAAAAAGTTTAGCTCCAGGTTACCCTTACTGCACTTTTAATCTGGACTATAAACCTTATTTCATGCTAATTTGTTTAAGTGATGGGCTTTTGAGCTAGGCTGAAATAATCAAAAATTTCTGAGACAAAGGACATCAAAAGATTTGCTCGTTTATATGTCTTACAAGGATCTCATTACTACTGTAACTCAGCTGTTGATTTATTAATAGCTGAAAAGTAGAATTTGTGAGCTTAGATGTCACATCTCAGTAGTTAAGCAATTTATGTGCCTCAGTTTGGCACTGGAAGCTGGGTTTTTTGTAATTGTTATTTCATCACTTACTCTAATTTACTTTTAAAATATTGTCATTTTTTTTGTATAAACAACTAAAACATCCAGGAAAGAAATTAATACATTTTATAAAGTTTTAAAAAGGGAAATAACATTTTATAGAATTTTGATTTGATTTGATTTCCTTACAATTTAATTAATTAAAGTTCATAAAATCAATCACCACCTCTGTCCTATAATCGTTGTTAATAATTTGCATGTGTATTTCATACAGTAAATATAACAACCATTATGGGACAAAGGTAATATTATTTATAAGGATATAATTTTTTTTATTGGTACCACAAAAACAAAAATGAGGGCACCTGATAACAACAATAACAACAACAATAATAATAATGAATTTTGTTTTTATGTGCAATAGATTTTTTTAAATTATTTTTTTAAGAAAAAAAAAAAAAGAAAATGAATAAAAAAAACAAAACAATAAAAACAAAAAGTTGTGTATCTGACTTGAACAAGTGGTTTAGTCTATGTTAAAAGTGCAAAAAAAGGCAATCCAAAGCCAAAGTTTTTTTTAGATTTTTTTTATCATGCAGATATCATTGGGGAACAAGAAAAGTTTGCTAAATGGGACAAAGCCTGATTCATTTACCAAAAGATTTTTGTTCCCCATTACATCAGAAAAATAAAGTTTAAACAAATTTAGCTTTGGGTTACCCTTAGTGTGCTTTTAACCTGGACTATGTAAGACAGATGGAAAAGCAAGAGATTTAAATTGTGCATTCATGGTAAAAAAGAAAAAAAATGATAAATATCTAGAAAATATCTTTCAGGGATTCTGTTCACTGCTGAGTTTACAATTAGGGATCACTTTCCCAGTTGTGATCAATCAGTCTTAATCAATAAATGCAAGAAAGGTAAGTTGAACAGCAGAAAGATTTTTTTTCTTTGTTTCAAAGTGAATTAAAAAAAAATCAAAATATAAACTCAAAATTTCATTTGATATGGCAAAAATAAAAGTAAAAAAATAGTTCAATTCAGATTAACATCTTCACCTTTCTTATTTTTATCCCAGATGATTCAATGTGTTTCCCCACCCCCAACTCAGTTTTAGATACTATAGATTTTACAAGTATAAAGAAATTTAAGTGGTAAATATTGTGAAAAGCATTCTTAAGGGCTCAATGCCAAGTTTATATTGATGTAATTAAGATAATCTTTAAGGAAAAAAAAGTTTCAAAGTTCTTTCTTATCTATTTTAAAATTTCTGTTGTCAATTAAAAATTGTAGTTATTATAAATCCCTCAAATAGAAAAGATATTTATCAATTATAGCTTTATATTTTCTTATGAAATTAATATTGTAATGAAAAATTTCACAGAATTTTGTAGATTTTTTTAAAAGTAACACTTAGATTTATCAGTTTAAACTTTCGTTTTTTGTCTGGACTGTTAATCCTAACTAAATAAGATTATGTTATTATTTTACACCTTAGGCTAATTGATAATGTTTAACTAAATCTGAATAAATAATGATTTAATTTTTCTTTTGAAGTTTGAAAATTTAAGTTGTGTATGTTTAGTTATATCTTGAAGCAACATAGTTTCCACACTAACTATTGTTAGAGATGCTCTCTTGATGAGAACCCTTCTTTTCCTATGGAAAACAAAGTTTTATGTTGAAACCTTCTGGATCAATAAGAAGTTTTACAAAATTTGATAGTTTTGTTTGATTGTCTATAAAGGACAGTGATATCTTTAACCAATTCTGTAGAATCTACCTAAATAAATAGATAGTTGTTTGTTAGTTTTTAATGGATATCTAATATAGAAATGGACAGAGAATGAAAAAAAACTTTTGAAGCTAAGAAATGAAATGAGGATGGAAAACTTGATTAGATATAGGAATCCTCCAATTAATAGGGTTCTGATTAGTACATGGCTTTTTTTATTAACTTGATAGCATTTTTTTAAATCCAAAAATTGAGTAGCACATCAAAAGATTTGTTTTTTTTAAGTAATTAAAGACTGGTTTAAAATAATTTAGTTTTCCATAAAATAAATTTTCTATTTTACTTCTTCCAAAAAGGATTTTTACAGGATCTCTGATGAGTGTGTGCGCACTTTTGACAACAGCGACAAGCAAACCAAACTAAGATTTTTTTTAAAATCTACAAAAAGAAAAAAAAGCTTTCCTAAACAGATGAAAGAACGTAGAACAACTGGAAAAGTCTTTGATTTTAATGAACTGGATGAAGAAAATGTCAAAGAATCAATAGATTCTCAGGAGGTTAATGACAATGGACTGTATAATTTAGAAAGAAATAGAAAGAAAAAGTAAATTTATTTTATCCATGTACAGTATATTGATTGAAATTTCACTTGTTCTTGATTTAATGTTTCTGTTCCTTTATTGTCTAACTTGAACTGATTCATATATCTTAAAACAATGATGAGGTGCTTAGCTATTGAGAGATAATTCTGAGAGTTGTCATTTTCAGAAATCCAGTACTCTTCAGATCCCAATGATGCCAGGTTAGTGAAGGTCTATTGTATAAAAACAGATACAAGAGGATAGAGAAAGCACTGGGAATTGTTCAAACAACTTGGGTTTAACCATCTAAAAAAAAAAAAATGATGCAGGTATATTATACCAGAAAATAAAACAATATACAAGAAGACAGACTCTTACAAATTCAGCATTATTGAGACCTTTGGAGTGTTGAATGATAAAGGTTTACTGTTTTTCATTAAAAAATATACAAATTGAAGATGTGAAACTTAAATATAAATTTTATGTAGTAAAATGGAGTAGAAGCTGGATTTTGTATGAAATGAAAGCTACTGAGAACAAGATATAATGGATTGTGAGAATATGGAAGAAAATTTATTGTTTACTAGTTTAGGAGAATGTGTGAAGAAATTTTTAAATAAGATTTTCAAAGTGGAAATAGAATAAAAATAATGGAGTTGAAGATGTTCATCTGATGAATTTAATATTTTGAATAATAAGTACAGAAAACAAAAAGTAAAATCTTATAAGTTTAGATTTTTGTTACAAAACAAAAAGAATTTAGCATAAATTTAAAATCATTAATTTTTTTTTTTTTGTTTTAATCTCAGACATCAACAGATTTCTAAAATAATTAAGCAAAGATTTAGCTTATTAAAAGTAAAGATTATTTCAGTGATTTTTATTATATTTTTAAGATTAAAAACTTGTAAGAAAAAAGTTAACAGTAAATATAAATCCTTAAAAATTAATTAACAAACCTTAATTATGAAATTGTAAAACAATCCCATTTTCAGTAAAAGAAATTTCTTAAAGCTGATAAAATTTATAAGTATGTTAAAACTTAAATTTGAATTTTTTTTTTCTTTTTTATAATTTTCAAGTATTTTAAAAATTTTTTAAAAATATCTTAACCCTTAATGAAAATATTGATATTTTTCTAAATTTACAAATAAAAACAATATATCACTAGCACTTTCAAAGAAAACAAAAAAATATATTTAAAATTTCCCCATAAAAAGAGTTTTAAAAATTGCACCCTCAAAAAGAAGAAAAGTAAATAAAATAAGTTTTTCTCCACCAAAGCATACAAATATGAAGTGGTCCTAACAAGAAAATCTTTCATTGCACACAATCAAACATATAAATATTGAAAAATTTCACAAAAATACAGAAACAAAAAAAGGTTTTTCACAATGGCAAATTCCATTTCTCAATTTAACAGACAGGATTTTTTTGTTGTGTTTCTTTTTTTTTTTCCTTTTTTTTTTCCTTTTTGTTTTGTTAGGACAGATAAGAAATTTAAAAAATGGTATTTTGGCAATAAAATCATTTGTGAATGTCCACAAAGAATGGTTAGTATGGACACACGAATATTATGTATATATTTACATACAGACATATAGAATTTATTGAATATAAAATCGTTTTTAAATACATCTTTAAAAAAAACAAAGAAAAAAAAAAACAAACAGAATCATGACAATTATCATTCAGCTCAAAACAGTTTTATATGTGTATATATATATTTTTGTTTTTTACTTTTAAAGTTTTATTATTCATCCATAAGCAAAAAGTGAAAAAAATGTTTTAAAGATTTATTTGAATTTATTCAGAGGGAAGGGGTTATTTTTTTCTTCTCTCTCTTTCTCTCAATATAAAATAATAATAATAGTAGTGATTGGTGTTAAAAAAAAACCTTGAAAAATAAATCTCAAACTACTTGCAAATATGTAGTTTTATTACTTTTATTAATTTTTCTAAGAAACAAATGTATGTATGTCATTATATATATATATATATATATAACCCAGAAAAATACCAAATTATGAGCATAAAGTATGGATTTTGGGTCCATAATTTGATATCTTTCTAGTTTATATACTTGCTCTGGCATATTAGTATCAATTACTTTGTATGCAAACATTTCTCATTTGCATATATATATATATATATATTTGTGTGTGTGAGTTTGTTTGTATTTGTAAATGGATCCTTACCAAATTTTATATGGAGGTCCAGATGCTTTATAGAATAATGCATAAATGAAGAAAATCTGGGTCTAGACTCTCTCTCATATATTTATGTGTGTGTGTGTGTGTGTGTGTGCGTGCGTGAAGTGCTACCTAAAGTTTAAACAGATTTATCCAGAGTTTCTCCATGCTTCACACATCTCTTGAAAGGTGCCCATCACAAAATAAAAGCAACTCATTCACTATCAATTTTTCTTTTTTTTGAGGAAGCCATTTCACACCCTAACTTCCCTGAACATTTGGATGGCACTGTGAATCCTTATATCTATCTATGATATACATGCTCTTTCTCTCTCTCTCTCACACACACACTCATTATATATATATATATATATATATATATATATATATATATATATAAGTATTGTTTGGTCCAGTAAACCGGAGTTGGGAGTATTTCCATCAGGACAAGAAAACTATTCAAAAGTGAACATTTAAATTTTCCTGGTAAAGAGCTCAATATAACAGACATTACAGAGCAATAATTTCATTTAAGAATGTGTTTTTTCTTAATGAAATATATATATATATATATATATATATATATATATATATATATTACTCTACAAAATTTGTAAATTTTGTTCAAGAATATGCGTATATCCTTTTTAATTTGTCAACCAATCAGTGACAAAAAAAGAAATAGTATTTTGGCTCACAAAACTTGTTACCATGAAAGTATTAAAATTAATTTTCCTATTAATCTGCTTATGTAATTTATCAATACAATAGAGAAATATGTCACAAAACACCATTGTAGACATTTTCCATTTACACTACATATATTAATAAACAGTAAAGAGGTTTATTAGATAAGGCATCAAATTTTAAAGAAATCAACTAGCTCTTCTCAAGAATTGAGGACTCCAAGTAGCCAATAACGCATATATAAAAAGTTTATACATAAAAAAATTCCTTCATTTATGCCAAGAATGATGATAGCTCTAGGGTAAGATATCTTACTGTCGTAAAGTCAGTTGGGTTTCAATCCCAGCTTAAAGCATCTTGTCAGTCTAGCCACACTGAAGAGTTGTGATACAATGAAACAGTCTGTCTGTGGATGACTATATATATATATATATATAGTACAACTTCTGTCCTATAATAATTGTTACAATGAATGTATGAAATTTATGCAAATGTAACAACTGTTATAGAGATAAATAAAATTAGAATCTTTTCTAATTTATAAATATGTGGCAAGAATGTGTTCATCTAATAAAACTAGTCTCATGCAGATTCATATTTTAGTTTTGTAAATGTTGAAAGTGCTACATTTAGGCAAGATATAGCAAATTAGAATTAAAAATGAAAATGTATATAAAATTCTTCTTTTTTAAATATAAGAAAAAAGTCCTTGGGTTGTAATATGCCAGTAGACCATTTCATCAAAATGCACTTCACCTCCAAGTTATAAATTCATAAATAAATTTATCATTCCTTCTCAAAACAAGATAAATCTGTCAATCATTATTCATTTTTGATTAGTGTTTCTTTTATCTTAATTATAATTGGTTTTCATAACGAAAACTCAAAACAGTCATTCTGTGGCTATTAGAGAATGCTATGTAGAGAAATTAAAAAATATGTTTGAAGCAAGACTCAAACTCACATCAAGCTTGGATCAACAAATTTCCCCCTGTCAGCTCTAAAAATTTTTTACACAATTCTATTTTTTTCATTATATCTTATGCTAAATTTTGGATATGTTTAATACATCATTGTTTATTATATGCCATAAAATATGGTCAAGATATTTATTTACATTATAGAGTACTATACTTTATTTGCAGTTATGATATAAATTCTATACACAGAATATGACTTGATACAGAACATAATGCCAACCAAAAGTGGCTTTTAAATGAGTTTATATATAAGATCAAAATAATACTTAAAAAGAGAGCAATATATTTTAAATCCAACTGGTAATCATTTTTAGAGGTGGGAGATTTATTTTTCAAGAGAAAATTGATTATCATAGAATATATTTTTATATAAGGAATGTTACTGAATCTTAATGCAAAAAAAAAGCTGATGAAGAAGTGAGATACTGGACCCAATGAAAGAGATAAAAGTGGAATAATCAGCCAGTAAAAAAAAAAAAAAAAATAATACCATTCTGAAAAGTTAGTGCAACATGCAAAACAGTAGATCCTTTAAAAATGTCCTGATGACAGCCAAGATATGGATATATACATGGAATGATAAGTCAGTCTAGTAATGACCATTCTGTAAAACAATGCTAAGAATAAACAAGAAAATGGTCTTTTGGAATGTTTCCAGATTGAAGTCAGGCTATGGAATCACAGGTATGGTACAGTTTCATTTGAGTTTTTTATTATTATCATTATTATTATTACTATCATTTGCTTAAAGACGACCTTTGGTGGCCATTAAACTTAACATCAAGTCCCATATTATTTATAGAAACTATATCAATTCATTTTAAATAATTAACAAGTACTCTATAATTAGCATATAATAGTTACCTCATTTGTGGCCCAGCGGTTAGAGTGTTCGCCAATGGCCCGGGAGACCTGGGTTCAATCCCAGGTCGAGTCATACCAAAGACTTTAAAAATGGTACTTGATACCACCTTGCTTAACACTCAGCATTATAAGGTACGGTTCAAGGGTAAAGTGGAGCAATCCTGGGAATGGAGTAGCGCCCTCCCCTACACCTTGGTGTAGTAGCTATCGAAAAGGGAGCCTTCGGGTCACCCTCGACTATGGTCGCTAACTTTACTTTACTAGTTACCTCATTTGAGAAATTAGAATATACAAATCTCAAATTTGGAAATTGCTTTATTCTATAAGAACAATTTAATGCAAGTAAAAATTTTGCTACAATTTACCATTTTGTTATGTTATGGTAACAGGCAAAAATTGTACCATTATTTTAAGTTTTTTTAAAACCACCCAAATTATTTCATCTGATGTTGTGGAAAAAATACTAGATTTTTTTAATAAAAAATCCTTTTATGAAAAGAAAGTTGAAATATGTGATATCACTGTTGTTCAATAAATCGTAATGGAAAGAAAGAGAGAACAGTATTAGAGAGCGAGCGAGAGGGGGGGGTTAACTTGCTAAAGAATAGGAAAAAAAAAAAAGAAAAAAGAAATGTTATGAAGACAGCCAGAAGAGAAATAAATCTGTGTGTGTATATGTGAAGAGGAGTTGATAAGGAAAGAAAAAGATTGAGAGAAGATAGAGTTGATAAAGAAAAAGTCTGAAAGAAAGAAAGAGAAAAATGATCTCTCCCGGTTGACAAAATCAGAAAAGTAATCTATCATACATTTGTGTAAGTTTGTTTATTTCCAAAAATAAAAAAAAAAATTAATATGGACCACTCTGTAAATGTCAAGAGGTTCAGTTTGACGAACTTTTTATCTAGAATGTCACAAACACACTGGATTTCATTTTCAAAACCATCCAAAGGGAAACAAAATAAAACAAAATTTGGGGAAGACATTGATATCATCATTAATTTCAACTAATATTTTCTTAAATCTTTCATTTTTTTTAGTTGCTTTTTTTAAAAGTGTATTATTGACTTCATTCCTTGCTATCATAGAAACGACAATTGACTAAAGTGTGTTGCGATAAAAAAAAATCAATTAAAAATGAAAAAGTGAAAGAAAATGCTAGTTTGAATTAACAATAATGATTGGTAATACTAAGAATAAAAATTAACAAAGGTTATTGACAGGTTAATGACCATATGAAAAATTTGATCACTGATAAACTAAAATAGAAATTCTTCAAAGCTGTAGCTATGTCAGTACTAGTGTATGGTTGCACCACTTGGACTCTAATGGAATACCAGGAGAAAAAGCTAGATGGAAACTACATGAGGATGTTGAAGCTGGAAGAAGCACCACCACAAAACAGCAGCCGTATGGTCACTTACCTCCCATCTCACAAACCATCCAAATAAAAGGAACAAGATATATTGAGCACTACTGGAGAAATAAGTGAAGTTTGCCAATGAACTCCAACACATGGGTACACCAGTGTTGGCTAATCAGCAAAAACTCACATTCATCAGTTCTGTGCTGACACTGGATGCCTTCTAGAGAACTTACCGAGAGTGATGGCTGATGGGAATGGATGGTAATAGAGAATCAAGATACTCTGTGAGGTCAGCATGCCTTGATGTTGATAATAAAATAAATGAAGCCTCTTCAGATGAGTATACATTTTTTTAAATGATTCCCGTTTTAAAAATCCAATGTTTCCATGGATGCAAAGAAAATGAGTGGAAAAATATCGCAGACAACTAAGAAACTTCAACTAGAAGATAGTTTATCATAAAGTCAGACTATATTTTCATGAAACCTTTAGTAGACAGACAAAAGTTAAGATTCTTTCTATTGTATATATCTTTTACAAGGAAAATAAGTACTACCTTAGTCCTATAATAATTGTTACATTCGCAAATATATTTCATACACTAAATCTAACAATTATTATAGGACAGAAGTACCACTTTTCCTAAAAAAAAAAAAAAAGCAGCATAATTCAGGCACAATTACCATCGATTTTTTTTTTTTTTTAAATTTTTTTCATTATTTTCCTCTGATTCAAATGGTCACCAAACTGAATTCTTCATTTCCTGGACAACATCAAGTATCCTGCCTGCATTTTATAAATAATATTTTGTACTTCTTTCATCTTTGAAAAATAAGAGATAAATAAATTTAAAAAAAAATAGATTAAATTTTTCTGTTGGCAAATTGAATCTTGCCAGGTTTATATGCATTTTTTTTAAAAATTTGCTGTCTTAAAAATGAGAGCAAAAGAGAGAGAGAGAGAAAAGTTTAAAATTCATCTTTATAGTTTTATGATTTATGTGTGGGGTTGAGGGAGAAATTTTTCTTTCACTTAAAAAAAAAAAAAAAAAAAAAAAAAAGAAAAAAAAAAAGAAGGAAGCAAACATCAATTGCACTCATCCCATTATGTTGAATAATTTTAAGATTCTTGGCATAAAATTTTTTTTAAGTTCAAGGTTATAACATTTTTTTTCAAAGTCATTCATTTAATTTTAAATCAGAAGTCATAAAAAACATTTTTTTTTAATTTTCCAAGATGTACTAGAAACAGGTTTCTTATACACGCATTTTTTTAAACAAAAAAAAAAAAAAAAAAAAAAAATACCAGTGCACCATGGGAATGGTTAAAAAACTTTTTATCAAGTATGGTGGTGTGGAATGTAAATATGGAGAAACGTGTGAGACAGACTCTTGGGATAGAAACATGAAAGTCAAACGAATGTTTTTTCTTTTTTTAAATAGATAAATGAACTTAAAAGAAAATAATTCACATCTCAATGTTAGCTGAACAACCAGAAACAAATAGGATTTTGTATGATACTTCTATAAATCAAAAGAATAAAGTTTGCACCTTCTGTTCTCTTAGATCTTAAAATACTATAGACGCTTCAGTAACCACTAGGCCATCATTTAGGCAACTTGAAAAAAATCTGTATTTAGACATGGTAACACTAGTCATTTAAAGTTTTCCCAAGAACTCCCACAATATTCACTTTGTCTTTTTCATAATAATATATATTGGGATAAAAAGACAGTAACTATGCATTGCATGATTAAAGTGTTTATTATATTAAATGTAAATAGCTGAGAGACTACAAAAAGAGAGTATAAATTAATTACAGGCTACCGTTGTTAATGTAGAAGCAAAAATATATAAGTATACAAAATGTAAGTAAAAATGACTGAGTCTGTAAGGAGGTTCAATATGTAAGTCAGTATGTCAACCAAAATTGGTCAGTTTTATTCTGTAGATCTAGCTTGACAATTTTCATGGATATCATATTTCATTCAGATTAAAAATAGATTAAAAATAACACTTGATAGAGTACATAAGATAATTTATAAAACCAAGGAACCAAAGATTAAGAGAAATGGAATTACTTTATCTATACATACATAAATATATATATATATATTACTAAGAGTCTCATATTTATATATATATATATATATATATATGTAACCATAATTCAGAAAAAAAAAAAAGAATATTACAGAGAGATTTTTATTAGAGCAATGCTCATAGATGCTCTAATTTAGGGGATAAAACAATTTTCAGTCCAATTTACAACTGAGAACTTTTTCACCAGTCACTAATTCTCAGGATCATGCTGAAAAATCATTTATTTTATACAAATATTTATTTTTTAAACATAATCTCATCACACTTAATTTAGTAGTAAATATCAGTCACAATGATCAAACATTATACAGTGAAAATTTCAGTTCAAAATTTAGCTAATGATTATGTAAAATGCTACAAACTTATTGATCCACTCTCATGTGTGTGTATGTGTGAAGTCATAAAATCCCTTGCAATACATATCTGATAATCACATTATTCCCAATAACTTTGTGGAGTCTGTATACGCCCTAAATGAATTCTTTTTTGATATACCAAATTCTTGATATAATATAGATAACTAATTAGAATCCTTCACTCCTTCCTAAATAAAAGCATCAATATCATCACAATTATGATGAGAACCCAATCAGTTCATGGCTCGTCTAATTCTTATGTAATGTGTACTATTAGGTCAAGTAGAAGCAGTTGTATATTGTTTTTACAGATGTTACAAGAACAAAACATCTTGACTACAGTGAATCATGTGAACTGATTGGTCAACAAGTTCTAAATCATACCTCTTAAAAGGCAAACCAGGTTTATGCATGCAAATAAAATAGCCAGATGTTCTAAAATATGTAAATAATGTTTGCATCTATAAACAAGTTGTTACCAGCTGTTTTGATTATTTTCTTTTGGTGGAAATATTTAAGAGATATAATGTTGATTGTTTGGAAGAAAAGCATTGTTTGTGAATAGAAAATCAATTAGAAAAAAAAAAAATCACAATAATACACACAAATAACTAAAGTGAAAATTTATGACACTAAAATTAATGAAATAAATAAAAAATATTTAATTCTCAATCACAGTTATGAATTAACTTTTAAAATTCTACTTTGCTATATTTTTATTTCTAAGTTTATGCATTACTTGACAAAGAGTCTTGAATCAATTTGCACCATTTTCAAAATCAACTTAAAAATTTTATACATTTTCTCATAGGTGTAAAACAATAAGACTTACATGGTTTGAAGACCTATAAAAACCTATATTTTTATTTCTTATCTTATGTATTATTTGTCTAAAAGTACCCATTCAAATTTAATTCCCACTATTTTTCAAAACAAACAATGAGACAGTTTGTAGATCTATTTAAGAGCTATCTACTCATTAAATTTAATTTAAAATTTCGTAGTTCAATACAAAGTAAAATAAAAAACAAGATTTGTAGCTATCAGCACAAATTACAGCAAACAAAATTTTTGTTTGCAATTATGTCAGAATGCTTCACAAGGGCACAAAAAGTACAATTTTTGTCCACTCTTTAGACAACTAAAGTAGATGTGCATTCAGAGTTTAAGAATTTGTCTCAAAGCCATTATCTTGTATGTCTCAAATAAATTAATCTAACGAAATCCTTCAAATGTCAAACTGAGTTTATATTTTCCATACATTATGTACATTGTAAACTCTGAATTCTCTTTCTACGTGTTCTCTGTCTATTAATTATAATTAGATATATTTTTGTTACCTAACTGTATACCCACTTTTTATTTGTTTCTTCTTTGTGGGATTTCTATAATCATACAACTTACATCAGTAGATTAGCACTGAATTATTACTCATATATATATATATATATAAGTTGTCAGTGACCTTAGTCGAGGATGATCCAAAGGCTCCGTTTTCAATAGCTACTACACCTAGGTGTAGGAGAGGGTACTACTTCATTCCCTAGATTGCTCCACTTTACTCTTGATCCTTACCTTATAATGCGGAGTGTTAAGCAAAGTGGCATTAAGTAGCATTTTTTGAGTTTTTGGTACAACTCAAACTGGGATTGAAACCTGGACTCCCGGACCATTGGTGAACACTTTACTCATTAGGCCTATATATATATATATATATATATATATATATCTCAGGGGGTACATCAATAAGTCAGTAGCCTAATGATGAAAAATAAAAGCATATATTATTAAACCTAATATTCTCTCTCATCAATGTACTTAACCTAACACCTCTTAATTGATCAGAAACTGAACATTATACAATAAAATTCATATCAAAATTCAGCTAATAACTGTGTTGATTCATCCTTATATAAAATAGACTTATTCTGTCTATAATGATTCCCTTAACTTTACCCAACCATTTTTTATTTAAAATTCATAGTAAAATATGTTTTTCTTTACAGTGGAAAAGAAGAAGAAAAAATATCACATTACTCACCAATAACTAAAGTGAAAAATTATTACAATAAAATGAATGAAATAAATGTTTCATTCTCAATCAGATATGAATAAATTTTTAAAATTCTGATTTGCTATATTCTAATTTTGGTAACAATGCTAAAAAGAAATCAGCATTCCTAAATATTTTTCATATTTTTCTTAATATCTTTTATTGACTTAATCTATCATCCTCCTTAATTGTCATTACTCCCAGGTCCACTCTAACTCAGAGTGGACCTGTTGGGTTCCCATCTATAGGTCAAACAGATCTGTTTGGAAATTATTTGTATTAGATAGGAATACTTGATATATATAATCATGTGCAAAAAGACTTAAGAAACTATTCCAAAAATGTAAATATAAATGGATGATGTAAGCAATTCCCTAATTTCTTGGCATACAATAACCCAAGACAGGTTGACATACCGTCAAAATCAATCAATTATAAAGCTGCCATTATTTAGTAATGAAAAAGGATTATGATATACATCCTACTGTTACTTGTGGTTATTTTTTGTTATTTTTCTTTTTTTTTGAAAGGTTGATGTGAGAAGATAATAAAAATCAAAGATGCCTAAAGAGGCATAATAAACAAATAAAAATAACAATAAGATTTAAGATATGATAAATTGAGTCACCTTAAAAAGTAATAACATGAAAAATAAATTAAAAAAAAAAAAAAATGAATAAATACTGACATTAATTTCTAGCCCAAGGTCTGCAACAAATCACCCTGTTTTTAATTAATGCAATGACAATGATAAAAAGAAGAGCCAGTCATATTCAATCCATAAAATGAAATCTTTGTTCCAAGTGGATTAATTTCAAGTCACCATCATCATTCCTTAAATCGAATCACTTTACAACCTAATGTCATTCTTTCTATTTGTGCTTAGAATATTAAAAAAAAAACAAAAAACAATAAAGTAGCCAGTGGAACTCGATCTAACTGCTATGCCAGTCACATGGCTTAGCCAATCTAGCATACAAGGGTACATTACATTGATCCGTTTAGGTCTCATGAATCATTATTTGTAATTTCTAAGCAGCATTTTCTTAGATGATAACTATATAACCATATCATTTGCTCAAAAACTTACAATCATGTTCTTCTTGTCCCTTTAAAGAGGGGCAAATCTACAAAACAGAGAGGGGTTCTTTCCTGCACTTACAGTATTATTGTTTACTGGAAGGATATTTTCTGAAAAAAGCCTTCTTTTAGGGATCACTATACAAAACATTAAATCCTGTTAAATAGATAAGGCTATAAATAGTAACAAGTTGTTATTGACTAAGCTCTGACTGTTAGTTGTTAATTGTACCTGTTGTTCCTAAATGATCACTCATTTATGTACTGAAAAGGGTCGTTACTGCTTAACTTTTAATAGGAAACAGTGCTTTCAGTATGAATAGACCAGAAGTTCTAAAAAGTTGTAGCTTGGGGGTTAGAGCATGAGACTAAAAATTGATTTTTCTCCCAAGATACGTAGGCTTCTTATAAGTTATCTAACAACACTCTCTCATTTATATATATAGATATAGATAGATAGATAGAATTTTAACTTAGATATATATATGTTCTGACACCAACATTGAGTACTTTATAGCTATAACAAAATAGCTATATATATATATATATATATATATATATATATATATATATATATATATATATCTCAGAGAGAATCAAAATAAATCAGATGGCATGTGAATATATGAATATGAAAAAACAAGCTATTCAACTATAAATCATATCATCCTCTGAATGTCTTGTTATATATATATATATATATATATATATATATATATATATATATATATATATATATATATACACACACACCATTATTTTATGATTTGAGAGTTTGCCAAAGGAGAAATAATTTAGGATTTTTATGGCTCAATAAAAAAATTAAATACAGAAGAAAATGTAAAGAAAACTGAAAAGATTTTTATTAAGTCATAAAGGTACAAAATATGTAATTGATTATTCTTATCAATCTATTTTATCATTAACTACAATAAATATAACAAACTATAAATGTATTGTATCACATTCTGTATGTACACTGTATTGCCTCTCTTTCTCTCTGTGTTAACCTTCATTGAAGATACTGTAAGTTTAAATTTATAATAAAATCCTGTTGCAGTACTGTGTATTTTTTAAAAACTTTTTTGAGTGTTAAATATGATCAACAGTATTGAAAGTTAAGGTTTGGAGATGCAAAGGGCTAGAGATATCCCAAATTTTTACACTTTTGTAGGGGTCTGTTGCCCCTAAGCCCCAGTAAATGTAAGGGACCAACAGTACATATCATAAGAGCAATTAAGTTTTATAAGAAAATTTATACCCACTCAGCAGCAGACAATGGAAAGCTGTTGCTAGATAACCTGCAGAGGAGATGGGTGCAGGCTGTCTGTTAATCTATTTGGAGATTCCTCATCAAAAACTAGTGAGCAATTTATTAACGGTACTTTCAGTGACTCTCAGATCTCTTCAATCAATTTAATTTGTTAAATGCGTCATTGGAATTTTTTTAGGGGGGGGGGCGGCTGCTGGCTCTTTCTTTTTGTTTCTTAAATAAATAAATATTTACTAGACGCCTTTGCAAGTTACAAGGCACTGTAAATTTAGTTCTTTTTATGGAAATTTTAAAAAAACCAAAACAACATATATATAAATGCAATGAAGACAAAGACATAAATGAAACACAACCAAAAATAATAGACAATAAACAGCTAAAAAGAAGAAAAAATAACTTGTATATATGCAAGGTGTCCCAGAAGTCACTTTAGGATTTAGAAATTTAATAACATTTCTGTTTGTTAATTATTTATGTTTAATTTTATACTAAGAGAAGAACTCAATGGAGATCAACTTTTTATAATTGTGGAAAATCCTTCTCCATTTTCAGCTTCATAAAAATTTTATTTCTAAATACATAGGAGACTTTAGGGACACTACATGGTGTTCTATATTAGTAGAGTACACCATGGGACAGAAATATATATATATATATATATATATACGAGATTGTTGTGGGTCCAACAAGAGATAAGTATTTTAAAAAGAAAAGGTCAGAAAATGATTTCAAATTTGGTATTTAGGTCTTTTTTTTATTATTATTATTCCATGCATATATATGTTTCACACATTCAGGTGATTGAATTGTTGGTTGTGCTGAATATCTCTACAGAAAAAGTAAAGAACAAAAAAGGTCATTAACTCCAACGGGACAGCCACAGACATTAAACCTTGAGTCAACTAGAATCGATCAAAACTATCAATGAACCCCCCTCTACTATAAAGATATTCAATACATAGCCAACAATTCAGTCACCTGAAGAAGGCTGGAATGTCCAAAATACAAATAGATACATAAATGGAATAATAATAAAAACAATTAAATACCGAAGTTGAAATCATTTATGGACCTTTTCATTTTGATATATATATATATATATATATACATATATTATATATAGTTAAAAATAAATAAAAATAAAAAAGACCCTTCAGCAGATATCACTGAAAAGCATTGCATTAACACAAAAAACAACTGTTTTTAACACAAAAACTTAGATGTTAAGCCAAGGAAGGAAAATAAAACAGTAAAAGGAGGGAGCAGTTATATATAATATTAATAATATATTCAAATTAATTTACATTAATATTATTAATATTACATATATGTAAAATATTAATATATATATATAATATTAATAATGGCGCTTGGGAGCTCGGTTGATAGGGTACCAGGCTTGGAATGTACTCAGAGAGACTAGTCTCTGAATTTTTCACCCTAAAGAGATTGATAAAATAACACCAGTAATATACTGGGAAAAATAGTCAAATTGGTTAAAGATAGAAGTGATGTTCACCTCTATTTCAGGGTGAATAACAACATTAGAAGAGGATTTTTCATACCCTCTCCACTGATTACACATACACACACAAATATATATATATATATATATATATATATATATATATATAAGCGTGTGTGTGTGTTTGTAATATTTAAAATTATGTCTCATTAGACAAAGGAGAAATGTAACTGTGAACATCAATTTAAAATTAGTTAAAAATTAGATGAATGAATTGAAATATTTCAGAGTACTTTTTGGGGGAATTGAATATGGTATATAATTCTGGCATCATTATTTTCGTTTGTTTAAATATGATGCAAATAAAATACATTGAAATATTACAATTCAAGATGACGACAAATTATTATTTCTCTTTTGTTTCATGAGATATTATCATCATTATCATTATTATTATTATTATTAATTTTTAAAAGGGAAAGGCAAAAGGAAATTTTTTTTAATAAATTAAAATGAATTAAAAAGAAAACAACGATCATGATTTCTGACTAGATATTTCATGAATAAAATTTAAATTAACAATGAAAAACTTTACGAGTGTTGTAAATATAAAATTAGAATGTAACTTGGAGAGTTGTTAATATCAACAGTCATCTTTGTTACTTCATCACAATTTTAAAACTTGTTTGTAACATTTTTGTTCAAGTCAACTTTGTTAACTATCTTCATTTTACAAAGACTAGAATGACTATTAGGAGAAGAAAAATAACTTTCAAGTCAATTTAAAGCCTGTATTTAGACACTTTACAAAAAGAGCAGATTCTGAAATACTGTCAAATTTAGCAGTGGCAGCGCTACTCCTAACTGCACCCCTACTTGCAAATTGTAAATTTGCACCCTGCACAAAAGAATAAGAACTCTAAAAAAGAAATTATATGGGTAAATAAAACATCTTAACATATAAAAAATTTTAATTGTGAGGATTTAAAAGTTAATAAATAAATTGCTTATACTACAAATGTAAACACAGGATGTTTTTTTTTGTTTTAGTCTGAAAGAAAATTAGAGAGGGGGAAAAATTCTAGTTAGGATTTTTTTTTTACTTTATATAGTAAAATAAAAAGATAAAGATTTGGTTTAGCTAACCTGATGGACATAAATTAAGGGCTCAGTTCAAAATCAAACTTGGATTGTAAATCACACCCTTGCCTAAAAACTTAAAACTGTATCAAAATTTGTGTAAGTTGTAAGAATGACAAAAGAAAAATCTAATATAAAAAATTGTGTTAATGTTAAAAAATAAATAATTAAATGAATAATTAGAGAACTTTGTATTTGAAAAGTTGTTTATACTGCAAAACAATACTGACGAGTAATAATTTGCATAAAGACAAATTTTACACCTCAATTTTAAAAATCTACCAAAATTCTGCTATTAATCAAATTTTAAAATCTTCAGTAATTATTTTATAATGAATATAATTATTTAGGAATTAGATATTTTGTAAAAAATTTTGGAAATATTTTTGATTTTGGTCCCTTGTTATTTTTATTTTTCTTAGATTTCTCTAGATTTCCTTAGATATATTGGGCCTCCTACACCATTTATAGGTCTGAATTTAGTGTTAGGTCCCATATACATATTCAAGAAATTTTCCAGTCTTGTTAGCATTTCCCTTTTGAGAGGCATTGATCTTGATACTATCCTGTTAAGTACAATTGGGAGGTGCAGTTTGTGGTAGACAACCAACTGGAACTAGACTGAGTTTTTAGAGCTCTTCCTCATCAAGTGAGAAGTGATAACTCAATTTAAACCACCATCACCAACAATAATAATAATAATAATGACTTGTATTTTCTTTCATCTTTAATTTTTAGTTGCTTTGTATTGCAATTCACTCGGGTAATCATTCAATGGTAGCAAGGAACAGTGTGAATAATAATTAAAGGATAAGCTCTCTGTGAGACTTGAATTCATACCCTATTTATCTCAGGGATGTATATTTAAATGTACCAACCTGAAGAGCCATTGGTTTGCAGAAGCTCAAATCAAACCTATAAACTCATCCCTTATTTTGTTTTTCAATCTTTCTCAATACCATATCCATTTTAAGTTTTTGTATTCTTTGGTTAGTTTGTATGATCAAGCCTCACTAACTAAGCAGTTATATGTTTTCAGTTTGCTGAATAATCTTATATGTGAAAATCGTGGCCAGTGAGCCAAATTTTCCACATAGCCTAAGAACTGCTTTGAACCTGACCTCCTTAAAACAAAGAGCAAAGTTGTTTTCTCAAGCCACAGTTTAGAATCCAGAGGTAGTTATAACTTCAAAAGTTTTACAATACTGTCCAATAATAGTTGTTATATTTGTATATAAATTTCATACACTAAATGTAACTATTACAGGACAGATATAATATCACTTTTTAGACTCCTTTTTTTTTTGTTCTTTGTTATAAGCAGTATAGCTCAAAATCCTTGAACATCCTACAAGTATAAAGGCTAAGAACAATTGAGTCAAAGATTATTTAACATAATTAAAATAAACCAATTCAAACCTCAATAATAAAAATAATGTTTTGCTTCTTAGAGAAAGAATGGATTGCTGCACAAGACACTATTTTTTTTTCATTTGTTTTTCATCTTAATTTTGTTGAATTTTTAGTTTTTAAGAAAATGAGCAGAAATAACAACAAACATAATGCTTCAGCTTCATTCAAAATTTTGGACAATTTGAATGTTTAATGTTTATTTTTTTCATGATTTTGAGCTGAGAATGGTGAGTTTTTGATTTTATATAACAACACAAAATGGTCAGAAATAATACTATGGTTTAACTATATTTTGCTTACTGGACCATGAAAGATAATAGCAATAATGAAACTCTACTTTTTAAAAAGCTGGTATTAGATTAAGAAAGAAATTAATAATTCAATGTTTGTACATTTATCTTTAGCAGTATATTAGCCGTAAAAACCCAGTATAAACCAGGGTCACAAACATGCAGCTAGCAAGCTGCATGTGGGTTGTAGATCAATTATTTATGACTTGTAGTGATGTTTTTGTATTTTCATAAAAACTTAGGTATTAAATTAATATTCTATTTTACTTTTATTAACATTGGACTTTTTAATACTATTTCACTGCCTCTAGGTATTTACTGTCACATGGATATTCATTTTGATAAATAAAGGATTTCCCTAGCAGCATGATTACTGTATATCAATTTATTATCATCATAACTGTTGAAAATTGTAGATCACTACCTAACCTCATTTTTGGCTTGCTGATATCTCTTCCTTGGGATATTATGACCCTTTTGTGTCCTTCAGTTAAAGACTTGATATGAATAATGGATATAGCAGTTTTGGCAAAAGTTTGGCAGGTCACTGAGATAAACCTTTCAGCAAAAAATCAGAGATATTTTTTCTAGATAAGTTAGTGACTATTTGAACATAAGTTAAAAAAAAAAACCCAAAAACTTTTCAACCATCAATCTCTTATTTTGAAAGTAAAAATTTTCAATCATTTAAAAAATAGATAAATAACAGAATTCAGAATTCAAACAAGAGATTTTAAAATTTAAATAAATAAATAAGAAAAAAAGATGAGGATATTAGAACAAATCTCCAAGTCGTAAAAAAAAAAATGACACATGTATAAATAGAGAAACATGATAAGCAGAATGAACAGCATATTCAAAAAATCTTTTTTAAAAAAAGTTAAAAAGTAAAGAGTGATGGCCTTAGAAATACAAGTTCAAATCAGGCCAATAGGGTACCCGAATTTTACGCACCACTCCTTCAAAGACTTTATTCATCCAGCTGTCTAAACCATCCAAGAGGTCTTCTACTAGAATATGCTGAGGCTGAGTGTCATCAGAATCGGAATCTGTATCATACATACCGACTCTTCGTCCCGTGTTGACCTGGCGCATCCACTTACGGGCACTCTTTGCATGATAAATATAAAAATATTGCCAACGTCCATTTATGGCCAGAACTGTACCAATACAGTTTCGGATGTTAATATTGGGCAACTGGACCTTAAATTCTATACTTTCTTCAAGTAGGTACCGATACCAACCAAGATAGTCATCTAATTGAAGATAGGCAAAAGTCAATGAATTTGAGTGTGAATAAGACTCCATAATTTCCAAAAACCTGGACTTGAGGATTTTTTGAGAGTTCTTATCAAGAAGAACTGTAATTGTAAATCCAGGATCTGCTTTCTTGACAAGGTTGTTGTATGTGACTGGAGTAAGTTCGTAGAGTTGTAAGGTATTGTCTGGTCCCCGGGAAGGAGGCCTGGTTGAAGGTAGAGTAACAGTTTTTATTTCTTTGGCCCTGGTCTGTTTCATGACTTTTTCCATTTCAACATTGAGCATTCGGCGCATCAGGAAACCCACAATGACAACTGATACCAATGAGAAAGCCATGTTAAGCCACATTTTGCTGTCATATTTGGTCACAAAAATAAAGATGCGGTCAAACCACACAAAGAAGCGTTGCACTATTCGCACCAGCAAGTTCAGTGCATGCTCGTTATGTAGGTCAGGTAACATGGCCGTGTATAAAAGTCTGTCAAAGTTTGCAAAGAGATGTCTTAGACGTTTTTCCAGTTTCTGGCATGTAATCCTGTTATGATCATCAGTATTGCTCCAGCCTGGCTCTACCCATTCATAGTTCATGTGTTTTTTATCCATACGCCATAAAATCGCAATCTTTAGGTTTCCCTGGTCTCGCCGTGATTCACTCCCATTCATCAGGGCATTAACAAACCTATGCTGAGTGTCTTCATACAAATACAAAAACTTTACACGATCATGAAATGTCGGGGCATGTTGAACGTAAGTTCGAAATAAAGACCGATGTATATCATGTTCTTGAATCTTCTTGGTGACAAGGATCACGCAGAGCTTTCTTCGTTTGGCCCTGATCTCAACCGGACATAGGTCATCAAAAAAGACTTGTGACGAGAGTCGGGGCAGGGTGAGGTACTGGTTAGCTTCCATCACCTCATCAACACTACCCTTGGACAAAGAACGCATGGTAACTATGGCAACAGTGGAATTGCTAGACTCCCCAACCATCAGGAGAGTGTCCTTGGCTCTGTTTACGTTGTACCTACGCAGGATAGCTTCCACTTGGGGGCTCCGCGTGTTCACGAACCCAGACGCGATCTTCTCCCGTCGACTGAAAGCTGGCATGAGGAAGCGAAGAGGAGGCTTTTCTCGGGGACTGAAAAACAGTGCACGCATCCGATTGTCAGACCAGGAATGTAGAAATTCATCGAAGTTCTTATCGGTCATCATCTGGATCGTGCTGACTGGGAAGAGGTTCCGGA
>OY757915.1:87733580-87796080 GCA_963585895.1 Sepioteuthis lessoniana | reverse complement strand
ACTCCCCTACTACCCTAGGATTGAGTTCTCTAGCGAATTGAAGTAATTGTGTTGCCATTAGCGTTCATTGCAAGTCTCTTCATATATGAATTGAGGTCTCGGTAGCCGTTAAGCGGATGTATGTAAACAATAGTAATTGTGATTCATAACCGTTTAAAATTTACTTAGCTGCTACTGGCTCCTCGTGGCTGAGGGTTAGAGGTTTTGGATTGGCGTTTGAGTCAACCGGGTTTCAATCACAGCTACGGGAAGCTTATATGTCTAGCCATACTGATGAGTTCTGATAGAATGAAACAGATTTGTCTAAGGATGACTATATATATATATATATATATATATATATATATACACAGTATTCAACAAAGAAAATATAGTGGGAAAATGTTCCTATTCTTTATAAGTGAGACAAATTTTAACTAAGCTTCAATGGCTATATAGCTAGAATCATTACATAGGAAATGTTTGCTTTCATTCATTCTTGTTGTCAAAATTGATTTTGTAGCAAAAAAAGAAAATTCTAAGAAATACCAAAAAAATAGATAATTCCTTCTTTTTTTCTTTTCTTTGATTTGATATCCTAATTTGTGATTAGTTCTTTGCTAATGAATTTTTGTACAGCTAAAAGAACTTACACAACAATAATCTTGGAAAATTGGCTCATTGGCCTTATTGGTAGAGTGTTTGCCAATGGTCTGGGAGACTTGAGTTCAATCCTAGGTTGAGTCATACCAAAAACTTTAAAAAATAATTCTTGATACCTCCTTGGTTAACACTCAGCAATATAAGGTACGCAATCTAGGGAAAGGAGTAGCACCCTCCCCTACACCTCGGTGGAGTAGCTATTGAAAAGGGAGCCTTTGGTTCACCCTCGACTATGGTCGCTAACTTTACTTACTAGTGTGTAAACCATCGAAGTTTTATCAAAATTTGTGGCAATGATAAAAAATAGTTCCTTTTTTCACTGTTCTTTAATCCATGACTATATATATATATATATATATATATATATATACACACTTATACATACATATATATATATATATACATTTTTATGTATATATATATATATATATATATATATATATACAATATGTATCTATATATTTATACTTATATATACATATATACATACAATATGTATCTATATATTTATACTTATATATATATATACAATATGTATCTATATATTTATACTTATATATATATATATATATATTTATACATATATATACACACACACACACACACACACACACACACACACACACACATATATATATATATATATACATACATGCATATATATACATATACATAAATATGTATACATACATACATACATACATACATACATACATACATACATACATATAAAACTTATGTCCAGAGCAAAAATATTTTTATTTCTATATAAAAATATTTTTATATAAAATATTTTTATATAGAAATTTTCTCTTTCTATATAAAAAATATTTTTTTATCATTATATAAAGAATATTTTTACATAAAAATTTTCTATATAAAAAATATTTTTATATAAAATATACATATATATATATATATATATATATATATTTGATATAAAAATATTTTTTATATAAAATATTTTATATAAAAATATTTTTTATATAGAAATAAAAATATTTTTTATATAGAAATAAAAATATTTTTGCTCTGAGCCTGAGTTTTGATGTATTTTTAATCCCAAATTAATTTTTTTTCAATATACAACGTGTGAAAGCATGTGTGATACCTTGACCTCATCAGCCGACAACTAGTAGTGAATACACAGTTTTGGTTGCTCTGGGGCGTGAGTTTTGATGTAGTTTTAATCCCAAATTAATTATACAGTTGATAGCCATTGGCATTGAGTACACAAACTGGATATTCTTACCCTTTGGATTATTTTCCCCAGATTATATATATATATATATATATATATATATATATATATATATATGTAGACATAGAAATGGTTCAGAGAAGGATTTAGACTTTAGCTTTTTATATAGCTTTTCTTTTTAGTCAATGAGATGTCTCAACTAAGGTTGAAGGCAATTTAAAAACTAACGTCTCTGGTTGTGTAGTCTGAGTATGAATATTTTCAACCATCTTTGATCATTTGGAAAATTGAGAGTACTCTTAAGCTGTGGAGTGCTGGATTGATTCTGAGAGCAAGAAATTTTTTTAAGCAGGTACATTTGTCTCTCTCTCTCTCTCTCTCTTAACTGCCTCATGAATGTTGTTATAAACTTCATGAAACCTTAAGTTGCAGAACAATATTTTCCATGGATTAAATATATATATATATAATATATTTATTTATTATCATATATATATATATATATATATATATATATATATATATATATATATATATATAATATATTTATTTATTATCATTATTATATATATATATATATATAATATATTTATTTATTATCATATATATATATATATATATATATATATATATATATTATATACACACACACATAGATATAAGTAAGTAAAGTTGGCAACCGTAGTTGAGAGTGACCTGAATGCTCCTGTTTAAATTGCTAATACACACAGGGCACTACTTCTTTCCCTAGATTGCTCCACTTTACACTTGATACATACCTTGCAATGCTGGGTGTTATGCAAGGAGAGATCAAGTACCATTTTTTTTTGAGTCTTTAGTATGACTCAACCTAGGATTGAACCCCACTCTTCCGTGGCATTGGCAAACACTAAACTCACTTGGCCAATATATATATATATATATGCAAGCGTATATGTATACATATATACACACATACGTGTATATAGCCATATATATGCTGGCCCAGTCAGCTGGGGCTGCAGAATACACTGACTGCATCTCTGCAGAGGAGTAAGTGTAGGGAACGAATACATAAAAAAAAAAATTAAAATTAAATTAAAAAAAAATAAATAAAAAGAAAACTATTAAATTTGCAGAAACTCCCAGAGGTCCCTAACAGGAAAAGGAGATGACGCATGCATAAAAGAAAAAAGGCATTCCTCTTGACAAAGGGGACCATATTATATTTCTCTTTCAGGCGGTGACCAGCGTTTTGATAACATCGTTGCTGTCGAGTCTGGGCACCATGCCTACGTCTTTGGATGTAGCGATGGTTAGTCCCTTTCACCCAGTAGCAGCCCTCTCTTGGTCCGCATTATGCTGAAATATACAAGATCCACTACTGAACTATAAACTAACCCTTACCGGACTTTGACAAAACTTCCAAAAGAGAACTAACCCTTATGGAAGCCCGAAATACCAAGTGTGGACATCTACATACATGAAACGAATTAAGGTATTTTTGACACCTTAACTGGGGGATTCAACCATTTCAATGTATTCAGGAAAAACTCCCTCATCCACGGAATGGTTGTTGAACCCAGTAAATAAAGGAAAGTATAAAAGAAACGTCTTCATCTCTTATCCGTTGCTGTCATTTC
This sequence comes from Sepioteuthis lessoniana, assembly GCA_963585895.1. Taxonomy (NCBI): domain Eukaryota; kingdom Metazoa; phylum Mollusca; class Cephalopoda; order Myopsida; family Loliginidae; genus Sepioteuthis; species Sepioteuthis lessoniana. The sequence continues at coordinate 87,792,615 of OY757915.1, read as the reverse complement.
TTTCGTATAATTCTTTTTGGGACTTTCTTGGGTAAGGTATTGCATCAACTAACCAAGGTAGGGTAAAATAATTTAACCAAAATATGGAGTCAGATACTAACGGCAACACAGCCTTGCCCATTGCCCCTGACCTTCAGCCACATACCCCACATAAGACTTTCTCAATGAGTAACCTAGATATGTCACTAAACAGTCTGATGATGAAGCTCCAGTAATGGTAGAGCTTTGAAGAATGCGGAGTACTCCTTCATTGCCATTATTCCCAGGTCCACTCTGGTTCGGAGTGGTAGAACCTGATAGGGTCCTATCTATTGGTTAAATAGAATTAAACTGTGTGCTTATGCTCGACTGAATTGTTAGAAATAGGACTGTTATTACCTTTAATTGTGTGCAAATAAATGACTGATGTTGAGTTGAATTGTTAGTAATACATAGCAATACTTGGACCCATTTAACGTTGTTTACTAAAAAGAATGGCTTGAAATAGAACTGTTTTTAGTTAAACTGTGTACTTATGTTAAACTGAATTGTCTGAAATAGAACCGCTTATAAGTATAAAAATGGTTTAGGCATAAATAACCTACAATGGTTGATATGCCATAAAACCAAACCAAACCAAACCAAACCTAACATATATATATGCATACACAGACACATATTTTCATATACACACACACACACATATATATATATATATATATATATATATATATATATATATATATATATACACAAACATAACCGAAAATGTCAGCAGCCTAAAGTCGAAAATTCACTTCGTTTGCACAAGAATTATGTATTTTGTTCCATAATTCCTTCCTTGTCAATGTGTTTGATTTAATGAGAAATAATTATCCCATCAAGTGGTCATTACGAAATCAAAATTCCAGACCATAATTAAACCGATGATGCCCTATCAGGTTATGTATTTATTGATGCACCTTCAAGATGTCCTCATCCAACAAGTAAAACCAGAGTTACCTTTTCTTGAATGTCGCTCTTCTATATTAGCAAGAAAACTTGGTCGGCACTTGTCAACAAGTTTGTTTTGAAAAATGTAAAACCGTTCCTTGTTACTTTCATAGATTGTGATTTCTTATTGTTTAAGAGTGGAGCCATAACAAAATAAGATCGGAATGTGGTAGCTGTAATTGAACATTAAAAAAAGGGATATTTTGATATTTGCTGTCCTGTGTCCCCCCCACAAAATGAGCGAACAGTATTTCCTGGGGTGTGCATGACCAACCCTAAGCCGTAAGTTATTGTTTGAAAATAAGTTAATTTTATAATATATATTCTTATATATATTTTAATAAAAACTTGCAAACTTTAAGTGATCATTTTAATATAAGTATACCAACACTAAACAAAAGTTTTTTTGTTTTTTTTAACAAAAACAATTTTTACTCTTCATTTTTCTTTAAAAATAAGTAAAGGGTCCGTTGGATTTGATTTAATAATTTTTTTCTATGCTATGTTTGTGGTTTGGTTTCGCTGGAATTTTAATTAAAAATCCGTCACGAATATATAAACAATTATTCAAAAAGTTTTATTCATTATCTTGATTAATTTTTTTCTTTGCTTCTATGGTAATGATTAAACTAACAAACAGCAATAAAGTCTTACAAACTCTTTATTTATTTATTTATTGTGAAGGAAATACCCCGCTCAACGCAAAATCATAATTTGAAAATATTCTTTTTTAAACATTTTACGTGAAACGACAAACATGTCTTAACATGTATTTTACGTGTTAAATAAATGGGTTGTAGTAAATTATTGAAAACACGTGGACAAAATTAAAGTGAAAAAAATCAGTTACCAATTTTTCTTCTGCTGTTATTTATTTTATTTTTTAAAAGTAATTTGTAGTTTTGTTTGATTTTTAATTCGAAAGGCACGTGTGAAGTATTCTTGCTCAATAGACTATTTCCTTTTTTTTAAGAATGAGTGTTAACACCTTTTCGGTATTAGGAGTGCAATTTCGCACGAACAATTCAGTATTTAAAAAACGAAGTTCGTAAAACCTTCAATATGTACTACTCATTTTAAATTCAATGTGTATTTTGGAGGCATTACAAAAATGACCCAATTTCTATAATTGACTAGTTAGACGTTATACTGAAATTAAGTTACATTTTTTTAATATCAAAGTTTTAGAATTTTTCAAATTTAATCTAAACATAAAAACAAAATAAAAACATTTAAAGCCAGTTATCTATTTCTGTGAAAATAAGTGTTAATGAAAATCTGTTTAAAATTAATAAAAACAACCTAAATCTGAATTTAAAAAGAATTTTTTTTACAAAAGTATTTACTGTATGTTTTTAAAATAATCTACTGAAAATTTTGTTGCCAAAACAAAACAAAACTGTTCAATTGCAGTGATATACGAATCTAGGTATATTTTCTATATCTCCTCACAAAGAGGAGAAAGCAACTATGATTTAAATTTTTTCATAATTATCTGACAATGATAATTTCATGTTCGTCCTAAATTGTCTTTATTTTTATTTTGTAAAGAAATTTCATAAAATTGAAATAAGGTTTACTTACTTTAAAAAATATTTTCTGAAAGTTTTCTTAAAAAGTACCATTTGCAAAGATCGGCTTTATGAAATTAATAAGTTTTGAAGATTTCATTAAAATCTCATTTCTTCTTGACTTAGGGAAATTTTAAAAATCTGTGCCTTTTTTTTTTTCGCTTAAGAATGTTCTATGCAAATTCTAATCTTTTTAACTAATTGTACAAGCTTTTTTTTTCTTCAGATGTTTTTCGTTAAAAATCTGTACATAACTTTTTAACGTAATCCTATGAGGAGGGAAATCTTGGAAAGGATTAAAAAAGATCTATTTATTTTAGCTTAAAATTAGATATTACTGGTTTTCTTTTCTTCCAGTAAAAATACCTTCCTATCTAATTATTTGGGTATTTCGTTTAAAATAAACTATTTGAATATTTTCCCATTACTTTTATGAGTAAAATAAAACAAAAAAATGTTGATATTTACAATGTTTTGGAATACTGAATGAATTAAATTAGCCCCCCCCCCATTTCCAATGAAAAATCCTCCTCCTCAGGTGTAAATATACTATGTCCAGCTTCAGAACCTGATCTCCTGGCAGCACCCCCCCAATTGTTTCAAAGAGATAACCTAAAGCACCTTCGGAGAATCCAATGAAACTAGAACAATTTTTGTCTCCCTCACCCTACCAGGTGTTCCCTTCCTGTGGAGACTTTGCATTAAACTGACTTGAGTCACATATTGCCACCATGAGAAGAGGGATAGGTACATCTTATCACAAAATTAGGTAGATTTCATGATCATTTTGATGATATGAAAAAAAATTAATTCTTTATCATATATATATATATATATATATATATATATGTCTTTCCACACCTACTGGTTGTGTGCCAAAACACTCTTCTATTTCAAGTAATCATAGCATCAAAACTCATTGGAATCAAAATATTTCTTTTCTCACCAGCAAAATCTCTATGCACCCCTCTCACCTCTAGAAGGCTGTAAAATCCAAGATGGCTCTCTCCCTACACCAGTGTGTTTTTTGTACTCACTAATATATATATATATAAATTTGTATCTAATTAAGACTCTTAAAAACAACAAACTGGTTTAAACTGTTTTCGATTATTATCAACTGATGACAACTTGCTTTTAACAACTATGTTCTTACTAAACATAAGTTATTTAAGACCTTATATTGATTTTGGATAACGAAAGTAGGAAAAAATGTCATCTTTAACTACCCTCATCAAGCATCTGTAAGTTTTAGCATAGAGCCACAAGCATCTGGCATCCAATGAGAATTGAATATGAAAGACCATCTTGCTAACCATTACACCCTAGTGAAATGCCCTACCACCTGAAATGAGAGAAAAAAATCTGTCTCTTGAGGTGTCACAAAATCTTATCCTATATTTAATGTTGATTCCTTGAAGTTGTAATAATGTTTTGTTTTGATTTAAAAAAAAATTTTTTATACAAGTTCCCGAAGAATTATCTATTAGGTATGGAACATTAAAAGAAAAAAAAAGAATATATTGATGCTATACAAAAAATTAAATTATATGATAAACAATATCATTTTGTTATTATCATCATTTTGCTTTAAAGATATTGTTTTAATGCTTGCCCTTATGAATTTATATACTTCTGAAGCCTCATCATCACTTACTTCTGGTATTGCTGTGATTTCAAGATGAATAGAATCTTTTCAGTTATCTTTGGCTTACATTTAAAGACTTTAGCCTTCAGATATACAAACACAAGAAAATATACTTATGCATATTTGTAGCTTCTCACCCAACAGATGTAGACAACATAGACATGTTTCTCCACTCACATTAGCCCAGTTGGCTGGGGCTAAAGAATACACTCACTGCATCTCTATAGAGGAGTAAGACCCCCACTTCTTTACAAGTGTCCTCGATATGACATTAAATAATTTAATGGTGAGGTTCCAGCAATGCTCAAGCTTTGGGAAATGCTGAGTACCCCCTTCATTGCTATTGCTACCAGGTCTACTCTGACCTGGCTGGTTGGTTGGTTTTTGTTTTTTTTTACTGCATATCAACACTTTTTGGGTCATTTAACGCCAAATTAAATTTCAAACAATTCAGTTTAGTATTTGTATAGTTTTGTTTACAAACAGTTAAATGTTAAAACAGTTCTATTTCAAACAATTCAATTTAGCATAAGTACACAGTTTAGTTCTATTTGACCCAGAGATAGAACCCTATTAGGTGCTACCACTCTGAGCCAGAGTGGACCTGGCAATGATGGGGTACTCCACATTCTTGGAACCTCACCATCAGATTGTTTAGTGTCATATCTAGGACACTTGTTGGGGGGTGGTCTCACCCCTCTGCAGAGAAGCAGTCGGTATATTCTACAGCCCCAGCTGATTGGGAAAACTCTAGCCCGAAGTTGTAATACCTGATAGTGTCCTATCTATTTGTCAAATAGGACTGTTTGATATTTGAACTGAGTCCAAACAAATGACTTATGCTTAATTGAATTGGTTGAAATAGAACTGTTTGATCATTTAACTGTGTGTAAACAAATGTCTGATGTTTAATTGGATTATTAATAGTACATAGCAATACTTAGAACTATTTAACTTTGTTGACTTATGCTAAATTGAATTGTTAAAAATAGAATTGTTTGATCATTTAACTGTTTATCTACAAAATGTGTTTCCAAATCATATATTTAATATATATGTAAAACAGGATTTGTCATTAAATAGCCAAAAATGGTTGATATGCCATCGAACCAAACTAAATCCCACCCACATATAAGTACTAGGTCTAACAGAATAATCTATATGGTTTGGAACGTAAATAAAAATAAAGATTACAGATCTTGTTCAAAATTGAATTTTACTTTAAGAAAGAACAGTATTTACAATTTTGTTTTGTTATTCTCATCACTTTGTTTTAAAGATTATATTGTCCAAATGCTTGCCCCCTCCCCTCCTGAGCTGTATACTGGAGATGCTTATATTAAAATGGTTATTGTTGTAGTAAATGGATACGGCAATCGAAGTTCAAATCCTGGCCAAGGTTATTTGCATTTCACATAACCTTTGGAAAAAGTATAAATTCAACTATTCTCCCTCCAGCTATTGCTAAATAGTAGGGGACTGAGCGTTTTATCTTGGTATGGCAACCAGTCTAGGAGAAGGAAAACTTTCACTACAGACCTGTTAAACTCTGTTTAATAAATTGATTTTGTGTTGCACTCTTCTTGTGTGAAGGGTTACATCAATACATATACACTGAAGTTCTGCAATTCTCTCTCTTTGTCATTGCTTCTGATATTGATACAATTTCATGATAAATAAAATCTTTTAAGTTGTCTTCTGCCTATGTTTAAAGATTTGAACCTTCAGGTATCCTCCAGAGGAAGTCATCCCAAAGTGATAAATCTGTTGAAGATGCTGACCATGAGATATGACTATGTAATGAGATGAGGGAACCTGAATAAATTTCTCTCCGAAACTCCATAGATGCTCTTGCTAAGCTGAAATGACATAGCAGTGGTAACTGCTGTTGCCACTCGAAGATGAGAACCTCCATTCACTCATCACTACTAGCATAGTAATTTACTAAGTTTTTTGCTTAGATGTGGCACAAAGCCGTATGAATGGGGCCCCCAATGAGACCTGAACTCGCTCATGAGAGTTTGCTAGTCTAGTTTGCTAACCATTACACCACCTGAGGCGCTCCATCACTACTAGTGTATGCATGGCTGCAGTTTTAAATCTGGGAGATTATTCTTCCAAACACTGTACAATGGCATTTTTTCTTATTTGAATTAATACTGTCAGCTCACACCTACATACAGCAGCTCTGTGAGGATACAGGATGTAACCCTGAGGACCTACCGGAAGCAATGACCGATAGGGAGGGGTGGCGAGAGAGGGTCAGGGATATCTGTGCTGATGGCATGACAAGATGATGATGCTGTAGAGCAGGGCTGGTTGGTTTTTGGAACCCTGTTCTTGGATGTGTCCAAAGAGTTGGTGTTGAATATAAAAACTGACATTAAAACTTAAGATTTTTAGTTTTTATCATCATTTGAAAAATAATCAAATATCATCTACTAAAGGGCATAAAAAAAAAAGGATCTGGATGACAGATTGTACTTTTTCAACAATAAATTCAGAAAATGAGTGTCTAAGGAGAAGAGAAGTTAGTTTTGAAAACTTCTCATACTATTTCCGAACTTGAAAGAAGATAGAGAGAAATTTATGTGAAAGTGTTATGCCTTATTTTGTGTCTAAAGGCTCTTACACGGAATATTTTGATGCTATCAAATAAACCTCTGTTAGAATCTATCTATTATTCTTACATTTGACTCCCATTTGAGGTGATAACAATCAAAAATCATTTGCTTAAATCCATAAAAAAACTCTTAATTTTTGCAAGATTTTAATGAAAAATTTTGCTATTTCCAAAATAAAACCATGAAAATTTCTGAGCTTATTTTAATGTAAAGTATATAATAAGTAAAAGATAGATTAAAATTAAGATATCTAAGCCCTATCATCAAAATGTAAAAGCTTTTAGAAGCAAAAGAAAGCCTTAGCTGATGACATGAGACTTGCTTGGATCTATCTTGCTTGAAGTTCAAAAATAGTTTGAAAAACCTTTAGAAGTTTAATTGCTTTTTTGACTTTATTAAAATATGGAACCTTTTCTGAATTTAGTGTTGAAATAGCATACTTTTTGGACTAAATCTTGTGGAAATGAATTTTTTAAAAATTTGTTTTCTATGATGATATTGATGCTTCTATTTAAGAAGGGATGAAGGATTAAGCATTTCAGTATTACTTCAATGTTATACTTTTTCAATATAAGATCCAATACTGTGCTACATATTACTATGAACAGTTTATTGAGGATATATATTATTAAAAAATCACATTCAGCATGACCACAAACCATGCAAAATTATCATTCATGAACTGGAAATTGTGTTATTCTCTGTATTTGAAGTGTATTGCTTGGATAAAGTATTGCTCCTAAATAAGTAAATTCTTATCAATTTTTTCTCTTTTTTGTTTTTTAATTTATTTTCTTCTAAGCCAAATATAACTGTATTTTATTATTCCAAGTGGAATATTATACAATGATAATGGATATTATTAAGTATCATTTATTACAAAACTCAACAGTATTGAAATTCTGTAACCAAAAATAAGTGAACCCTACACAAAATTCTATATTTTGAAATTAAACTTGAATTTTTTTTCTTGGTTATGATTTTATTAAAAACAGATATAAGGTAATTTGATTATTTAATTTTCTTTTTCTTTTTTTAATATATACAATTTTTTGTTTCAGCTTATATACCTGGATTTTCATGCAGACAACATCAAGTACCACAGCGAAAACTACAATATGTGTTCCTCCTTTGTATTCTTATCACCTTGACTACTTGGACTGCTTTGTTTTGAAGAACCAGTTGCAGAAATAAAAATAAAGGACTCTTCCCTCTATTTGATTAATCATCAGGATTTTTAATTTAACCAAGTAATACATTGCCTTATAAACAAAAGGATAACTGTTAATTGAGATGAGTGAGGCAGTGACTGTTACTTTAAACATGGAAAGTTCAGTCCTCGAAGGGACAGTGATTGACGGTCAGCTGGATAATCCCACAATTCAGGTTGCACCCACTAGAGTAGAAGAAAAATGTTCACCAAACAGCAGTGAGGAGATATCGATCGCTTTAAAGACAGAAACTTCATTACTCGTACAAGCAGTGGTTGATGCACAGCTTGTGGAAACCACAACTCAAGCTGATGCAAAAGATGAAACCCAGAAAACACCTGAAGAAATTGCTGATTGCATAGAAAAAGAAACTGATAATCAAGATGTAGAAACAACCCCAAAAGATAATCCTAATGTAAGTCTTTCTAATGAGTTTCTGTTTGAATGTAGCAACTGTGGAAGACGTTTCAGGGATAAGAATATTCTATCCATCCATGAACGTGTTCACACGTACAACTCTGCAAAGCCTTACAAATGTAAACATTGTGGAAAGGAATTTTCTGGCTCGAACAATCTGCTACTACATATCCGCAGACACACAGGTGAAAAGCCATATGAGTGCTCGATTTGTAAAAAGACCTTTGTCGACCTTTTTCCTTGTCAGGTGCATATGCGGATACACACTGGTGAGAAGCCATACGAGTGTGAACTGTGTCACAAAAAATTTGCTCAGGTGTCCAATCTTACTTCCCACATGAAGACACACTCCAGTGACAGACCTTTTCAATGTGATGTCTGTCAGAGGGGATTTTTAAGGTCCAGCAATTTGATCCATCATTTGCAGACACATGAAGTGTCTGAGGAAAAGACCAAAAAGAAAAAGAAAAAGAAGCAGCAAAATAAAAACAATATTAATGATAACAACAATAATAACAAATCATCTAAGCATTCTCAACTTTGGAACATGGTACAAAGAAAAAGAAGGAAAAAAAAAAAATAAAATATAAATTTTTTATTGGATCAAATTTTTTTTAATAGTTTTTTTGCTTTCTTTTTCTTTCTTGCTTTCTTTTTTTCTTTCTTTTCTTTCTTTCTTTTTTCTTTCTTTCTTTCTTTTTTCTTTCTTTCTTTTTTCTTTCTTTCTTTCTTCTTTCTTTCTTTTTTTCTTTCTTTTTTCTTTCTTTTTTCTTTCTTTCTTTTTTCTTTCTTTTTTCTTTCTTTTTTTCTTTCTTTTTTCTTTCTTTCTTTTTTTCTTTTCATAATTCTACTTGGTTGAGTTAAAGGTTTTACAATATTTTGGTAACACACATTGCTGAAATTGTGTAGTTGATGAATTATACTGGATTTTGAGGTGCCAAGTTTGCCTGATACTCTCCAACTGCTACTTGCCAGATTTGCCTCTTTAGCTTAGAACAACACACCTTTGGAAACCACGATTATAGGCCTATTTGATTTTGCCTGATTGTTGAAATTCTTACTTGCTGAGTGAAATTTCTTCGACCATCTGGCTACTGTAAAATGATCAACTGTACCGTCATTTTTTTTTCACAACAAATGTTTTTGTTACTTCCATGGCATTATGGCCAAGTTTGGACTAGTAAAACATAACTTTCCAAATTAGACTACATTTCATGTTCATCTGTGTGGCTTTCAAATCATACACATAGTTAAACAATGCACAACGTACCAGTGTACCAACTACCTCTATACTACCAACAGTAGTGGGTACCTTTCATAGTTTTGACTATTTTGGCAACTTGATATATGTGGCACAAGCTAGCATGTACTAAAATATTGCAAAACTTTTGACTCACCTTAAAGGCTGCCTTTAGTGGTGATTAAATTCAGTGTCAAGTCACATTCAATTTTTTTGAAATTATTTGCTGATCATGAATATCTGTTAGAACAGCAGTCAATGATAATATTGATGTTTTCATTTAGGAATAGGTGAAGGATTCTGATCAGTATTTCAGAGTTACCTCTATTATATCGAGCACTTGGATTATTGCTTTATTCTCTGTATATTTTAAGTGTATTGCTTTAATATGTATACCCCTACCTATTCTTTTTTTTCTTTTAAGTTAATTTTTTTCTAAACCAAAAATAACAGGATTTCATTATTTCTAATGGAACATTATACAATTAAAATGGATATTTTTTGGTATTATTCATTTTAAAACTCTACTGCATTGAAATTCTGTAACAAAAAATATGAATGTAAAACAGTCTAAAAATATGTTCAACACTTACACAAAATTCTTTTGAGTATGTATATTTTGAAACTAAACTTGAGTTTTCATTTCTTAGTTTCATTGCTGTAGAGTTTGGTAATAAATAATACCTAACAGTATCCGTTTTGTATTATGTTCCACTAGAAATGATAAAATCTTGTTATCTTTGGTTTATAAGAAAATTAACTTAATAGAAAGAAATTGGTTAGGGGTCTACCTTTGTACTGTATATATCCTAACATAATTAGAATTTTAGTAATCAATATTATATTTCTGCTTGTCTGTTCATTTCTTTGTGCATTAAGTTTATTCACATATTCTCCTTGTGGCCGAATGAGATATTCTTCCACCCTCTCCCAGACTAAATTGTAATATTCTTCTACATCTCTCCCCACAGCAAAGTTGGATATTCTTCCACCCTTCCCATCTACTAATTGGCATATTCTAAAACTTCAAAGCTTACTTTGTTTCTAGACCTAGACTTGTTGATAAAAACACTTTTTTGTGGCTTGAAATTAGGGGTTGTTCATTATATAAAGTATATATGATAATCATTACTATTAGTAACAGCAGTCCATAATGATATTGATGCTTCTGTTTAGGAAAAAGTGAAGGATTCTAATAAGTAAGTGTTCACCAATGGTCCGGGAGACCTTGGTTCAATCCCAGGTCGCATCATACCAAAGACTTTAAAAATCGTATTTGATGCCTCCTTGCTTAACACTCAGTAATATAAGGTATGTAACAAGGCTAAAGGGGAGCAATCGAGGGAAAGGAGTAGTGCCCTTCCCTACACCTCGGTGTAGTAGCTATTGAAAAGGGAGCCTTCTGGTCGCTCTTGACTATGGTTGCCAACTTTTTTTATTTCATTATTCCTATTATATCACGGAATTTGGATCCCAAGAAATCTTTAAATCCAATTTCTGTTTCTCCTTTAAAGCAGAATGTTTTTTTTTTTTTGTTTTTTTTTTTTTTAAAACAAGGCATTTCAGGTGCTTGAAAAAATAGTTGTCGATGGGTGAGAGATCATGAGAATATGGTGGATGAGGCAAATTGTCTCATATCCCAAGTTAGTGAGCTTCTGCAGTGTCATCCTGGAAACAATTAGCAGAGAATTGTCATGAAGCAAAATTATAACCAAACTTGAAAAGTAAATGCATCACTTCTTTTCTTATGTTCATGATTAGGAACATATAACCTTTTAAAATCAAATTCTGAAAGAAATAATAGAAAATTAACAAAGAGGATATTTTAATCATTAGAAATGTGAATTTTTTTTTCTCCATACAACTACAATTAAAATGATATGTTGGAACAGAATTTAAACAGTTTATACTTAAATTGGACTTTCCCAGTTGGCTGGGGCTGTAGAATACACGACATTGAGTGTCCTGGATATAACACTAAACAATCTGATGGTGAGGTTCCAGTGATGCTGGAGCTTTGAGGAATGTGGAGTACCTCTTCATTGCCATTGTTCCCAGGTTCATTCTGGCCTGGAATGGTAGCACCTGATAGGGCCCTATCTATGGGTTAAATAGAACTAACTGCATACTTATGCTAAACTGAATTGTTTGAATTAGAAATGATTGACTAAATTAAATAGCTTGAAATAGAAATGTTTTTGACAATTAAACTGTACTTACATTTAAACTGCGTGCTTATGCTTAACTGAATTGTTTGAAATGGAACTGTTTTTGACAGAGAAACTCTACTTACACTAAACAGAATTGTTTAATATAGAACTGTTTTGACATTTAACTGTGTGTAAACAAAATCTATATTTATACTAAACTGAATTAGCTAAATTAGAACTGTTTGAATAAACCGAATAGCTTAAAATAGAAATGTTTTTGACAATTAAACTGTGTACTTATCCTAAACTGAATTGTTTGAAATAGAACTGATTATTTATATAAAAAAGATTTGGTGTTAAATGACCTACAAAGGTTGATATGCCATAAAACCCAACAACCAACTTAAACTGGACAGTATTTTCCAAACAACCTCGTATAAGTTAGTCACCTCATATCAGCCTTTCAAGATTGACTACTCAAACCAGAACGGGCAGAGTTTTATAATGCTCATATGTGCATAAAAATAAGAGAAAATAATTGATGGACAACAAAAGCATAAGTATTTCATTCTACTGAAATAACACGTTAACAGAAAATAAGACAAATAAAAGATTGTTACTGTCTGTAACACTTCCGGCCAAGCTATTACTGAAAGTCTTTTCTTGCTGAAGGCTGTCTGACTATTTGTCCTTTCAATTACTGTCCACCAACTAATGTCCTCTCCTAACAGCACAGTATCTTTATTTATATCATCTGAAGGCCCACTACTTCCGTCCACTGGCGATCAGTGTTCAATTGCCAGCATCTTGCTTTATTACTATATAACACAGAATATGCAGTATACCATGTGCTGTGAAGTGAAGCACTTCCTTATTGAATGCAGGCGCCTGTGGTGGTGTAATGGTTAGCAAGCTTGACTAGCAAACCTACACGAGTGAGTTCGAGTCTCATTGGGTGCCCCTTTCATATGGCCTTGTGCCACATCTAAGCAAAAAGCTTAGTAAATTACCACTTCCTTACTGAATGCAGTGATTTTGCCCTTGTCAGAAATATTAGTTTGAAAAGTATGAGGGAATTGTTTGAAAAGGTACCCCTCCCCCAATTGTTGTCCAGGGTATGAGACAAAACTGCTTTTAGTGGTAAGGATCCAGTTTTGATGCTCTGGAGAGTGTGAATAACTCTTTGTTAACCTGGAGTGGTTGGCCTAGTCAGTTAGGGCTGCTGAATTCCCTGACTGCCATTCTGCAGAGGGGTAAGACCCTCACCCCAATGAGAGTCCTGGATACGACACTAAACAATCTGATGGTGAATCTCCAGTAATGCTGGAGCTTTGGGGAATGTGGAATATCCCTTCATTGCCATTACTCCTAGGTTCACTCTGACTTGGAGTGGAAGCACTTGATAGAATCCTATCTATGGGTCAAATAGAACTAAACTGTGTGCTTATGCTAAATTGAATTGTTTGAAATCGAACTTGGTTTGACATTTAACTGTGTGTAGATAAATGACTGATGTTTAATTGAATTGTTAGTAATACATAACAATCCTTGGAACCATTTAACTTTGTTGACTAAACTGAAAAGCTAGAAATAGAACTATTTTTGATGTTTAAACTGTGTATTTATGCTAAACTGAATTGTTTGAAATAGAACTGTTTATATGTATAAAAATGGATTTGATATTAAACAATCTGATGGGGAAAATCCAGTATTCCTGGAGCTTTGGGGGAGTGCGGAGTACCCCTTCATTGCCATTGCTCCCTGGTCCACTTTGACCTGGAGTTGTAGCACCTGATAAGGTCCTGTCTATGGGTCAAATAAAACTGTTTGACATTAAAACTGTGCAGACAAATGACTTATGCTAAATTGAATTAGTAGAAATAGAACTGTTTGATCCTTTAACTGTGTGCAAACAAATGATTAATAGAAAATAGAAATACTTGTGTTAGATAGAAATACTTGAACCCTTTAACAGTGTACAAAAGAATGAGTTTACAAATCATTTAATATATGTAAAAACAGGATTTGGCATTAAATAATCAACAATGATTGATATGCCATAAAACTTAAACAAACCGAAAAGTAGTTCCCTTGTTATTCAGCCCGTTTCAGTTATTTTTCCATTAAAGCAAATCTGAATATTTCCTTTTGATTTGTTTTAATATCCTCCATTTTCTCAAATTTTAGTACTGAGGTGAATTTTCAGTTAAGAGAACCAAAAAGAAATTCTCTCCTGCAGCGCAGTCTGGAACAGGCAGCAGGAAACATCGGTCTCCATGAGAATGTAGAAAAAAATGGAGTGCATGTATTTTAATCAAAAAGGAGACTACTCCACACTAAATTACTGAAACTAGTGGACAAGTTCACCTGTCTCGGAATCAGCATCTTATCTACTAAAATTGACATTAATATGCTATTAGCGAAGGCATGGACTGCTATCGATGGGTTATTAATGATATGGAAGTCAGACTTATTTTATAAAAACAAAATGAAATTTTTTTCCAAGCAGCAGTCGTGTCAATTCTACTATATGGGTGCACCACATGGACACTGACTAAGTGTATAGAGAAAAAGCTAGATGGGAAATGCACAAGAATGCTATAAGCTATATTGAATGGATCCTGGAAGCAACATCTCACAAAAGAGCAGTTGTACAGTTACTGAACTCACATCTCTAAAACTATCCAAACAAGACATGCCGAACACTGTTGGAGAAGTAGGGACAAACTCATAAGTGACGTTCTCCTATGGACCCCTTTGAATGGACATGCAAGCATTGGTCGACCAACTAGAACTTATCTACAACAGCTCTGTGTGGACACAGGATGTAGTCTTGAAGACCTGCCAGAAGGGATGGACGATAGACAAATGGTGGGAAAGAGTCAGGGAAATCTGTGCTAGCAGTACGACATGATAATGACTATGTCAGGTGAATATAGAGGATTCTGCATTAGCACCATTGCATTTTATCAAAAAGATTTCTCACCCTGTTGGCAGGTGTAGAATATGCTGACTGTATTCCCTGCAGAAGGGTAAGGCCCTTTCAAAAAGGAGTATTCTAGGTATAACATTAAACTGCATCTGGTGGTGAGGTTTTAGTTCTTGAGCTCTGGTTAGTATGGAGTGCCTCTTCATTGCCATCACTCCCAGCTTCACTCTAACCTAGAATGGTTGTAAGTAAGTAAAGTAGATGACCATAGTCGAGGGGAACCAGGTACTACACCGAGGTATGGGGGGGCACTACTCCTTTCCCTGGATTGCTCCACTTTACCCTCGATAAGTACCTTATATTGCTGAGTTTTAAGCAAGGAGGTATCAAGTACCATTTTTAAAGTCTTTGGTATGACGCGACCAGGGATTGAACCCAGGTCTCCCGAATCATTAGCGAACACTCTACCCTCTAGGCCTATGAGCCGGTCAAAGTCCCATCTATAGGTCAAATAGATGTTTACAGATTATCTGTATTAGATTGGAATACTTGATATCATAATCACGTTCAAAATCTCTTATCAAGCAGTACAAAAAAAAAATGAAAGCATAAATGTACAATGTATGCAATTCCCTAACCTCTAGGTATAAAATAACCCCAGACGGGTCAACAGGACATTAAAATAAGTCAATCAATCAAAAATGTTTCGTTCAAACAGTATTAAGACTGGCTTCACAATTTTTTTTTCTAATTGACAAGTGACTTATGTAGGTGTGTGTGTGTGTGTGTGCATTCATCTAAAATTTCAACTTAAAAAAACTTACTGCTTCAGTGTCGTTATTTTTTGGTCACACCACGTAGATTTATTTATTCAGCTTATCTTAGTAGAACACGAGGTCAGAAGAGTGGGACACTACGTGGGGATCAGATTCCCCAAAGATCCTTGAGACTACTCTACTGTAAAGACCTCACTGAGTATTACACTGAGCGTGAGAATCAGGTCCACTGAGGAGCACTAAACAGATTTTTACTAAATGCATCAACGTTTGGCATAAGGTCTCACTAGTCGAGTACTTGTGTAACGAACGAACAGTACCTAAAAAAAAAAACTTTAATCAATTTTTCAACGACGCATACACTAAATATTTGATATTTACTAAGTTTGAAAAACATTCGAATTACCTCCCTTCCCTAAGCGAAAGTTGCTTGATGCAAGGGAAATAACTCTAGCATATTCCTATTACTCTAACACTCTACCAAATATCAAGTCTCAGCTCTGTAGTGGCAATTTTGGAAGACATAACGAATCAACTGGAAGTAGTGTCAGTTGAAGACTTCCAAATGTGAGAACGATCTCTTCACCGGTGCATGGATTCCTACCGGTGCATGGATTCCGAAGGAACTTTAGGAAGATCATTTCCAGCTTCTATCAAATTTTTGAAAAACCTGTCTATAATACTTTAAATAATGAATCAAGATGAGAACAATATTTAGAATAAATTACAATATGAAATGCGATAGAAAATTATCAATACAGAAGGTTTATATGATTTTAACGGCATATAAATTCACCTGGGGTTATTTTATGGCTAAAGGTTTTGGATTTGTGTACCTTCTACGTTTATATTCATATTTTTTGTATGGTTGTTTTGTAAAAGTTTTCTACCCACAAGATATCAAGTATTCCTAAATAATGAGTAGAGTGTCTGCCAATGGTCCAGAAGACCGGGGTTCAAATCTCAGGTGGAGTCATATCAAAGATTCAAAAAATGGTACTTGATGCCGCCTTGCTTAACACTCAGCATTATTAGGTAAGGATCGAGGGTAAAGTGGAGCAAGCCAGGGAAAGGAGTAGCACACTCCCCTACACCTCAGTGTAGTAGCTATTGAAAAGAGAACCTTCGGGTCACCCTCGACTGAGGTCGCCAACATTACCTTTTTACCACTCTAGGTCTAAGTAGACTTGGGACTAATGGCTATGAAGGGTTACTTGACACTCACCAGAACTCCAAATCTGCAGCCTCCCCATTAGATGCAGTGTAGGACACCAAGTGTTACAGTCAGCATATTTTAAGCCCAACTGAGTTGGCAGTGAAGTATTATTGTTTATACAAAAATTTAAATAAAACAATGGAAATGTGTTCACGGCTGGCCATCTTATATAATAAAGTGATAATTGTTTGAATTTTCAAGACAAAACTTGATAATTTTTATCATTCTAGCAGGACACATAGCGTAATGGTTATGGGCATTGGTCCATTAAGCTTCTAAGTGTTAATTATCTAGAGGTTACAGGTTCAATCCTGACTGCAAGCAAGTAACAATACAGGAATACTTAACTCTTGTACCTGATTAAAGTTAACAGAATCAGAGCAAGCGACCCCTGTGGATTGAATAAAGGACGTGGTTTGATGTTCCGTGTAGGCTACCGAGTTCGACAAGAAACGCCTGAAGAAGGCCAGAGGACACATCAGCCGAAATGTTGTAAATGTGACAAAGATGAAGACAATAGTCCAAAAACCTTGAATGATAAAGTGATAATACTCAGAAGTGTGAAGTTTTTTTAACAAAATATTTTTGACTAAATACAGGTTTGTGAAAGTGCAGTCTATTATATACTCACCAGAGTCAAAAATAATTTCTGTTTTAATAGAATCTATTCGTGAATGATTTAACCATGAATTTATTTCAATCAATAGTGTATTCACCATTATTTTGAATACCATCTTGCCATTTATCAAGTAGCTTGTTGATTCTTCTCAAGTAAAATTCAGCTAATTTCCAGCTCAAGTTTTGCACAAATGTTTCCACCTGATCTTATGAAATTTTTTTATCATTCTGAGCATTTTTTCTAGAGAACAAAAAAGATGGAAATCACTTTGTGAAAAGTTTGGTGCATATTGCCGATGGGGTAGAACAGAATAGCTGCAGGTTTCTAGCTAAATGTGACCTTGTCTTATCATTGGGAAGCACAATGTTTCTCCAATAGATGAGTGCAGAGCATTTTTTTCAAAAACTTTTCATACACACGTTGCAGCTGTTGAGAGTATAAATCTGCATTGTTTGGTTTGGTTTGTTGGGTTTTATGGCAAATCAAACTTTGTAGGTTATTTAACGCCAAATCCATTTTGATGCAAATAATCCGTTCCATTTAAAACAATTCAGATTTGAGATATTCTTTTCGGATCAAGTCTTTCATTTGCACTTGTTTGGTGGTGTCAGCCTCCGAGATGCCCAAGTATTTGTAGGTTTCATTTTCTTCGAGCGTCCTAATTCTGTCGTGATTTGGTAGTTCCATTCCGTCAGTCATATGTCGTTTGCCACTTTTCATGACGAGCATGGCACATTTTTCTATGCCAAATTCCATTCCTATGTCCTGACTGTATATTCTAACTGCGTGTATGAGAGTTTCCATTTTTTTTCCATTTTTTGCAAATAATTTAATGTCATCCATGTACATTAGGTGGTTGATCTTCTCTTGCAATCTGCTGAGTTTGTATCCGGCAGTACATTTTCTGAGTATGTGGTTCAGTGGCATCATGGCTATTATGAATAGTAAGGGCGATAGTGCATCTCCTTGGAAGATGCCTCTTTGGATCTTTGTTTCAGCAATGCTTCTTCCTCCTGCTGTCAGCTACACTCTCTAGGTCTTCATGGTCTGTTCGATGAAGTTTATGACTTCATGTGATATTTTGTACATTTTGAGACAGTGTAATATCCAGCTTTGTGGGAGCATATCATATGCCTTCTAGTAGTCAATCCAGGCCATAGCTAGATTTTTCCGTCTTGTCTTGCTCTCATTTAGGATGTGTTGATTTATGAAGAGTAATTCTGCTGTGCCTCTGGATCCTTTTCAGAATCCTTTCTGTTCATCAGGAAACAATCCGCGGCTTGTTAGAGAATAATAGATCTTGTCCCTTATTTGTGCTGTTCGTATTTTCCACATCATTGGTAGGCAGTTATGGGTCTGTAATTGTTGAGGGCAGTTTCTTTACTAGGGTCCTTTTGGATTAATGTAGTCTTTCCTTTGGTCATCCATTCAGGTACGTGTGCGTCTTGTAAGCATCTGTTCATCTCTAGTGCTAGTCTTCCGTGAATGGAGGTAAATTTCTTGAACCAGAAGCCATGTATTCCATCATGGCCTGGTGCTTTCCAGTTTGATATTCTTTTTAGTTTTGTTTTGAGTAAGTCGACGTGAATTTCCATTTTGGGGCCTTCTTCAAGTCCGCCTAGCTCTCTTGTAATGTTGTTTATCCATTCAGCATTTTCGTTATGTTTCTTTGGTTCCCATATTTTACTCCCAAATCGCTCGGTTTCTTTTGCATCCGGTTGTTGGTATGTTTTCGTGTCACTCCCTCCCAATTATTAATAGAATGTCCTTTCATTGTTTTGGAATGTCCTGTTTTGTCTGTATTGTTTTACCCTTTGTCGATATCTCTTTAATCTTCCTTCTTTGATCAGTATTTTCTGGTTTATTTCCTCAAGTTGTACTGTTATTTATCGCCATGTTGTCTGTTCCCCCGCCCCGCTTATTTCAGCGCCTCTCTTCATCATTCGAGCTTGTTTTTGTAGTTTTTTTTATTTGCGATCCCAGTCTAATTTCCCATCCCGGTTTTTGCTGTTTCTTCGTGCTTTTTGAGGGGATCCCAATATTCTCACAAACTAATTTCGCGCCTGCATATATCAATTCATTTAACTCAGTTATATTATTCGTTGGTATGTAAGGTAGTATGTGATTTATTTTATTCGTTTCTATCTTAAGTGTTTTCCATTCTATGTTTCTTAATGAAGGCAGACTAGTCTTTTCACTATTCATGATTCTATTTAAATTTTCTAGATTTACTTTTTGTTCTTGCGATAGTGTTTCTTCCTGGTTGTTTGGAAGTGTATCGTTTGGTAGTGTGGTGTTTTCATTTACCGAGGTTTGAGGTTCTTTTTCGTTGGATTGTTTTTATTTGGAACCACTTGGTGTGTCTGGCACTGCGTTATAGTTTTGTTTCAGTGTTTTTTGATGGATTTCTTGTAATTCTAAGTCAGAAAACCAACCCTTCTTCGTTATTGTCCTAACCTGATCCGCTAACCTTTGGCTAGTCGTCTGAAATGTCGAACATTCTTGCCAGATCTCAAACATCCTTTTCCTGTAGCCTCTTTGTGAGGGGTTGCTCCTGAAATACCATTCTAGCACAAGTTGATTCTCTTCCCTAGTCCATGTTCTGCGTTTAGGTCTCTGTTCATTGTGGTTTGTTACGTCGTCGTTTATGTATCTGAAAAAAGAGCAGCCAACATTCGTAGGATAACGATCGGGTCTCCCATGTTGGCTATCAGGAGAGCACCTGCCGATCATTACACCCAGGCCTGTTGCCTGGGTCCCACGTTATTATTATTATTATTATTATTATTATTTAAGAGTTTTTCACATCAGCATTAGCTGATGGTCTTTCACTGGAGCTTGAGTGACAGCAAGTCTCCTCAAGTTTCCAGGACCCTTCTCAGAATTCTGGCCATTTTTAATAATGCTGTCGTTTGGATGGTCTCTACTCGGCTGCCAACTTCCAAGTCCTCCTTTAGTTACTGTGCCAAAAGCACCAATCACAATTGGTACAATCGTCACCCTCATGTTCTGCTGCTTTTTCAATTCTCTAGCAAAGTCGAGGTACTTATCCTTCTTTTCACATTCTTTCAGTTTTATTCTGTGGTCAGCCGGGACAGCAAAGTCGCCAATTTTGCAAATTCTCTTTTTTTTTTTTTGTTGATTATTATAAGGTCTGGTCTCCTGGCTGAGATTGGGTGATTCGTCTGTATGTCAATGTCCCATTGGAGTTTGTGTGTTATTTTCTAGGACAGGTGCTGGGTTGTGCAGATACCATTTGTCCGTATGGTTCAATTTAAATTTCTTGCACATTTTCCAGTGGATCCCCTATATTATTAATTTTTTTAAGAAAAGTTATTTTCTGCTCACGGACAACAAAAAAAGAATTTTTAAAAAATGTATAAAAAGAAAATTTTTAAAAAATACATGCAAACAACCGGTGCAATTATTAAAATGTTTACATCTTTATAATCGCTGACGACTTGGATATAACGCCAAATTAAGTGAATCTTGGTGGCAATTAAATGTAGTAAAAAATTAAGAGGGAGAAAGACGGTATGTAAGTGTGTGTGCGCATGCGCATATGTGTTTGTGTGAAGATTTTTAAAAAAGGAAAGAAAATAATTTTTTTAAAAAGTACAAAGAATTAAGAAACAAAACGAAAGAACAACTGAATTATCTATGTTTTATCGTAGCAGTTTGACTTTCTAATCAATTTGGCTTAATTAAAAGCAGAAAATTAATCATAAAGGATAACTGGGAGGAAATAATAAGAATATTTCAAACAAACACTTCATTATCTTAGGTCTATTTGATTCATAGATGGGACTCTAACAGGTACCATTACATCTCAGACTCAGAATAAACTAAGGTGTAATGGCAATGAAGAGGTGATTCCATACTCTCGTCCTGGATATGACACTAAAAAATCTGATGGTAAGGTTCCAGTGATGCTGGACCTTTGGGGAATGCGGAGCACCCCTTCATTGCCATTGCTCTCAGGTTCACTCTGGCCTGGAATGGTAGCACTTGATAGGGCCCTATCTATGGGTTAAATAGAACTAACTGCATACTTATGCTAAACTGAATTGTTTAAAATAGAAATGTTTTTGACAAATAAACTGTGTACTTACATTTAAATTGCGTGCTTATGCTAAATTGAATTGTTTGAAATGAAACGGTTTTTGATATTGAAACTCTACTTACACTAAACTGAATTGTTTAATTTAGAACTATTTTGGCATTTAACTGTGTGTAAACAAAATCTGTACTTATACGAAACTGAATGAACTGAATTAAAACTGTTTGACTAAATTGAATAGCTTGAAATAGAAACGTTTTTGACAATTGAACTGTATACTAGTGCTGGACTGAATTGTTTGAAATGGAACTGATTATTTGCATAAAAATGGATTTGGCGTTAAATAACCTACAAAGGTTGATATACCATAAAACCCAAACAACCAATGAACCAACCACCCATACTCTCCTAAGCACCAGAATTGAAGCCTCACCATCAGATGGAGTTTAGTGTCATACCCAGGACCCCAATACATTTGAGGCTGTTTTGAAAAAAAAGACTTGTTATTTGATCCTCTTTTCTGCTTGCCCGGCTAGTTTTAGGAGTGCATTTGATAATGAGTACTCGGTAGGGAAGGGTCTAAATGCTAAACCCATTTTGCTGGAGACGTGGGTCTTACTCCACAGCAAGGGATACAGTTGTCGTATTCTAGGTCCCCTTGACAAGGCGGGGAGAGTTTTTGCCAGTTGTCAAAGAGTGAAGAATTAATTCCGGATGGGAGCCAAAAAACAACAGCCATTTTGAATTGCATTCTTTGCCTTTTACACAATTATTCATGTATACTCACTTTCAAGCATGGGTGGAATTCTCTGGGGCATTGAGATAGAGATAGATCCCCCAATCCTGGCCAGAAGACCAGACTTTGCGTTTATAAACAAGAAGAAAAGAACTTGTCAACTAGTGGATTTTGCCGGTTCCGACTGACCGTAGAATGAACTTAAAAGAACGCAAAAAGATAGACAAATAGTTGGAACATGACCAAAGAGCTGAGAAAAATTGTGAAACATGAATGTAACTGTGATACCAATTCTTGTTAGAATCCCTACAACGTTCTTTAAATACCTAGAAAAGAGAATTGGTGATTAGAAGAAGAATCGAAACCCTTTAGACCAGATCGCTTTTAAGTTATTTTATCTATTCCAGGTGACGTTTATATGTGTGCATTTTCGTGTATTTACTCTCTCTTCTATTGCAATATTTTGGTACATCTTCCAGGCAGCGGTCGCATCGATACTGCTATATGGATGCTCTACATGAACTCTAACAAAACGGCTGGAGAAGAAGCTAGACGGCAATTACACAAGAATGCTGCGAGCAATCTTGAACAAGTCCTGGCAGCAACACCCCACAAGACACCAACTGTACGACCACCTGCCTCCTATCACGAAAACTATTCAAGTTAGACGAACCTGACATGCAGGACACTGCTGGAGAAGCAGGGAAGAACTCATAAGTGATGTACTCTTGTGGACCCCCACACATGGCCGTGCAAAAGCAGGACGACCAGCACGAACATACATTCAGCAACTATGTGAGGATTCGGGATGTTGTCCAGAAGACCTGCCCGAGGCGATGAACGATAGGGAAAAGAGGCGAGAGAGGGCCAGGGATATCCGTGCTACCAGCACGACATGATGATTTTTATAAGCATCTTTTATATTTTCAACCCATTTTTCTTTTTGATAATATGATTTTTTATGACCCATATATTATTCTTTAGCGAAGAAATATTGTTAAGTGTAGTTACGTTGTTATTTCCTCGCTAAATGCTGTTGGAAAATAAAGGAGAGAGAAGACGAAGATGCCGTAAGGTTTTTATATGAAGGTTTTTATGACCGCGTGTTATAAAGGGTTTACGTTTATGCTGCAAGTCTCGTAGGAAGGAATGAAGGAAATAGTTATGGAGTTGATAAAGAATTTTAGCAGCTTTGTATCTTTAATTTCCATTTAGGTTTCTTAAAGTTATTTTGTCTATATATTATGGTTACTGGGCGTATTACTGTTGCAGTCGCATATATAATTTCATTTAAAAGTATAAGATTAGGTTTAAAGTTTTGTAGAAGATCTTTTATGTCAAAGTTTGCCAACTTTATCTGCATTCAAATTGATTTTGTCATTTTTTAATCCTTTTTAGAGGTACCTTGTCTTTCATATCAGTATTAGTTGCCTTAGCGAATTCTCTGATTATATTTAGCTTATAACAGGAGGGCAGATAATATTACCATTTATTTAAAAATGGCGGTTGGTGTTGTAGAGTTCTGTTGCCTCTTGTTATATTAAAAGGAAGAACAAATGAGTCGATGAAGATATTGATAGTTTTCAATTTGCTAGTTTTAATAACAGCTTGAGACAAAAAGAACCTTTGTGCTGTAAGTCGCAGGAAGAGAGAACAGTTGTTGATAGTTGAGAAAGAATAAAGTAGCCGAATATCAGAGAGTACGAATAGAGTTGCGGTAGTCAAGCTAAAGTTGAGATGTTGTCGTCAGGACAGGAATTAAAATGCTGAAGTCAAAGCAGGAGTTGAAAATATCCAATTTGTTTCTCCGGGGATCCGTTGGTTTAGAAGGAAAGATGAATGATGAAAGAATGATTTCCCAAACTCTAATGGTCCATAAATTGGGTGTGCTCTCCTCATATTGCTGTTCTGCGGTGAGAAATGAAAAAGATGGTCTGTCCTGCTCGAAAATATGTGAGAAAGAGTCAGTGAAGAAGAATCAGTGAAGAAGAGAGAATTTGCTCGCTCATGTTAGCTGGTCTGTCCTGCTGCTAGCCAGGCAGGAAGCGAAGAGAGGGCGAGAATGGTTAGCGCAGCCTTTTATGTAGCCCGGTGAGGTGACGAAATATATAAATTCGAAACTCCAACGGCCAAAACAATTCCCGCACTAAATAATGATTTGAAATTCTTTCTGCCAAAAGTTTAATTTCGTCGATTTAGTCTTATTTTCTATGTAATCTAGGCTTTATATTTGCTTGATTATTTTAATGCATTATCTGTTTCATTATTAATAGCATTCATTTTAAGCGTCACACTTTTAATTCATTGGATATCAGCTACTACCTGTTCTTTGATATTGTCTTTTCCAGCATCTGTTAAGCGGTTGCTTTTAAGGATATATCTTCTCACATTCGGTAATCTATTTGGATCTTTGTGTGTATCTGTACATTTTGTCGTTTTTCGCCATACGTTGTAGGTTGTCTGTGTTGCATTTCTTGTGTTGCATTTCTTCCTGACGGTTGGATTTTATAAAATAATGCATACAATATTTCTTTACAATCCTCTTTTGACTATTTTTTCCCTGTGTATTTAGTTTGTATAGGTTGTAGTGAAGCTCTTGGTCGGTCAGAGTTGGGATTATCCTGGTTCTGATCACCACCGAAGTGGGTAGAGGCTTTTGTTCCGCTTGCTGGTTCTTCGATCCCAACCTGGTTCATCATTGAGAGACGTGTTCCTTCTTTATTCGTAGAAGACCGATGCAGGATAAGTCATTAAGTGATTTTTTAATATATGGTTTTGGTGCATTTTATTCTCTCTACCAAGAGGTATTTTTGTTTTGCTGACATCATCAGCAGATAATTATTTTACTTCCTGCGAGTTTTTCACTCCAGCGTTAGCTTGTGGTCTTTCACTAGAGTCTGAGTGACAGCAAGTTACCTCAGGTCTCCAGGACTCTTCTCAGTATTCTAGCCGATCTTAATTTTATCGTCTCTATGGTCTCGATTCTTCCTCTAATTTCCAGTTCCTTCAATATTATTATTATTTTTATTATTTAACTACTTATGAGTTTTTCCACACTATTTTAACTGGTGATCTTTCCCCGGAGCGTGAGTGACATCAAATTTCCCCAGGTCTCCAGGATGCTTAAGTATCCAAACTGATTTTAGCAGTGCTGTGGTTTGGATGGCCACGATTCTTCCTCTGACCTTTACTTCACCTAATCTCTTTTTTAGGTTCTTGGGGACTGTTCCAAGGACACTAAATACGATAGATATCACCGTCAATTTCATGTTCCACAACTTTTTTTTAGCTAAGTTCAGGTATTCATAAAGTTTTTTTGTTATTATTATTACTTCTCGGGAGTTTTTCACACCAGCGTTAGCTGATGGTCTTTCACTGGAGTCTGAGTGACAGCAAGTCACTTCAGCTCCCCAGGACTCTTCTTAGTATTCGGGCCGATCTCAAAAGTACTGTAGTTTGGATGTTATCGATTCATCCTCCGATTTCTAACTCTTCCAGTCCTCTTGTGGACCGTTCCAAGCACAAGCTTTTTTAGTTCTCTAGCAAGGTCCAAATATTTCTCTCTGTTTTTCTTTTCTTTGATTTTCACTCTGTGATCCGCACTATACGGCAGTCTCTCTCTCTCTCTCTCTCTCTCTCTCTCTCTCTCTCTCTCTCTTGATTATTACTAGATCTGGTCTTCTGGCCGGGATTATTATCATTATTTTACTCTTTTGAGAGTTTTTCACACCACCATTAGGTGGTGGGTTCTCACTAAAAGTTGAATGACAGCAAGTCTCCTCAAGTCTCCAGGACTCTTCTCAGTATTCTAGCCGATCTTAATACAGTAATTGGATGGTCTCCACTCGTCCTCTTATTTCTTTTTCCTCCAGTTCCTGTACCAATCCTTTGATGACCGTATCACGCGCACCAATTACACTTGGTATCCCCGTCCACACCAGTGTAATCTGATTGTATTTCACTGGAGTTTGAGTGACAGGAAGTCTCCTCAAGTCTCCAGGATTCTTCTCAATATTCTAGCCGATTTTAATAATGCTGTAGTTTGGATGGTATTATTATTATTATTATTATTATTATTAGTAGTAGTTGCAGTATGTACTACACATTTATAAAGAATGTTTAAAGTTCTAATCTTGGAACAACTTCGAACTATTTCCCTGAAGAAACGCCTATACACAAGCGAGAAAATGCTGATGAAGATGGAGTCTGATGACGATGGGTGGGATCTATTAACGATCGTTTATTTCATTTTATTTATTTATTTGTTCGTTATTTTAGTGGTGGTGGTAGGGGGGTCCGTGCGAAAACGTCTGTCAGCATGGAAAAATTCGAACAATATATATATACATACATATATATATATATATATACAATTTTTCACACCGACTTAATTTCCACGCTATTGCGCGCAAACTGAGTGTAAATGAAAAACAAATGACCAATAAAGAGAAATAAAATAGAATAAAGAAAAAGTTGAATGCGTTCAAATTACTGCAACGGAATAAATGCTTGCTTTCTTAATTTATTTACTTATTTAGTTGCATTTATGTGTCCCGTGGGAGTATCTATCTATCTATCTATCTATCTATCTTGTTATCGTCTTTCTTTCTTTCTTTCTTTCTCATCTTATTTTCTTATTTTTTCTTTCATTTGCATATCGTTTTCTTTCTTTCTTTCTTTCTTTCTTTCTTTCTTTCTTTCTTTCTTTCTTATCTCATTTTCATATCATTTTTTCTTTCATTTGCATATCGTTTTCTTTCTTTCTTTCTTTCTTTCTTTCTTTCTTTCTTATCTCATTTTCATATCATTTTTTCTTTCATTTGCATATCGTTTTCTTTCTTTCTTTCTTTCTTTCTTTCTTATCTCATTTTCATATCATTTTTTCTTTCATTTGCATATCGTTTTCTTTCTTTCTTTCTTTCTTTCTTTCTTTCTTTCTTTCTTTCTTTCTTTCTTTCTTATCTCATTTTCATATCATTTTTTCTTTCATTTGCATATCGTTTTCTTTCTTTCTTTCTTTCTTTCTTTCTTTCTTTCTTTCTTTCTTTCTTATCTCATTTTCATATCATTTTTTCTTTCATTTGCATATCGTTTTCTTTCTTTCTTTCTTTCTTTCTTTCTTTCTTTCTTTCTTTCTTATCTCATTTTCATATCATTTTTTCTTTCATTTGCATATCGTTTTCTTTCTTTCCCCTTTTTCTTTCTTTCTTTCTTTCTTATCTCATTTTCATATCATTTTTTCTTTCATTTGCATATCGTTTTCTTTCTTTCTTTCTTTCTTTCTTTCTTTCTTTCTTTCTTTCTTTCTTATCTCATTTTCATATCATTTTTTCTTTCATTTGCATATCGTTTTCTTTCTTTCCCCTTTTTCTTTCTTTCTTTTCAGATGTGTTAAAAAGAAATATACAGGACACTCCGTTCAAGTTGAAATTCATATTTCTAATTTGCGTATGTAAATTGAGATAAAATAATCTTACTGTATGGGATAGACTAATACACACACACACACACACACACATATATATATATATATATATATATATATATATATATATATATATATATATATATTGGTTGGTTGTGTTTTGTGGCATGCTAACCCTTGTAGATTATTTAATGCCAAATCCTATATATATATGATTTGTAAACGAATAGTTTGAAGATAACAATTTTTAAATACGCCAGAGCTCATTTGTTGGCACACAGTGAAATGGTTTCAAGTATTACTATCAATAAATTATAGTTTTGTTTGCGCATAGTTAAACGATTTCAAGTATTGCTATTTAACACTAGTAATTCAGTTCAAAATTATTCATTCACTTGCATACAGTTATATCGTTTTAAGTATTTCCATATAATCCAAATAATTCAATTTAATAGTCATTTGTTTGCATATAGTTAAATGGTTTCAGGAATAGTAAATGATTATACAGTTTTATTTAAGCCATAGATGTGACCCTAACAGATACTACAACTCAGGGTCAGAGTGGGACTGAGGATAATGGCAATGAAGGAGTTATTCACTGTCTCCGACTCTCCAAAACTGGAGCCTCAGATGGTTTAGTGCCATAATCAGAACACTCGTTTTTTGTTGGTAGGCGTGGGGGTATTATCTATCTGCAGAGATGCAGTTGGCGTATTTTTCAGCCCCAGCCAACTGGGTTGAAAAACATATTGGTAACATGGCCATCTGGGTGAAATTAAAAATTGTACAATTTATTTTTTGAAATAATCTTAAAACAGGACATTCAAGGCGTTCAAATAAAGATCAATCAAGTCAGCAGACGTAAATAAACGACAACTCTTATCTATTTATCTATGAAGCTAGGGAAAAATATCATGAAACTGATTTTTTTTTATTTTTCAGATTGGCTGCAATGATTGAAAATCAGCATTGATCCGCTGTGTACAAAACATTAATTTCATGTTCAACTCTCCGTTCAGTCGAGTAATTTTCAGTGATTACAAGAGTTTTTGGTTTTGTGTGTCACGAAAACTGGAACACAATATCAAATTCTGTGTCAAACTTCAGGACACAACGACAGAAATATTTAACAAGTTAATACAGGCTCTAACTCATATCTACTTCTCCCTCACGCTGACTGTATCCCCCTGTTGAGGGTTAAGACTCCTCCCCACAAAAGGGTGTTCTGTGTATGACATTAAACTACATCTGATAGTCAGTTTCCAGTACTGGAGATCTGGCGAGGATGGAGTACCCATCTATTGCTATTACTCCCCGATCAACTCTGACCCGGAGTAATTGACCTATCAGGGTCCCATCTATGGGCCAAATAGACCTGTCTAAAAATTATTCATATTTGATAGGACCGTGTGCAAAACATAATTAAATAACAAATGCACAAAAATGTAACTATCAACGGACAATGAACACGATTCCTTAACTTCTACTTGTAAAATAACCCCAGATGGGTTGAAATGCTGTTAAAATCAACCGATCTTATCAATCCATCTATAAAACCAGTGTAGAAAATAACGAGACTGATTTATCTTTTCTCCTCCAACTATGATTAAATTATAGGGTGGACTGAAATCTTTAGCCTGGGTGTGGTACCAGTCTAGGTAAAGGAATGGAAACCAGATGTCCTCTGCTTTAAAACTGACCTTGTGTCGCATCTAGTCCCTGGCGGAAGGTTAAGATAAACACAAACCTGGGCTTATAGCGATCAAATTCTATAACGGGTATAGGTCTCCAGGTGGCACAATGGTACTTTGCTCGTTCTGGTCGACCAGTCACCATATAATAAAGTGAGGAAAATACAACAGAACTCAGAACACTCATTATATTATCATTTATTTGTTATAACTTCAAAGGAATCTCCACTGTTTACTATCTTTTCATATCAACCTTAAAAAGGGAATCTTTGCATGGAATATATACACTCTTTGTACAATATCTATCATCATCATCACCATATCGTGCTGGCAGCACGGATATCCCTGACCCTCTCTCGCCACTCCTCCCTATCGTTCATCGCCCTAGGTAGGTCTTCAGGACAACATCCTGTATCCTCACATAGCTGCTGAATGTACGTTCGAGCTGGTCGTCCTGCTTTTGCGCGGCCATGTGTGGGGATCCATAACAGTACATCTCTTATGAGTTCATCTCTGCTTCTCCAGCAGTGTCCTGCATGTCTGGTTCCAAATTTTGCAAATAAATTCATCCAATAGTTCCCCATATACTCTCTTGAATTCTTTTTCTTACCATAATTTCTGAAATTATCTATCTATCTGCTTTGTTCCCCAAATACCCTCTTAAATTTTTTTTCTAACCATTATTTCTCCAATCATCCATCAATCGATCTATGTATCTATTTGCTTCGATTCAGGGCCGTATTTTGGAAAAAAAAATGTTGATGTTTAGCTTGAAGTTTGAAGCCTTTTTAACATTGGAACAAGTTGCAAAGTTCTTATTCTCTGTTCTTGATTGAAGGAAAAAGATCCTGTACAACGTCCCATGACATTAATTCTGATTTCGTCCCTGTTTAAATGAGTTTCCAGCCCCTTTTTGTTCTTTTCAGTGTTTCTTTTTCTTTTTTCATCCCTCTTTTCTTTCTTGTAGAATCCAAGCTTTTCTGGGGTTTTTTTCTTTTCTTTCACACCTTCTTTGAAAGTTCTTTCTTTCTTTCTTTCTTTCTTTCTTTCTTTCTTTCTTTAGAGGATGTTTTTCATTTTTCTTTTCCCACAATTTTGCCACTTCTTTCTTTCTTTCAAAATTATCTCATCATTTTATTTTTTTACTTCAGCTGTTCCTCTTTTATTTGTAATTTTTGTCTTTCTTTCAATCCCACATGACGTGTTAGCGGGGCTTAGAACACCCTGACTGTATCCCCCTGCAGAGGGGATCGACCACTCGCAAAAGGATTGTTCTGGGTATGAGACTAAGCTACATCTAGGGGTGAGGTTTTAATTCTTTGGAGTGTGTAAAATACTCCTTTGTGGACATTACTCCCAGTTTCCCTCCGATCCGAAGTGATAATACCAGTTTGGGTCCCATCTATCGGTCAAAAAGATATATTTTAAAATTATTAGTATTGGATAAGAATGGATGTACATTTTTTCCTGGTTATGGTAATTTAATGGATAAGAACACTTGAAACAATGTAATTGTGCGCAAATTATTTGTACCATATAGAAATACTTTATACCATATATTTGTATCACATAGAAATACTTTATACTATACAACTGTGTTGAAAAACATCATTATTATTGTTATTGAATTGAAATATTTACTTGAAACCGTATAATTATGTATAGATTATTAGTATTAGATAGGAATATTTGAAACAGTGCTACAATGTGCAAATTATTTGTATTAGAAGAGAATCTTTGATATCATATAACTGATCAAACAAATAATTATAGACAAATATCTGTAGAATCCTTGAAGGCGTACAGGAAAAAATCTACGAGCGACATTACTATTCGTCGACTTTACCAAGGCCTTCGATTCAATTCACAGAGGGAAGATGTAACAAATCATACTAGGATACGGCCTACCTAAAGAAACCGTAGCTGCAATAACGATTCTCTATAGAAACACCAAAGTGAAAGTATGTTCACCGGATGGACACACAGAATACTTCGAAATTGTAGCAGGAGTACTACAAAGGGACACGCTAGCTCCATACCTCTTTATCATCTGTCTAGATTACGTGCTTAGAACATCGATTGATAAAATCAGAGAAAACGGCTTCGACCTGACAAAGAAAAGAAGCAGAAGGCATCACGCAAAAACAATTACCGACGCCGACTATGCCGATGACATAGCGATACTGGCAAATATACCCAACCAAACCGAAACACTACTGCATAGTTTGGAGCGAGCCGCTGTAGGCATTGGCCTCCATGTCAATGCACACAAAACGGAGTATATGTGCTATAATCAAACAGGCGACATCACCACACTAGACGGAACCCCTCTTAAACTAGTAGACAGGTTCACCTACCAAGGAAGCAGCGTCGCATCAACCGAAAAGGACATCGACACGCGGCTAACGAAGGCATGGACAGCTACCGATAGGCTATCGATCCTATGGAAATCAGACCTAACCGATAAAATGAAACGCAGTTTCTTCCAGGCAGCGGTCGTATCGATACTGCTGTTTGGATGCACTACTTGGACGCTAACTAAACGGCTGGAGAAGAAGCTAGACGGCAATTACACAAGAATGCTGCGAGCAATCTTGAACAAGTCCTGGCGGCAACACCCCACAAGGCACCAAATATACGGCCACCTGCCTCCCATCACGAAAACTATCCAAGTTAGACGAACCAGACATGCAGGATATTGCTGGAGAAGCAAGGACGAGCTCATAAGTGATGTACTCCTATGGACCCCCACATATGGCCGGACAAAAGCAGGACGACCAGCTCGAACATACATTCAGCAGCTATGTGAGGATGTGGCCTTGAAGACCTACCAGAGGCGATGAACGATAGGGAGAAGTGGCGATAGAGGGTTCGGGATATCCGTGCTGATGGCGCGACATGATGATGATGATGATAAGTTTAGAAATGAATCATATTTCGGGACTAAATAACCCATGAGAAGTTCATATACCGTTAAACAAATAGTCCAAACCAAACCAAGCAAAGGAATCATATTTCGGCACTAAATAACCCACGAGCAGTTGATATGCCGTTAAACAAATCAGCCAAGCCAAACCAAGCCAAATAAAGAAATCCTATTTCGACATTACATAACCCATGAGGAGTTGATATGCTGTTAAACATTCATTTAACAGCATATTAAACAAATGATTCAAATATCGGCATTAAATACTCAAGAAGGAGTTGATATGCCGTTCGACAAATAAACCAATCACTCTTTGCCTCATTATTCATTATTTTTCTCTTGTTTACGAAAATCCTTTTTCTTTTTAAACACAATAATTAATTCTTATCCATGATTTTTCAAAAAATTATAATGTACTCACTCATTTTCTGTTGTACTTATTTGTCTGATTTATTTTTCGATTCTTTTTAGATTTCATTGATTAGTTTTGTTATGTATCTATAAAAAAAAAAGGATGTCAATAAAATTAAGTCTCTTAACTTTTCCCCAGGCGAAGCCAGCTTAAACGCACCAGCTGCTCTTCCAGTAGGATTATGACAAGCCATTGATTTGCAGATGCACAAAACAAATCTTTGCCCAGTCGGCTGGCGCTGTTTCTCTAAATAGGGGTAAGACCCCCCCCCAACGAGTGTCTTGGATATGACACTAAATCTGATGGTGTGGTTTCAGTAATGCTGGAGCTTTAAGGAATGTGGAGTAACCCTTTATCGTCATTGCTCACTGGTCCACTCTGACCTGAAGAGATAGTACCTAATAGGGTGTATCTATGGGTCAAATAGAGCTAAACTGCGTACTTATGCTAAACTGAATTGCTTGAAATAGAACTATTTTGACATATAAATTGCGTACTTATGCTAAACTGAATAGTTTGAAATGGAACTGTTTTGTATGCTAAACTGAATTGTTTGAAATAGAACTGTTTTGACATTTAACTGTGTGTAAACAAAAAAGCTATACATATACTACACTAAATTGTTTGAAATAAGACTGTTTGACTAAACTGAATTGCTTGAAATAGAAATGTTTTCGACAATTAAACTGTATACTAATGCTAAACTGATTTGTTTGAAATAGAACTGTTTTGACATTTATTTGTATAAAATGGATTTGGCATTAAATTACCTACAAAGATTTGTATGCCATAAAACCCAAACAAACAAACAAATCAAATCTAAAAACACGTCCCTTATTCTATTTCCTGATACTTGTCGGCATCATACTTGCCATTTTTCACAACGCAGTACCTATGATTGATTGGCTGATTGATTGATTTTAACGGTATCTCAACCTGTCTGGGGTAATTTTATATTTCATGTCAAAAGGTTAGAGAATCGTTTTCATATTTCACTTTTTGTGTTGTCGTTTTTTAACTTTTTTTTGCATACTTTCCTATCGAATACAAACAATCTTTAAACCAATCGATTTGACACTTAAATGGAACCCGAAAAGGTACGACTTTTCCGGTTCAGAGTGAACCTGGGAGTAATGCCAATGAAGGTGTACCTCACACTTTCCTTAGTAACACAAACCTCAAGCTGCTTATCAATATTTGTTTTTTCTAAGCCGTCACTCATTTCAGCACAAAAGAGGCACACCGTTGCTTAACTTCGGTGATCTTACGAGACCTTGATCTGAGCGGAAGTGACAGTGCCATATTTGTTTTTCACGATTTGTTTATTGCATTTTTTTCTTCTTTTTTTCTTGATTTTTATTAACTGCTTTTGTTTCTTTTTGGTTAAGTTTTGTAGCGTCTCTTAAAAAAAAAAAAATTTATTTGTTTATTTACTTTTTCATTCCACCCCCGTCATTTTTTCTTTATTTCTTCTCTATAAATCTTAAAAATTCACTTTTTAAAAATAATTTCTTTTTTTTTTCTCTCCTTTATTTCCTGCTCCTGACTGTTGATCTTATTTCCGCTTGGAAAGACCCTCCCAAGAAGCACTTCTATATTAAATGTACTTGTGTGCAACCGTAACAAATGCTTATATTATATCATATTTAACTCAACCAGGAAAGTGTTATCGAATAAGAAATCTTATCAATATGCGCAATCGTTTGAGTGAAAAAAAAAAAAAAAAAAAAATGAAATATGTTACAAACTTTGGAGCAAGCCATTTTTACATATCGTCAGTATGATAAATTTTGTCCTGTTTTTTTTTTTTCAGAAATTTTTAAATGGAAATGTAACCCAAAATATAATTGTGTACCATTGCCACATGCGTTTTTTTTTTTTTTAGGTCTCTGCGATATTCATGTATTTTTAGGTCTCAGCGATATTCATATGTTCATTGTATACCTATTTACCAACCCCTCCGCTCGGGCAGGATATGACACAAGGTCAATTTTAAGCGGAGTTTAACAGGTTTGAATTCAGAGTTTTCCTTCTCCTAGGCTGAAGAACCTAGATTGGAGATTATGGCGCTTGCTTTTAAATGTAATTCTGTAAAAAAAATCATTCATGCCCAACAACACAACTACGAAAAATTCTCACCGACAACACAACAATACTCGAACATCAAAATGATAAACAAAAACTTCAGATTCTCGAAGCACTATATATTAGAAACCTGCAACCAGCACTTAATAGAATTAATTTTCAAACCAGTGCTAATGTACTTAAATGTCTTTAGCTACTGGCACTATTTACAGAATTATATTTAAAAGCAAGCGCCATAATCTCCAACAGCAAAGACGTCCTTACACAGTAGTAATTTGCTAAAACAAAAGTTACATCACTTTTGTAACAGATTCTCCCCTGATGATGGCCCAAAGTCGGGCAGAAAGTACTAGGGATACATACAACTATGGACAATACCTTAATCAGTTCCCCCCGAATACGATAAAAGTAATACGGGAATTCGAACGGATCCAAAAGAGAATATGTAGGCATAAAATGTCTATTATGTTCAATGAAATTTGCATTAACGAAGAAATGCTGCCTAAATATACATATATATATATATATATATATATATAAACTTCTATCCAGGGAAAGGAGCACCGCCCTCCCCTACACCACGGTGTAATAGCTATTGTAAAGGGAACGTTTGGGTCACCCTCAACTAAGGTCACCAACGTATATACCCCTCCGCACAAGGTAAATTTTTAAAGCGGAATTTAACATAGTTTCCCTCTCATAGACCGCTTGCCATACCAAGGTTGAAGAGCCCAGTCTGCCTCCCTATTTATGCAAAGGTGGAGGAAGGATAATTGTATTGATACCTTTCTCAAAATTATTAGTCTTGTGTAAAATATAGCCTCGTTCAGGATTTGAACTCGTGTCACCGTGTGTATTTCCTACGACGGTATCCATCACACAACGAAATATATATATATATATGTGTGTGTGTGTGTGTGTGCATTGAGGGCTTTGTGGTTAAATATAACATTTCTCTTCTTTTATTTGTTTTTCTTCTTTCTTTTTTTATATTACATTTATTTATTTATTATCATTTATTTTTATCATTATTATTTCGCATTCGTTAGGTTGTTGGGATTTTACCCGTTGAGATTAAGACAAAATCTACGCCTGCAGTGTAAGGAAAAATAAGGCTTAGTGAAGCACGAGACGAGACGAGAGAAAAGGAACAAGACAACAATTTGGTTGCAAAAGGTTTAATTTAAGAGAAGGAAATAAAGAAAAAGAAGAAAGGAAGAATAGGTGCGAAAAGAGGTGTTTTCGGCAGACTTAACTATAGCATTCACCTTGGTAACAGTTCTTTCAGTTCCATGTAGTTTTGGTGGCTGGTCCGTACAGATTCAAAGGCTTGAAGAAGGAGAATTTTCGGTCCCCATGAGCGTAGAGTATTACCTTGCTACTTGCTGTCGCCTGTTTCGTCAGCAGTCAAGATTCCGTGTTACATCGTTAGCGCCAAAGGAAGAAAAAGGATGTAAGTTTGAAGAACGCGTGCACATGTCATGGTACGATAGATGTACTGTTGTAATTGGTTGTTTTTTAGCTAATCACGGGGCACGTAAAAGTGACCCCGTAAATAATTTCGAATAAGGTATTAATTTGATGAAGAATCGGAATACATTGCGAAACCCCGTATGCATGTTGACTCCAGAGGACTCATTTGATAAAATCACTTTCTATACATCATCGTATATTCTGTTTATATTACTAGATCATGTCATTCAATGCATTAAAGAGGTGTATCAATGCATTTAGCTTGTTATTTGTTGTAGATCTCTTCGATGTTTATCACTTCTTTCATTTTGATTTCAGGAAAATCTGCAGATATGTTTTTTTAGATTTTGATAAAATCACTTTCTGTACATTATTGTGTATTCTGTTTATATAACTAGATCATGTCATTCAATGCATTAAAGTGTTGTATCAATGCATTTAGCTTGTTTTTTTTTTTTTTTTTTTAGATCTCTTCGATGTTTATCACTTCTTTCATTTTGATTTCAGGAAAATCTGCAGATATGTTTTTTTAGATTTTGATAAAATCACTTTCTGTACATTATTGTGTATTCTGTTTATATAACTAGATCATGTCATTCAATGCATTAAAGTGGTGTATCAATGCATTTAGCTTGTTGTTTTTTTTTTTAGATCTCTTCGATGTTTATCACTTCTTTCATTTTGATTTCAGGAAAATCTGCAGATATGTTTTTTAGAACAATGTCCTAGAATGCTTTAGCGAAATTTTATTTGGATTGATCTTCCACTCCGGCATTGTGACGTAAAACCAAGAAATTCTGGTGGTATCGAGAAGTACTGCTAGAGACCTCCTGGTAATGATGCTTTATTCCCGAAACCAAAACTGACCTCAGGGTCATCATCTGTTAAAAGCTTTGTAGGAGGCACTGCTGCAGCTACTTTCCGGTAGTAGTTGTACGAATTACACACACGCATTCTCTCTCTCTCTCTCTCTGTCTGTCTCTCTGGCAAACACCCACACATACACAGACACACACATATACGCAGATTGATTCATTGGAATTCTTGTCAACAGGAAAAAAGACGTTGACAAACAGGAAGAAGTAAAAAAAAAGGCTCTACATCAAAAGATAGAGCAACTACACTTGTAAAAACGGATAACTTTTTAACAACCGTGACTAAACATTTCACGCCTAATTAGCTATTTTCAGACGATCGTAAAATAATTTTTTTACAATCATCTGAAGATCATTAATTAAGCTTGAAACTTTTAATCACGGTTATTTGTAAGTTTTAAAGCTACCATATATATATATATATATATATATATATATATATTAACTAAAAATAATTAAAATGTCACTTTCTTACTTTTGTTTCCTTACTAATAGTCTCATGTTTTCCATAAAACAAAAAACGCAATCGCCTGATGAAATTTTTCTGGAAGAAATGAACCGCTTGACGAATTATAAATACTAACAATTCATAGCTCGATACAGTTCAATAAATTACTGCAATGCGCTGGAGCAGGAACTGTAGGGAGAAGAAATAAAATACCTACACTGTGCAGGAGCGGAAGTAATTGGGGGAAATATTGCTTTTAAAGCAGAAGTATTCAAAATTAGGTTTCTTATTGCTTTAAGGGTTTGCGATAAATAATTTCTAGTGCATTCCCTTAAGGGGATTTTCCATCTTGTCTACAAGTTGTAACTTGTTTCATTGGGCACCCCATTCATAAGGCCTTGTGCCACATTTAAGCAAAAAGCTTAGTAAATTACAAGTTGCAACTTGAACTCATGTTGACCAGGAATAGGGATTCATTTTGTACATTTTATAAGATTTTTTGTTAAATTTATCGAACAATATAAATGAATAAATAACCACACACACACACACACACACACACATATATATATATATATTGGTCCGATGGTTTCCACATCACTGGCCACAATGCGCTTCTATTTCGTTCTGGATCGCGTTCTTCTCCATATTGGCCCATAATTTTTAAACAGATCTATTAAATCCATAGATAGGACTCTTACTGGTGGTACAACTTTAGGTAAGAGTGGACCTGGGAGTAACGGCAATGAAGAGATGACTC
The DNA here is from genome assembly GCA_963585895.1 of Sepioteuthis lessoniana. NCBI lineage: Eukaryota > Metazoa > Mollusca > Cephalopoda > Myopsida > Loliginidae > Sepioteuthis > Sepioteuthis lessoniana. The sequence goes on along the minus strand of OY757915.1, from coordinate 87,754,351 downwards.
CACAGTTTACATCCAGGTATATGCTTTCAACTATTCTTATCTAATACTTATAATCAGCATACAATTTTGTTTCAAGTATTTCCAGCATATTGGAAATTATTTACAGAGTCACTTTTACGTGCCCCGTGATTGGCTGAAAAATAACCAACCGCGGGCCGCTATTAGCACATCTGCCGTACCACTTCATGTGCGCGCGTTCTTCAAACTAACATACCTTTTTTCCCCTTTGATGCCAACTATGTAACACGAAATCTTGACTGCTGACGAAGAAGACGACATCAAGTTGCGAGGTACATACGAGGACAGTTATTCCATGCGAGACTCTACGCACACGGGGACCAAAAATTCTCCTTCTTCAATCCTTTGAATCCGTACGGATCAGCCACTAAAGCTACTTGGAACTGAAAGAACTGTTACCAAGACAAATGCTATTGTTAAGTCTGCAGAAAACACCTCTTTTTGCAATTCTTCTTCTTTTCTTCTTACTTTATGTATTTCTCTAAATATAAACCCTTTTTTTCAAACAAATTGTTGTCATATTCATTTTCTCTAGTCACGTCTCGTGCATCAGTAAGCCTTATTTTTCCTTACATTGCAGATGTTAATTTTGTCTTATTCTCAACGGGTAAAATCCCAACACTTTACAAAAAGAGAGAATCTTCGTTCGCATCTTACGGGGGAAGGTACCTTTGTAATTTACAAAAAAAAAAAAAGGAAATTTTTTATAAAGCCATTTACGTGACTGGCTTGAGAAAGGATATATATAAAAAAAAATGGTGCCTAAGGACTTTAATAGCATTAATTTTCGTTAATTTTTTTTCTTTTAGTTCTGCCCCTCGTAATTTTATTTGTTTTACATGGACCTCGCTCATTAATTTACAGGCCAATTAGCTTTCAATTAATAGCCTTTTTATTATTTTAAAATTACGACAGTCATTTTAAGTGTATCGTATTCAAACATGCAAATGGTTTTAATTACTTTCTGTAGCATAATGACTGTTTTTAAAACTTTGAAAGGAGTTAAATCCTTGTTATTTTAACGGGACTCCCTTAAGAGAAAGATAACAACTACGCTGGATATCATGCTAAGGGAGGACTACCTAAAAAATTTCCCATTTCCAAAGGTAGTAAGATATAAATACTAAATGAATGGCTGATATCGACCGAGCAAATTCTAGAATAAACGAAATTTGCGAAAAGTCAGATATTGATTTAGAAAATGGTGGTTTGCTAGATTCAGAAATTTTGGAGTCTGTGTTTATCTCACAAGTATTCAAAATGCTGTCCGAGATAGAAAGCATTGTCTCAACTCCTCCTTCTCTTCCCCCATCGGCACCTATACAAAATGGCACTACAGAACAACAACTGTGTACACACGTGCCTAAGATTCAATGTGCGAAATTTAGCGGTGAGGAGGTTGGCAAATTCAAATTAAAAAATTTCCTGGCTCAATTTGAGAATTGTGTTACCTCGGTAGAATCCCCAAAAGTCAAGCTATCGCTTTTAAAATGTTTTTTGACCGGCTTCGCGTCTCAGCTGATTTCGAATCTTTCTCTCGAAAATGAGACTATCCGAAAATTAACCAGATTTTTTATGGTTATAATGAGGTTCTAAAAACCTTAAAGAGGACAAGTTCTAAAAAGATTAAGGAGAATAACCACAATACTCAACGCCAGAATGGGTTTAAGTCGCGACAGGGGAATTTTAACAAGAACCATACCTTTAAAAAAAGTGCTTCTACACTTGAAAACTTTTCCACCAAGGCTTGTAAAACTGTTACCCACTGTAAACTTTGTTCCATAAACGGACATGTTATGGGTCAGTGTGCCAAATACTCTTCATTTGAATGTTGACGCTCTTGATGGAAAGAACTTAACTTGTGCCTTCTTTGTGCAAGCGCCAACCATAAAGCTGATAGTTGCCCTGGTCAAAAGTATAGGCTGCCATGTGCATGTAAATTCTGCAGTTCAAGAGGTCACATTAACCCTCTCTGCAAAATGTCTTCTGATAATAAAGGCATTTCTGTTTATACACATGTGTGAACCAACACTGGCATACAAGAATAGCCATATATTTTGCCTATAGTTGCAATTATTGTTTCTAGGGGAAAACGTAAATTCAGACTGAACTGCCTTTTTGACATAAGGACTTATTTCTGTAGGCAGGTGATAAAAAGACTGAGGTAGGTTCGGTCTTTTCTTACTCCGGTAGAATTCGATGTAAAAACCTTCCTAGGGTCTAAAAAAGACATTAAACCAGGTCGTATTGGGTATTAGGGTAGATAACGGTAGTTCCCTGGCCCTACCTGTTCTTATCGATGATGAGTTTGATATGAATCTCAGATTCAATAATTTCAAATCTGTTAAAAATAATTTAATTGACTTAAATTATAAAATGGCTTTTCTGCACGAACAAAACGACGTTCGTGTTCATGGTCTTTTGTTTATGAAAAACATCAAAATGGACTGCATTAAGGGCTCTGCTTAGGAGTTTCCTACGGGCATTTCTCCGTTTGGCAACTGCCAACATTTTTTTGTATAAGAACCAAATTCCGAATGATTAAACTCAGATCTCTCGAGGACCATAACAGGTTTTGTTTCATTATAAAGGAAGGAAATAAGCTGGTTTGTTTTAGGTATATCACTATTATATTTGGTTTTAAAGCCAGCCCCTTCGTTTTGAATTTCATAAAACACCATGCAAACAAGTTCCTCACCGATAACTGTACTCATATATTTTAAAACATTTCTATGTAGATAATCTAATTAAGATAGGGAATTCTATTGATGAGTTATCAGATCTATACACAAGGGCTAATAAGCGTATGGGAAAAGGTAATTTTAACTTTAGATCGGGGAACACGAATTGTAGAAAGCTTAAGAATTTAATGATAAAAGATAAAAAGTTCGTAGAGCAATGAATGTGAGCTTGAAAAAGTTTTGGGATATAAATATTCCACTTTAGAAGACACACTTCAGATTTCTGGCTCCTCAATTGACCTGTCGATTATCACTAAAAGAGGAATATTAACCAAAACAGCAAGGTTTTTCGATCCCCTGACTTTGTGTTTGCCTGTTACTATCCGAGGTAAAATGCTTTGAAGAGATTTGTGGTCTCAAAAGGGGTGGGTGGGATGATATAGTATCAGAAGAATATCAGACCCTATGGTCTGCCTTATCACATGATCTAGCCAAGCTTGATTTATTGAAGTTCCCTAGATTTGTAACCAGTGAGGATAGTTCTGCTGATTTATATATATATATTGCGATGCCTCAAAGGGGGCTTACGGTATTGTGTGGTATTTTGACCTTCGACCCGGCCTAAAAATGCTATTCCAAGGTGATACACCGGAAGGAAGTGACACATTCCAATGGTCAGTAATCGAAAGAGATCGCGTGGGCGGATTAAGGCTGAAATATGGGGCAAGGTGAAGGTCCCACTGTGCCACTACAGAGTGATGCACCGGAAGAGAGTGACCTCTGAACTGCATGACAGTTATTTCCGCTTGATGACGATTAAACATTCGATTTCAAAGATCGAGTGGGCGTCGAACGATTATATAACGCCAGTTGAGTTCGACGAGCCAGTTGAGTTCCAGTGCCAGTTGAGTTGGCAGTTGATTTCGACGAGCCAGTGGCAGTTGAGTTGGAGTTCCAGGCCAGTTGGAGACGAGATGTGGTAGGGAAAGCCACACCCGGCCGAGGGGGCCCTGGGGAACCCCGATGGAGTTTGGGGACCTGAGAAGTTGCTGATAAGATATAGCAGATCACCCAGCAGAGTGCGCCCCTAGGCCTCCGGTTGAGCACCAAGAGAACAAGAAAGACACAACGTGACGGCCATAACAGTAAGGGGTCAAAATATTGCAGTTATGTTCGATCTCCAGCTCCCTCTCACAGTAAAACCCCACACAACCTTTTCGAACCCTTGCAATAAAGTGAGAGGTACAAATTTTGTTAAAGAAGTCTTCCTGTGTCTTTATCATTGCGTCGTTTATTACTGCGTGCGTCTGTTGTTCATTGCGTCGGTATGTATCCAGCATATATATGTATATTTCTGCATGAACATGTATATGACAATATAACAATTGCAGCTTATAGCGTGCAAGATGGTGAGTCCCACCTGGCATTTTCAAAAGCTAAGGTGGCACCTATGAAGCCTAAAAGCTTACCTACGCTCGAATTGCTGGCTGTGTTTTTGTCTTTCAAATGTTTACTGCCACTGTTGAAGGCTTACTCGCGAATTAGGATCTGAGATATTGTGATATCAGTAGAAGCTCAGGTTGTGTTGTTATGGTTTTTGTCTGACAACATTAAAACCAAGAATCAGTTTGTAAAAATAGACTTAAGGACATTCATCAAATAATTAGTGAACTGAAAGAAGAGAATTTGTTCAAAGATCAGAGGGGGTTGATCCGAAATAAGGGAAGAATTAGTAAAAATACAACATATGAGGATGAAATTATCAACCCTGTTTTGTTGGCTAAAAAACACAATTTAATTAAGCTTATGATCACTGAAAATCACAAAAGATGCAAACATCTTGGCATACAAGCAACTTTAAGTAAAATAAAACTGTCAGTGTTTTGGATCCCTAAAGCTAGATAAGCTGTTAAAAGCGTTATTTCACAATGTACAATATGCCAGAAATTCAATAATTTGGCTTTCAAATATCCCAAAGTTACAAATCTTCCTAAAAGCAGAGTCAATCTCTTTAAACCATATCTTCATAATGGGATCGACTACACTGGACATGTTTGGATAAAAGGTGATCACGGTGTTTGTAAAATGTATCAAGTTATGTTTACGTGTCTCAACATTAGAGCAGCTCATGTAGAGTTTGTAAAAGATATGAGCACTCACTTATTTATTCTGGCCTTTATCAGATTTACAAACATATATGGTATACCCTCTCACATTTACAACCTTTTTTCAATCAAATTGTTGTCTTGTTCCTTTTCTCTCGTCACGTCTCGTGCTACATTAAGCCTTATTTTTCCTTACACTGCAGATATTGATTTTGTCTTATCCTCAACGAGTAAAATCCCAAGTAGCAGTCATATAGTTTCAAGTTACCGATAATAATTTATTTGTAAAAGTTGGCGAATGTAGTCGAGGGCGACCCGAAAGCTCCCTTTTCAATAGCTACAAAAGCGAGGTGCAGGGAAGGGCGCTACTCCTTTCCCTGGATTGCTCCACTTTACCCTCAATACGTACCTTATATTGCTGAGTGTTAAGCAAGGAGGTATCAAGTACTATTTTTAAAGTCTTTGGTATGACTCGACCTGGGATTGAAACCAGGTCTCCCGGACCATTGGCGAACACTCTACCCACTAGGACAATGAGTCAATTATTTTTAATACAAATAATTTACACACAGTTATATGATTCAATTATTTTTATCCAACTCTAATAATTTTTCAAACATATCTGTTAACAGGTGCTATTACTCCAGTTTAGAGTAATGGCTTTGAAGGGATGACTACAAACTCTAAAGAGTGCTAGAATTGGAGCCTCACCACTAAATACAGTTTAGTGACATACATAGAACACCCCTTTGGAGAGTCTTATCCCTACAAAGAAAGTCTAGACACCACTAACAGGGCGGCCAGGCAAAGTTTGTTTTAATTTTAAAGCGTAAAACATTAAAATGTCACCATTGACAAAAATCTGTCAAAAACGTGTTTAAATAAATAAATAAATAAAAGGATAAAAAAGATTATAAATAAAGTTATAAAATATATAAGGAATTAAACAAAAGAGGTTTAATTATTTAAAAAAAATAATGTCCAATAACTTGACAATTTAAAAATAAATATTTTTAAAAGTCCTTTCGCTTAAAATAGATCAAAGAGACAAAGTATTTTATAGAATGTAATCTATTTTTTCGAAGTATCGAAATAATTCAAATAATGTGAAAAATAAAATTGTTTAAAGGAATCCATCAGAAAATTAAGTGCTATCAAAGTACATAATCGGAAAAGCAATGTCGGTGGGGATGAGAATACATCGACAACATCCCCTACAGAGAAGTAAGACTCCCTTGTACCACGAATAGGAATACTTGAAACCATATAACTGTGAACAAGCAAATGAATATGATTATTGAATAAGAATAGTTACTTGCAACCACATACTTACAAGAAAAAAATTGGGCATCAAATAACGCAGTGTTGAGATGCCGTAAAATCAAGCAACCAATCCAGCATATGTTAAAGAGACCTATTTGAAAATTATTAATGTTAGCTAAGAATATTTGAAACTATTTAACTATATCCAGATTATTTTTTATAAAGAATATTTACTTGAAGCTATAATTCTTTTTTACGCAAATGCTTATCATTGTTAGTAACTTGAAACCATATAATTATGTAAATTATTAGTGTTAGATAGAAATAGATAGGAATACTTGAAACCATTTAACTGTATGCAAATTATATTTATAAAGAATATTTACTTGAAGCTATAATTCTTTTTTCGCAACTTTGCTCAACGTAACTTAAAACCATATAATTATGTAAATTATTAGGGTTAGATAGAAATATATAGGAATATTTGAAAAAATTAAGTGTAAATACACGTTAACATTGATACGGTGTGATTACGTGAGAACGTTGAAAATAAAGTAATCTAAAAAATGATTTTCATCGGGACGTTGAAAATATCAATAGTTATGATCATAATCAAATTTTTACAAATGAATGAAATTTTAGCATTAAATAACCCATTTGTAGTTGATATGCCGTTAAACAAATAAACCAAACTAAACCAAACCAAATCAAACTAAATCAAACAAATTAGTCCGATTTCGATATTGAATAACCAATAAAGAGTTGATATGTCGTTTAATAAATAAAACAAACAAATGTATCATATTTCGGCATTGAATAACTCACAAAGAATTGATATGCCGTTTAAAAAATAAACCAAACTAAACTAACTCGAAAAAAAAACAACAATCAAACCCTGACGCCAGTGTTAACTGCAAAAAAAAAAAATTGTGTAAAAAAAAATTCCTTTTTTTTCATTAAATTTTTATTAATAGAGTTATATCCCTTGGTGAGTAACCTTTTCATCGGTCAAAAGTACTTGGGCGTGTCAAAAGTTTTGCAAAAGTTACCCGAAAGATACGTGCAAGTTTGTGAAAAAAGGTACCAGAAACGTACCTGCTAGTTTGCGGCAAAAGGTACCAAAAAGGTACGTGCTTGTTTGCGGAAAAAGGTACCAAAAGGGCACGTGCTAGTTTGCAGCAAAATGTAACCAAAAGGCACGTGCTTGTTTGCGGCAAAGAGTACCAAAAATGTACATGCTAGTCTGTGGCGCATATATCGCGTGACCAAAGCAGTTCAAGCCATGAAGGGTACCCCGCTGTGGTTGCAAGTATGGTGGTAGTTGGTGCGCAGGCACTTTGTGCATGGTTTGAAAGCCACACAGATGAACATGCAGCATAGTCTAATTCGTGAACTTATTCTTTACGAAGTCGAACTGGACCATAACACAATGTAACACGATGAAGCATGTTAATATAATTTCAAAAATAATAATGCGACTTTGTTATTCGGAATACGAAAGAGTATTTATGCTATCAATCCGACGCAAACACGAGTAGATATGAAGATCCTCTAATGCTTATTAGCGAATCTCGCTTGTAGCAACAAAGAAGCACCCAACCCCAACCCAACGTCTAACCCAACTTCTATCTTCAGGTTTCAAAATTCAATTCTCCCTTAAATTCAAAATTATCTTTATAATATCATTTTATAATATAATTATCTTATATAATATCTTCTTAATTATTGCATTAGCAAGTCATATTAGAACACGTGTCATTAACTTTTATTTTCCCAAGCCGATTGACAAGCTTTGGTTTATTTATTATCCATATTTTGTCTTCCTCCAAAGTTATTTTGAAGTGAGGTGTTTAAACCTGGTCACCACCTGTGCATGCATTTGACCTTTGCTAAGAACTACGCTTACCTTCAAAGATTTGTAACCAGTCCACAACCCCAACAAACTAAATAACAGAACAGTTAATATAATCAAATATCAATAGAATAATTAATATAATTGATTATCACCCTAATTATTTTACGCCGCAGAAGCAGCAAAAGTTTTTGGAGTGAAGGTTAAAGGCACAATTGATCACAGAATAATAAAGTTGCTTAAGAAATTTCGCTTGTGTTGCAAGTGTGACGGCAAATTGGCTAAAATCCCAAAACGGGACTTTATTTTTGCACGTGTGAAGACGGCGCAGGTTGGCACTTGATCCCTTCTAGAATAAGTCCTCGTTCAGAGCTTTTTCTCTCAGGCATATAAGACCTGGCATATTACGTGAGGGATTAATTTAGGGCCAGACTAACTGCCGCTGGCAAGAGGTTCCAAATTTCACACTATCCACACACCCACCAAGGCCACTAAACTTCTTCCCCTAGACAACAGAAGATATGGACCTATAGGTTTTAGTCGTAATAATATTATATTGTAGTAGTCGGCAACTCCGGTTTCCCGAGTGATATTTTTAAGGAATTAATAGGACAATTCTAAGCAAGATAACATAAGGCGAATAGAAGCTGAAAAGGAAATGTGACACAACAAATTCGTAGCAGAACTGCAAAGAACAACTTAGACCACGTGGTAACATAAAAATACATGAATCCTTTACTATACAAAGAGATACACTTTCAAAGTGTCAAATATGTATAATGAATTGAACAATCCATGGACATAAATGTCTTCCTTCTTTTCTGTTCCTTCGTTTCTTCAAATTGAGAGCGAGAGAGAGAGAGGGTGGTATATAAAATTTGGGTATAAAGGAGAAATAGCCCCAAAGTTACTTATCTTATTTTTCGACGGGGTTCCACTGGAGAATCTTTCTTCTTTTACGGGCTAATAGACTTTATGCTATTTTTAATACTGGCTTGAAGAACTCGGGTCCCTCGTGTCTCAGATATTCTTTTGTCTTCTACCCGGAATACTGGCTTTGGTTCGTTTGTCCGCTACGAACCCTGCCAAACAACTGCCTTTCTTCTTATTTATTTCCGCTGAGGGGAAGGAGTCCCCACTTCCGTTTTGGGGTCCCAGCCAATCACTTGGCTTCTCTCTTCCTCCTTCCTGGTCAGCCGATTTCTTAGGGCTACAAGATGTCACCCAAGTCCGGTTACTGAGTACAAACATCTGTTGGTCTTCATTCCGACCTACATTCTTTCTTAACGGTTTGCCAATGTTCATTCTGACGGGAGGATAGTATTAATCTTATTTCTATCGTCTCCGTGGGATATCACGTGACACAAGAATCTCGACCATCAGGTAAGGCCAGGTAGGCCTAAAACCATGGATTTCGAAGCCGTGTCCAAGATATAGAGGCAACTCCCGTGAGTAGCACTCGAAGAGTATCAGGCGAGCTCGGCTTCTCGCTATCCAATGTGGTTGGTCATTTTCATGACCCCGACAAAAAGTATTTGGAGCTGCCGAATTGTGTCACACATAACCAAAATATTGAAAAACTTTTGGCTCACCCTTGTAGATTCATATTCATGCCGTGAAGCAATAACTACACAGCTAGGATTAAGGTACGTTTCTCACCGAATACATAAACGTATCACAACAGTTAAAAAGATACACATATTATTCAATGAACAAGCAGTATGTGGAAGGGACACAAAAATGAAAAAAAAAAAAACAAACTTACTAGACAAGTGTAGTTAACATCACCACGTGGCTCCATCGCTCCCAGGTAGAGTAAGAGACAAAGTACAGAATAATCGAGAATGGGTTTCTGTAATTATCCTGTGATGCAGCACGAGACCTTCAACGGACATGTCCATATTTTTTTTAGAGATGATTTATTGTCTCCCTATAGTCTTATTACAACTGTTGTGAGTTCGATCTTGACCAAGAGCGCTATACTTGTGACTTAGTGCCAGACTAAGCAAAGCTTAGCAAATACCAATATTTACTTATCGTATATTGCCTAGGCATAGCCACTCTTTGTTAAATTGTTGTGTAGCGTGTTCGATCCTCACTGAGTGTCGTACACTAGTTGCCTTTTGCTAAACTAAGCTTTATAGTGGTAGATAATACAATAGATCAGGAGTAACTAACCTTTTTGTGTTAAAGAGCATTATAACGACTACTATTGATGCGACAGGTACTATGTCGAAATTATTTTTTTGAATAATAGAGGTTTGTGTTGACGGGACTTTTTTCGCCTTCACCAGAAGAAGTGGATTAGTGATGTGACCGGAACTAACACCGTTTTTTGACGTTAAAACGGGAAATAGGAAACTCGGCCTTTTTTTGGGCGAAGACTTTGGTGGGAGCGGACCGCTCAAAAAGGAGCTCCGCGCTTGAACACTGAGAACCACGTGGTGTGAAGAAATTTTCCTCTGAATAGGAAAATTTCTAATGGCTTACTGAGAGCCTGATGGCGTTCTATCAGGTATCCTTTATCAATTACTGACTCTTCTAGTCGAAAGGAGATATTTTTAATTGCTGACATGAGGAAATTTTATCGAGTTTCAAATTCATTTGCTGAGTCACCTATTCGAAAGGAGATATACACTGCGTCAAAGCCCCCCACTCGTGTAAAATTTGCTCTTGCCTGCTATCTATCGCCCGACTTCAACGTTTATCTCCTCAAACAGCAAACACGAGTTTTGCTACACTATGGCGAACATATCTCCCTTGCACATCCAACAATGCCTTAATCTAGCAATGCACTTTTCGCTCAGGCATTTAGCTGCTAAAACGCTTTCTCCACTCCATAACAACTTCATTTCGTTTCCTTTCTTCTTTAATTACTACGAGACTTGCAGCACAAATGTAAACCCTTTATTCCATGCAGCCATTAAAAACCTTCATATAAAAGCTAACGACGTCTTCGTCTGCTTAATTCTTCATCCTCCTTTATTTTACAACAACATTTAGCGAGAGAATAACACACACGCGCAAGAATACATTTCTTCGCTAAAAAACTGGTAACAAACATTTCTATCGCTAAAGGACAAACTAAGAACACTGTACATATAATGACCTGCAAAGGGTTACGAAGAAAGGACTTAGAGAGAGAGAAATTGAATTCGTAATCATAAGTAAGTAAAGTTGGCGACCTTAGTCGAAGGTGACCCGAAAGCTCCCTTTTCAATAGCTACTACACCAAGGTGTAAGGGAGAGCGCTACTCCATTCCTTGGATTGCTCCACTTTACCCTTGATCCTTACCTTATAATGCTGAGTATTAAGCAAGGCAACATCAAGTACCTTTTATTAAGTCTTTTGTATGGCTCGACCTGGGATTGAACCCCGGTCTTCCAGACCATAGGCAAACTCTCTCTGCTCATTAGGACAATGGCCCGGTGAAAATAATAGCAAAAAATAATAACAGAAAGACTAATCATATCAAAGCAAAAATTGATAATACGCTGGATAATTGCATGTGAAGGCTGTGTGGTGATAGATATGAAATAATTAATCTCATTGAAAGTAAATGAAACAAGCTAGCACAAAAGTAATAAAAACAGAGACGATTGGGTAAGCATGGCGATTCATTGGGAATTGTGCAAGAAACTGAATGAAGCATGAAAATTTTATGGAGCTTTGAGATACACGCGGATCATCCCATCCTAGCGATCTAGTTTTAGTTATAACAAAAGCAAGCTTGTCATCTAGTGGATTTTGTTGTATCAGCAGACCACAGATAGAAAGTGAAGAAATGGGAAAAGCTGGGCAAATACCTGAACCTTGACAAAGAGCTGAACAAGCTGTGGGACATAAAGGTGACTGTGATAACAATCGTAGTTGGGGCACTTGGAACAGTCCCCATGATCCTGAAAAAGAGCCCTGATTAACAGTAGAGTAGAGGAAGAACTGAAACCATCCAGATCACAGCACTAATAAAATCGGCTAGGATACTTAAAATAGTCCTGGAGAACAGAAGAGACTTGCTGTCACTCATAATCCATCATTTAGAGTAAGAGTGATAAGCTCCTAAATTTATAATAACCCCTGGACAGCTGAGGAGAAAGCTGTGACACAGGCTTCAGAAAAGGCTATCAGTTACTAATGGAGTGAGAAACCCACCGTGTGCATACCACTTCTACTACTACTACTACTTATGATAATAACAATAATAATAACACTTGGGGGAAAAGAAAATTTCAACTACTTGGTGATATTAGAAGCACACACACACACATAGAAATAAAAGAAAAAGTCAGAAAAGAGTACCTCAAAAGAACAAGAAAACTTTTAAAAAACAAGCTCTGCAGCAGAAATCTCAACAAATGAATAAACAGCTGGACAGTTCTTCTTATAAGATACTTATACTGTGAGTAAACAAAAAATAAACTGTACTTATGCTAAACTGTATTGTTTAAAATTGAACTGTCTTGTCATTTAACTGTGTGCCAAAAAAAAAACAACAAAAAAAACAAAAACAAACAAAACAACAACAACCTGTACTTATGCTCTAGTAAATTGTTTGAAATAGAACTGTTTTGATATTTAACTGTGTGTAAAAAAAAAAACTGTACTTATGCTATATTGAATTGTTTGAAATAGAACTGTTTATATGTATAAAAATGAATTTGGCACTACAATGGCTGATGTGCCATAAAACCAAACCAAACCAATCGCCCTGTTGATAAGATATGGAATACGCTGACTGGATTATCTACAGAGAAGTACCCCGCACAAGAGGTGTTCTGAATATAACAGTAAACTACATTTGATGGAGAGGATTCTGGTTGGGACTGTGGAGTATTTCTTCATTACCATTATTCCCAGGTTCACCCGGAGTGATAGTACCTGTTAAAGTTTTATTTATTGGTCAAATAGATCCGTTTAAGAATTATTCATATTCCATTGAAATACTTGATGCCATATTACTGTGAATTATTTGTATTAAGAATAGTTACTTGAAGCTTCACCAATGGTCCGAGAGACGGGGGTTCAATCCCAGGTCAAGTTGTTGTATTTTGACCTTCGACCCGGGCAAACTTGCCATTCCAAGGTGATGCACCGGAAGGAAGTGACAAATTCCAATGGCAGTTATGAGAGGAAATCGCGTGGGCGGAAATTTGCTGACGAAATGGGACAAGGTAAAAAATCCCATGGTACACTCATAGACTGATGCACCGGAAGAGAGTGACCTGTGAACTGCATGACAGTTATTTCCGCTTGATGACGATCAAACATGTCATTCCAAAGATTGAGTGGGCGATTGAGTGTGCGTTGAACTATTATATAACTCAGTCAAGACAAGAAGTCAGACAGTTGGAGTTAGAGACGAGATGTGGTAGGGAAAGCCACGCCAGGCCGAAGGGGCCCTCGGGGCCCCCAATTGAGTTGGGGATCAGAGACGCCGGAGACAAGATGTGGTAGGGAAAGCCACACCCGGCCGAAGGAGCCCTCGGGGCCCCCAGTAGTTTCTGAGACCAGTTGTTGATAAGATGCAGTAAAGAAAGCCATCATCTAGCAGAGAGCTGGGCCCCTGGGCCTCTGGTTGAGCAGCCCTGGAGAACGAGAAAGACACAACACTGACGGCCATAAGAGTGGGGGTCAATATATATTGCGATTCTGTTCGGTCTCCAACTCCCTCTCACACGCAAACGTTACAAATAAAGTGAGAGGTACATATTTTTCTAACGAAGTCTTCCCTCGTCCTTTATCATTGTGTCGTTGTGATTCTTTCTGCATGAATCAACATATGACAATATAACAAAGTTATACCAAAGACTCAAAAAAATGGTACTTGATGGCACCTTGCTTAACACTCAGCATCGTAAGGTAAGGATCAAGGGTAAAGTGGAGCAATCTAGGGAATAGAGTAGCGCCCTCCCAAACACCTCGGTGTAGTAGCTATTGAAAAGGGAGCCTTCGGGTTACCCTCGACTAAGGTTGCCTACTTAACTTTTTACTTATAATTGTTTACTAACGATTAGGATTATTATTCATTACTCGAAATCATTAAAAACAAAACTCTTAAGAAATAATTACACAAAAAATGTTAATATTTACGTTCAATGAACACAAATTCAGAACCTCAAGGGATGAAATAATCCTAGATGGGTTGACATGCTGTTAAAATCAATCAATCTATCAGTAAAGTAACCCTAACAACAGTATCAGTTCATGAATGCACCGTAAGGTCCCTTCTGATTGACTCTCAGGTGGCATAAAACCCGTACAACTAGTTCTCGGGTTATTTAAAATGGGTGGGTATGAGTTGGAAAGGCTTTATTTGATTATTTGGGGTATTGTGCGCAGATTGGTTTTTGAAGTAAGAATTTTAGTAAGAGTGGAGAATACATATCATATGATGAGAAATTTGTTACTTGGATAGTAAAAGAATTCATTTGATATTTGAAGCTTTTTTTACTCCTGTGTCTACAAAATAAAGAACTTGTTTTTGCGATTCACTTTTCACGTTAGCCCAAGGGACCTTAATATAAGAACCAAGATTATTTTGTTAAAAAACAAAAATCAAAACAGAACAAAACAAAGCAAAAACAAAACAAAACAAATAAACAATTTAGACAATGGAGACGAAAAACGACGAGTTTGGAGTGGACATTTCCTGGTATAAAAATCACACAATACTTGACCGAATTAGACAGCGTTAATATTTTAACACACACACACACACACACACACATACAAACGCGCGCGCATTCGCACGACCACACGCATGAAATGTCCCAGAAACCTACAGCACTTACGTCGGAAAACCAAAATTTCTAACGCCAAATAACGAAAAAGTATTGATTTTTCTAAAAAAAATATTTAACGCTAAATATAATCTCATTTCTTGTCAGTGCACTTAATTCAGTTGGTTGGTTGGGTTTTATGGCATATCAACCTTTGTAGGTTATTTAATGTCAAATCCATTTTTATACAGATAAACAGTTCTATTTCAAACAACTCAGTTTAGCATAAATACACAGTTTAATTATGAAATAAACATATCGATTTCAAGTTATTCAGTTTATTCAAACTGATATAATTCAAACAATTCAGTTTAGTATTACTATAGTTTTTGTTTACACACAGTTAAATGCCAAAACAGTTCTATTTCAAGCAATTCAGTTTAACGCAAGTACAGTTTCAATGCCAAAAACAGCTCCACCACAAACAACTCAGTTTAGCATAAGTACGCAGTTTACATGTTAAAACAGTTCCACTTCAAACAACTCAGTTTAGCACAAATATGCAGTTTAAATATCAAAACAGCTCCACCTCAAGGAATTTAGTTTAACATAAGTACGCATTTTAGTTCTATTTAACCCATTGATAGGACCCTACCAGATGCTACTACTCCGGGCCAGAGTAGACTTGGGAGTGAACCTAGCAATGAAGGGGTGCTCCGCATCCCCCAAAGCTTCAGCATTACTGGAATCTCACCATCAGATCGTTTAGTGTTATATCCAGGACACTCATTACGGGAGGGGATCTTACCCCTCTACAGAAGTGCGGTCGGTGTATTCTACAGCCCACCCCGACTGGGCAAATTTAATTTAATATGAAATATCAACTGAAAATAAAATTTCAACTATACCATAACCAAAAATAAAAATGTACAGGGTGAAACGATAAAATTGTCGTCCTAAAGAAAACAACACTACTGCTTTATTTTAAAACTTTTATTGAAAAAATAAATTCAGGTAACTTGATTATGTAGTAGAGCTGACATCTATTCAATGTAACCGCCTTCAGCCTCAATCACCGCCTCGATACGGATCCGGAACTAGGAGCATGCCTTTTCTACAAGCGCCGGCGAAAGCTCGGCGAATCCTCGGCGGATGGCGGTGATCAGGCTGGCTTTGGTGTTGTGGGAGGTCATGTTGGTGATGTTCTCGACGTATGACCAAATGAAGTAGTCCAGCGGGTTCAGGTCGGGGAAGGAGAGGGGCCTGACGGACTTGATTAGCCTGAGGTTCTTTGTCTTCTCAGTTAAGATCTGGCTTATCTGGCGCCTTTAGGACCTACACTTCAAGTCCTCCTTCACACATGCATTCACAGTTGTGTGTGAGACGCCTAACTCTCTGGCAATCTGCCGAATAGGTCGCTGAGGAGTTTCATCAATGATTGCCTGGACCTTTTCGATGAACTCCTTGGTCCGGGTCTTCCTGGCGGTGTCCTTCCGCTCCACCACCTCCAAAGTACCGTCCGATGCGTTGAACTGTGACATCAAGCGTTGAACCGTCCGAATTTGCATTTCGAGGGTGCTGGCAATGGTCCTGTTGTCATAACTTGGATCGGTAGAGAGCATGGGTTGTACAGCAGTGCATCTCCGATCTAGCTCGTTGAACATTATGTCACTTTCAGACATGATAGAAGGCTCCTATCGCTCTTGGGATTTGTGTACAACTGGCCAACTAGTAGATGGTCTGCAGCAAAAAAAAAAAAAAAAAAATCGGAAATGGAATCATGTCGTCTTTTCTAGAGCGACAATTTTATCATTCCACCCTGTATTAATAAATATCAGAGGTGTTCTTATTTTTGGACAGCTACATATTCCTATTTTTAGTGACACAGGGTAAGTGCAGTAGAGGAAAGGTGAAATGTTCTTTGTTTAATGCCATATCAATCTTCGTGGGTTATTTAATGCCAAAGCCATCCAGGTAGAAGAACAACAGGGATGCTACTTAACCCATAGTTGGGAGAATAAGGGGGTTCATACCTTTCCCAAGGGCATTTGTCCGAAAGTGAACGTAATAGCACGACTGGAGTTCGAACTCGCTTACTACAATTCTGCAGTCCACTGCTTTAACCATTACACCACGAGGACACCCACTAAGTGCAGTAGAATTTGTCAATAAATACTACCTAATAATATACATTTTTATTTTTATCTGAAAATTTCACTGTTCAATCACATCTAATTAGCTTCATGACAGGCTATAGGCGTATTCATACATCCTCGTATATTGATAAATATAAATGTTTTTATGTGTAAGTGAATGTGTGTGTGTGTGAGTGTTAAAACATACAAATATACATACATGCGCAGAAACAAAAGCGCTCTTAACGTCACGGTTATCGTCGTTGGAAATAGAATTGAGGAGTAGAGTTCAAATTCTGGACGCGGTATTTTAGTTTCACTTCGCACTAATGCGCTGGGAAAAGAATTAATCCATTTATTCTCTCTCCCTCCGCAATGGGTAAATATTGGAACAGGCTGGGTTCTTTAACCTTGGTTAGACAACCAGTCTACGAGGAGGAAAACTCGAAATGCAAACCAGCTTTACTGCGCTCAAAAATTGACCTTGTGCCACATCTTACTCGTTGCGATGGGGTAGGGTAAACACACACACATACTCATACACGCAGTTTGCCAGATTTGGAGTGAGATTTTTGTTTATTTCCCACTGGTACTAATAGAATATTAATTAATATTGAAAAGTTACTCGAAACCATACAATACAAAAAGACTAGCCTTCGCAAGAAAAAAAAAATGCCGGGAACTTTTGCATATATCTAATAGTAGCGAAATTGACAATACTCAAATTGTATAAATAATCGTACGCCTACAAAAGTTGTGGCTCATTGTTTAAGTCCTTCAATTGTGTGCCAAAAGGAATAAGTGAGGTTAAGTAGTTATTTACTTACATTCGATTGAGACAAGGGCAGAAGTAAGGAGCACCCAACGAAAATCGACCTCACAAACAATAGTCTTGTTAGCCCAGCTCACCAACCATTAAGCTAAGTGAGGCACCTAGAAATGAGGCCAAGTAGAGTTGGTAATTATTTATTGCTTTTCTAGACTGTACACTTGTTATATCTTTTCTTGTATGTTATTTATTTGTATTTCCTGTTTCCGACAGATTTTGACACAAGGTCGTTTTTAAAGTGGAGAACCCCCCGCGTATACGGTGGGCGGTGCCAAAAATAGCTTAATTCTGTCAACACTTCCCCTTATGGGGCGCCTCAGGCATCAGACAATGAACCCGATTGTACACTTTTAGGCGAGAGTGGAGGTGCCACTAATTCAATTTATTTCAACCGGCATGTATCGTTTTCAATAATAAAAAGCTTTTTGGTTTATATACACAAGAAGTAATGAAATTAAAGAAATATTTGAATGTAGCTGTGATAAGAAGCAAGTGAAATTCGAAATTCAATAGCTGACAATGCTTCATCTAAGACGTGTTTCTTCATAATTGTCCACTCAATTAAGGGAAGTAATTTATCAAAAATGGAGTTTGAAAATTAAATACATATCAACCGCCGAGAAGTATGTTGGAAAACAACCATGGGCTGGTTGGTTGGATGTTTTTTTATGGTATATCAAACCTTGTTGGTTTATTCTATGTCAAAGTTAGTTTAACAATTATATATCTCCATTATATAGGTTTTTTTTTCATTTCATCGGTCAGGTCTGACTTCCATATGATCGATAGCTTATCGATCAATAAACTATCGATCATATGGAAGTCAGACCTGACCGATAAAATGAAACGCAGTTTCTTCCAAGCAGCGGTCGTGTCGATACTGCTATATGGATGCACTACTTGGATGCTAACAAAACAGCTAGAGAAAAAGGTAGACGGCAATTACACAAGAATGCTGCGAGCAATATTGAACAAGTCCTGGAAGCAATACCCCACAAAACACCGACTATACGGCCACCTGCCTCCCATCACGAAAACTATCTAAGTTAGACGAACCAGACACGCAGGACACTGCTGGAGAAGCAGGGACGAGCTCATAAGTGATGTACTCCTATGAACCCCCACATATAGCCGAGCAAAAGCAGGACGACCAGCTCGAACATGCATACAGCAGCTATGTGAGGATACGGGATGTAGCCCTGAAGACCTGCCAGAGGCGATGAACGATAGGGAGAAGTGGCGAGAGAGGGTCAGGGATATCCGTGCTCGCGGTACGACATGATGATGATGATAATGATGATTATATACGGTACACAAAAATTTATCTTCATTATCAGTTTAAGCAGTTGAATACTTTGTTCTTAGTTTCAATATCACTGTTTTAAGTGGCAATATATCAATAGATTTCCCAATTATTTTAAACTTATTAACTTTAAACTCTTCAAACTCATTGACAATATGTTGCTAAAATCATTTTGAACATTATCTCAAACAGATTTATTTGATTTATAATTGCGACCCATACAGGTGCTCCCCCAGCAGGTCAGAGTCAACCGAGAGTAATAACAACGAAAGGGTGACTCCTCATTCCCAGTGTTTCAAAACTGATACAGTTAAGTGCCATATTCTGGACACCATAATATAGGATTCTATAGTTTTTTGACAAAGATTGAGGCTTTTGTATGAGGAAAAATATATTCTTGTGGCGGATCGATATTAGTTTTCAGACTCATTAAAAAGTATTGTATCAAAGATAATTCACAAAGCCGAGACGTAGCGAAAACTCTTTTTGAGTTGGTCTACGTTTTTCCATATGCTGACGAAACAGATCTCAACGGTTACGAGAAAAGGCAAGAATCACGAGCAAGGCGAATCTCGAAAGGTTCGTTTAGAAACTTATTAAAACTTTTAGAAAATCTTATACCAGTATAGAACAATGTAACGATTAGACATCGTAAAATAATTTAATAAAGTTCAAATCAAGTCATGGGCGCATTAGTCGAATGAAAATGCCTACGATTATAAGCTAATCTTACCGGCTCATTGGTCTAGTGGGTAGAGTGTTCGCTAATGGTCCGGGAGACCTGGGTTCAATCCCAGGTCGCGTTATACCAAAGACTTTAGAAATGGTACTTGATACCTCCTTGCTTAACACTCAGCAATATAAGGTACGTATCAAGGGTAAAGTAGAGCAATCCAGTTAAAGGAGTAGCGCCCCCCTCTACACCTCGGTGAAGTAGCTATTGAAAAAGGAGACTTCTGGTTGCCCTTGACTACGGTTGCCAACTTTATAAGCTAATCAAATGCTTAGACTTAACCACAAATCCTTACTAAAGTAGTTTCCTTTCGCATATTTACATATTTTAGAAGCTTTATCAACGACTGTATTGTGTCACCTGTTACTCCACATATTAATCTGCGTATTGAATATAAAAATATAAAACAAAAAAAAAATGAAATAAAAACATTATATATCAAATAATTATGCAAAGGGGTTGGATAATTTAGTTGCATTTCACATAGTGCTCGATTCCGTAGGATCATCATCATCATCATCATCATCAATGCGTGCTGATAGCAAGGACTCTCTTGATCCTCTCTCATCACTCGCCCCTTCGTAAGTCCTCTAAACGCAACCCATTGTCTACACAGAGCTGATAAACGTAAGTCTTTGCTAGTTGACTTACACTTGTAGGTCCCGTGGCTAAGCCACTGTTATAATTCAAAAATAGAGTAAAAATATATTTCTTAAATAATTTCTTTAATATATTTTTACAAAAGTTCTGTGGATGAAAGATTCTATAAAAAGACATAAAAATATTAGTACTCTATTAACATACATATTAATAATTAATTATTATTAATTATAATATTTGGATAATGAATAGTTATTCGAAGTAATAATCAGTAAGTGTTTATAATAATTAGTTTTTTATTTTATTTATTATGATAGAGATTATTATATCCATAGAAATTCTACTTTTTATAATTTTTTTTCTATATCGATATCCGGCCTGTTGTTGAGGCATAAAATACGTTAACTGAATCCCTTGAGGAGGAGTGAGACCTTTCCATCCCAAAGGGGTGTCTTGAACCCCCTTGTCCTCTCCAGCTATCGGTTAATTAGTCCACTACTAATTTTATGCAAAGGTAGCTTTAACATTAAGT